>CM053580.1:424384205-424404568 GCA_028627135.1 Pseudochirops cupreus | reverse complement strand
TATGTGTGTTCTTATATAGATAGACAAAGGGCAAAAGATGAGATGAATATGAAGGGATGATATCTATAACATAAAATTAAGCAGTGAGTGAGGAATGTATTGAGAGAAGGATAAAGGGAGAGTCAAGATAAAAGAATCAAGAGAAAGTTCTTACAATGGAGGGGAAGAGTAAGAATGTGAAAGGGAATGAATCACCTTAAAAGAGTAAGGATTGGATTTGGCTTAAGGAGGGAATAACATACACACTAAATTAGGTATCTTACCCTATGGGAAAGTAGGGGTGAAGGGGATAAGAGGGGGGTTTATAGAAGAGAGGGCAGATTTTGTGAGAGGGTAATCAGAAATAAAAACTTCTGAAAGCAGACAGGATGCAGCTAGCACTTGTCCTCAAATTATAGCTATAATTCTGAGGTTACTAAATGATTGCATTTTCCTCATAAATAGTGAAAAAAGAAATGCTAAATAATTCAGTAGATGGCAAAGGCACCTTAAAATTGAACTTCCAGAAACAAGAAAGCTATAAAATAATTTTATTTTCATTTCTTTTACAAGAACAGCAAAGTTTCGGTGGACCACCCCTGATTTAGAGGGCATTTTATAGAACTTTTGAACATCTGTAATAATAATTGCCTAGTATTTATTATTAACTTTTTAATGTTATCATTTAATTTCAATAGCTCCTGTGGGAAATAGGGAGTAGATAGGGCAAGATTTTAAATATGAGAATATTTTTTTAATTAGAAAGAAATAGAAAATCCATTAGATGCACTCATGCAATGAAAGGGAAATAATATCTACTAGTTTTAGACACTAGGTAACTATTTTTAAATGTTTATATGAGTAGATCAATCTAGTATAAAGGATCACATTATAAAGAGTGATTTTAAATAAAAAAAACATAATATTAGTAGTAATATCAGTGGTGACAAGGATGATGATGATGATGATGATGATGATGATGGTAACATTAATAATAAAGTGTTTCACTAACATACCAATCAGTATCCTCACGTATGCTAGTCAATCTGTAAGCAAGAATTTATGATTTATGCTTGCTATGTAAATGTCACAGTGTTATTGCTGCCTATATAAAGAATGTTTCAAACAATCCCTGCTCTCAAGGATTTCCCATTATAATGGATGAGATATTATGTAAAAATTATGTGAAAACAAGATATATGCAAGATAAATTGAGGGTAGTCTTACAGAGAAGGCACTAATATTGAGCAGGACTGAGAAAGTAATCCTGCATTAGGTAGAATTTTAGATTAGATTTGAAGAATGCTTAGGAGACTGGGATTCAGGAAGGAGAGCACTCCTGCAATAAGAGTCCACCAGTGAAAATAGATAGAATCAGGAGATGGAATGTATTGTCTTAGGAATAGCAGGGAAACTAGATCATTGTATCACAGAGTATTAAAGAACATTAATGTGTAAGAAGACTGAAAAGGTAGGAAGGGATTGGTCTATGAAACTCAAAGAGAAGATTTTATTTTTAATACTTAAGATAATTAAGAGCCATTGGATTTTACTGAGCTGGGAGTGACATGGTTAGACCTGTATTTTTGCATTTTTTTTTTTGGAGTGGGGAAGGCAGGGAAATTGGTGTTAAGTGACTTACCCAAGGTCACACGGCTAGTGAGTGTTAAATGTTTGAGGCTGTATTTGAACTCAGGTCCTCCTGACTCCAGGGTTAGTTTTCTATTTACTGAACCACCTTGCCATGCCAATATCATCATCAAATGGATTGGAGTAAGGAACATTTGTGTCAGGGAATCCAACCAGAAGACTAATGCTATTGTCAAGAAGTGTAGTAATAAAGTATAAAATAGGGTGGCAGCAACATAAAAGGTGACAAAGGGGCATAGATGTGAAATGTTGTGAACAGAAAATTCAAGAAACATTGTGAAGTCCCTAACATTATTCCAAGGAAGATCCAGAGTACAAGACAAAGGTTATATTTTCACAAGTTAAATCAGCAAGAAACTTTAAAGGGTTTATGAGGCTATCAAAAGTCCATGAGGGTTGAAGCAACCAGGAAATATCTAGTCTAATGACTTGAGGTTTATAAAAGGAGAAAGAGGAAAAAGTTTATAAGATGAGTGATATAAAAACAGAAGGAAATATATTAGCTATTTTCTGGATATCACTTCCAATTAATACTTTTCCATCTTATTCTACATATTCAGTATTGAATGATTGAATTCAAATTATATGAAGTTCTTTCTTTGCCTGGTATGCTACATACAAGTAATTTCACACTAAGAAGTTTGTTTTAATAACCTTTAATTATATATCAGAAAGAACAATGTATACCTTTCTGAAAACTAACAACAATGCAAATATGTTTCCCAAGTGCATGGTATGCCATTCTTCAACATATTAACACCTTTGTACAGGAAGCTGAAGAGCCTCAATTCAATTATTTTGACTTACTAAATTTTATCCTCTGTTGTCAAGTTCACAGCCAAATTATCATTCTGTGATGTTTGAAGAATTATTTATAACCTCTGGGTTGTGGTTTCTTTCTTTTTTTTTTAATTAAGTCTTGTGTGACCTCTGGAATCCAAGATTTATTTGCTTAGTGTGATACCGAGTGATGCTGAGATTTGAAGATCTTCCGTGCCCCTTGAACTTGCTGATGTAGCAGGAAGGGGTGGAGCAAGAGAAAGCTAGAACCAAGCTAGCCTCTGTGCCGTGGTGACTGGAAACAGCAGCAGAGGCAGCAGCTGCAGTTGTGGTGCAAATTCCTTTTTCTTTGAGCCTGCCAGAATTTCTGCTAAGGACTCCTGCTGAGGACTGCCAGGGACAGAAACTGTAGGGGAGCTAATGCAGGGTGTAATGATAATGGGATTGGAAGATCTTCCATGTCCCCTTAAACTTGCTGACATAGCAGGAAGGGGTGGAGCAAGAGAGAAAGCCTGAGCCAAGCTGGAGTCTATGCCATGGTGACTGGAAGCAGTGGCAACAAGTGCAGTTGTGGTGCGAACTCCTTTTTTTGAGCTAGCCAGAATCTCTAGTAAGGACTCCTGCTGAGGACTTCCAGGGATGAGAACTGCAGAGTGGCCAGAGCTGCTGGGAGCAAGCTTCGTGAATGCTGAGCAGTTGTAGTGAGTGAGGAGAGGAGGATCTTTGCCTGAGGTAGCCTGTCCTGTTTTGAAGGCTTGAGAACGTGGGTGTTTACTACTTTAACTGTATGTGCCAACTTCATAACTACTATGTTGGCTTTGACTTTCTGGTTTTGGGACTCACTCAGTTTTCTGGTCTTTAAATAAAAGTTCTAGCTATATTTCTCATGTAGAGAGCCTGTTACATTTTGTGAATAATAACCATATCAGCATATTTATGGTTGCCGTAGGCACTGTGAAAACTGCATTGCTGATGTACTTACTTTGAAACTTATTTTTTTTTTGAGTGGGAAATCCCTTTTATGAATCATAGGTGAATTATGAGGTTTTCATTAGTCATTTGACATTACCAAATATGTATATATTTTATAAATTAAATGCCATCATTTTATTTCTTCTCAAATTTTACTGAATTTTTAAAAACATCACATCAGATAGATTAAAAATAGCTTTTCTTTCAATGACCTGTATTCTTGTGAAACAGGTGTTTGGTGTGAACATGTATACATGAGTTTATATGTACACATATATACTGTATGCCCACATGTGATATATATCATGTAAGGAAAGGTACTAAAGATAAGTGATACAAATATGAACCAAAATTAGTCTTTATCATCTATCATCTTTACAGATAGACTGGTAAAAAACAAGATGATAGACGATAAAGATTAAGAAATGAGTAGAGAGATCAAGAGACATGGGTAGGTAGATAGATATGTTTGAAAAAAAATATTTTGTGGTTTATGGGACATAATGAAAGAAATATTTTATTAATGTGTATTTTGGGTGAAGATAAAATATAAGTAACTTTTTTTGGTGAAATTGTGATTTTTATGTCTGTAACTCTTTTTTAAAATGTTATCTTCAATTTAATATCATTTCCCCACACCCAGATGCTCAGAATCTGCATTCTGACCAATATCCTCTATCACTGTCCCATTAGCTCATCATGATTTCAAGATCTCAGTTTACTTACATCAATAACCCTCTCAAAACTTCACAGAATTTCAGACTTAGAAGAGATCTCAGTAACCATCTTGCATAAAATGTGCCTGAAAGGAATCTCAAATTATTTTAAGTACTGGGGATACAATGTATCTAACAAGTGGTCATGTAGCCTTCCATTGACACAATTTATCAAATGAGTCCATTTCAGTTTGGGGTCAGCTCAAATTGTAGATTCCCCCCACCCCTTCTATCAGGCCTAAGAGGGCATCTTGGCAACTTTAATCCATTTCCCTGATTTATACTGCTGGAACAAGTCAATTTCTCTTCCATCTGACAGAACTTTCAACACTTTGTATGGGACAATGTATCCTCTTGCCCAAATGAAATAAGTAGAGACTTCTCTAAGTAAAGACAGGAAGGATTTATTATACAGTCTCATGAGAGGGGACCTCATCATAACCAGAAGCAATCTGGTAGGAGAGGTCAAGTTATAGAAAGCAAAAAGCTGGTTTATATACCCTAAATTCCCCTTGGTCCCCCACCCTTTGTCCTGTCCCATTCCCATTAATTAGGAACTGAGGCTCATAATCTTAAAAATACAAACTCTGCTGGTAAAATGTCAATAATACGAAAAAGCATAAGGTACATGTCTAGATGATATGGAAACTGACAAAATATGTCTGCACTGTCATAACAGATAAATGTCATCTACATTAATAGAGTCAAAATATGGATATGAAAGCAGATGAAGAACATCAACTATGTCAATGCAGATATGAAAGCAGACAATGTGTCATGAATAATTGGGATGTTGGGGACTTTGGGTCATGATGACCCTCCTCCTTGCAACAGAAAGGTAGAAGATATCTTATGAGTCATGGGGATTTTGGAACACGATGACCAGTCTGTAGGTCTTACAGCAATCTTTCTAAATTTGTATTCATACAGGTCAAGGAGAAACTAAGTCTGTAGCCAAGTCTGAGGAGCACGTACTTTCCCCTTCTAAATATTAGCTAAGTTCAGCACAACCTTCAACTCATGACCAGGGAAGTAGGGCAGGGGTCTTAGGCTGCTAGGTCTTTGGTACTTTACTAAAATTCTGTTCAGATTTCTAAGATGTTACCTGAGAAGTTTTCACCTGCCCACACAACTTGAACACAGTTATTATATTCCATCTGAGTTGGCTCTCCTACAGATTAAACATCACCATTTTTATCAACTAATTTTTAAACAATAAGCCCTTCATTGTCCTAATTGGTTGCTCCTGAATTTTCTCCAGATTGCTGATGGCTTTTTTTCCTGCTTCTTAAACTTTGGTAGCCTGAATTGTACTTAGTATGCTAGATGAGGTAAAACTGAGACAGAGAACAGAGGGATTATAGCCTCTCGACTGTCAGAAACATTTGAATTTAGGAGCATCTAGGTGGCACAATAGATTTCTGGTCGTAGAGTCAGAAAGACTCATCTTCCTGAGTTCAGATCTGGATTTAGACACTTACTAGCTGTGTGACCTTGGGCAAGTCACTTAACTTTGCCGCAGTTTCTTCATTTGAGAAATGAGCTAGAGAAGGAAATGACAAACCATTCCAGTATCTTTCCCAAGAAACCCCTAAATGGGATTGGACATGACTAAAACATGACTGAACAATAACAACAGCAGCAGCAACACTGTACTTGCTTTCTTGATGGCCACATTATGCTACTGAATTACACTGAGCCTTAAATTCATATACCCCAAGAATATTTTCCGAAGAAAAAAACTGTCTACCAGTTCTTTCCCAAATCTGTACCAATGAAGTTGACTAAAAAAGAAACCTCAGGTGTAAGTGTATACATTTATCTTTATGAAATATCATCTTAGATTCACTTACCCCAGAGTTTCTCAAAGTGTGATCCAAGGTCACTAGGGGTGAGGTGGGATCCCTGAGATGTTTTTCGGGAATCTGTTAACTATTTTCATAATAATACTAAAGTATTTTAATTTCTAACATGGCTAATATCAATAAATATAATCAACATAAAATATTTTTAATGGGGGCTTTCAATATAGTTTTTAAATTTGGCATTTTAAGGGAAAAGTGTATGAGAAGTACTAGCAGCTCCAATTTGCCAATATATTTGTGGACCCTGATTCTATTACCAAACGTTATCTCTCCCTTCTAGCTTGGTACAATGACTTTACCAAAGCTTTGAATAAAAATGTTACCTAGCACAAAATCAAGAAACGAGTTCTGAGGCACTTCATAGAAGACTTCTTATCATGTTGACATTGAGGTGCTGATGACTGTAGTGGCCCTACCCTTCATCCAGTTTCAAATTCATCTAATTGTGTCATCATCTAGTTCATCTCTCTCCTTTTTTTCCATAAAAATTCAGGAGTTACATTATTGAAGGTTTTGCTAAAATCTTGTTAAATTTTTGCTGTTTCTTGGTCTTCCAGTCCAATTGAACTTTGACAAAAAGAGAAGGAAATGAAGTTAGTCTTGTGCTGTCTATTGTAGATGAAGCCACCCTGGTTCTATGCCAGTAGAGCTTTCTTTTCTACATATGACTGCTGAACTATGAACTGCTCTCCCTGATAACATCTTTCTTCTTAGGCACTGAAAGTGGTGATAGGTTTAAAAGTAACACTAGTTCTAGAAATTCTTTGCATTAATTATTGGTAACAGCATTATTAACAGGCAAGTTTGTCTCTTAAACAAACATACACAAAAAGCTTTCTCAAGTTGGAGTCTTGTATCTCCTCCAAACTTTCAGGCCTCAACTTCATCATATAAGAGAGTGGGGAAAACATAGGAAAATTTGATGTCTTATAATTGACCCCCTATGTACCAATATTGTGGAATTAGAATATAAGAGTTACATTAGAGAAGGATGAAGATATCTGGGTTGGGGAACTTACTTCAGAGATATTTTTACCATCTCATCTAAATAGATGAAAATGGCTGCAAGAACTATTTTTCATAGTCCCTGACTTCATCTCTAGTGTCTCCAGGTCTATTTTCCATTAAGCTGGCTTTTGTTCCTTTCTGTTCCTAAACATTCTTTCAGTGGAAATGGATTCATTTAAAGGACAAATGCTGACTAATTCCAAGAGGCACAGGAATGAGCTTGTCAGTGTGGTGGCCTAGAGTCAATGTTGCCTCTAAGTCTATCCTTGGCAAATGTTATGCTTTTTGGTAAACCAAGTATCAGCCTCTCTAATCAACCTTTTTCCCCCAAAATACTATGCGTCCTGTAAGGCAAAATAGTGGATGATAATATGTGAAGACATTAAAAAAACACAAAATGCTAAGACATTAAGACACATTAAAAATGTCTTAACAATATGTTAAGATATAAACAATACTAATATGTTAAGACAATTAAAATATTAAAAAAATTGTAAGAGACAAGAAATTCCCACTTATATTCAGAAAAATAAATTAGTTTAGGACTGCATGACATGTTTCCTGGCCCTTAAGTTTGTATGTTTGCCTTGATTTTCCCTGAGATGAGGAGAACAAGGCATATCAGGAAAAGATGCTTTTCTTCCCCATCCCTACCACCTCCTCCTGTTTAAATCTTAAATGCACATCTGTCTAGGAGTTTTGAATTTTTTGAAGGATTTCAATATTATCTCACTTCAACCTTGCAGCAATTCTGAAAATGTAACATCGGAATAGAAATAGTACTGGACTGGTGATTTCATTGATATAACAAATTCCAGATGTGTGTTCTTCCTTTGCCAAAGCAGCTTGAAACCTTCTCTTCGACTTAAACTCTTTTGTTTTTCATTTGTTTCCATTTCATCAGGCACTTTCAGACTGAATTTGGGGTTTTCTTGCCAAAGATAATGGAGTGATTTGCCAATTCCTTCTTTAGCTTATTTTTCAGATGAAGAAACTGAGGCAACAGGTTAAGTGACTTGCTTAGCAAGTGTCTGAGGCAAGATTTGAACTCAAATGTTCCTGACTCCAGGCCCAGTTCTCTAACCACTATAAACCTAGCTTCCCGACTTATAATCTCAGTTGCTAAAAATACTCACTGGTGAAGTGACTTGATTAGAGTCATATAACCAGTGGGTACCTGAGCCAAGTGTTTCTTTCTCTGAAACTCTCTCTCCATGTATTGCCATTCCATACTTCTCCTCTATCATGCGGGTGGAGTGGAGAGGTATGATCATTTTACAAATTAAAAAAAAATACAGAGTTTAAATGCATAGGCCAAAGTCATGCAGTGAGTTAGTGGAAAAACAGATTGTAAACCAGTTTGTGTTCTCAATTTTCCAGTGTAGCAAACTACATAATATTATACCATGGAGATTACATTTCTCCCAACTAGCTTGTTGCTGAGTGACAGGTAGAAAGAGCTATCTCTATAAAGAACAACTCCACATGATGGTTTGCAGTAGGTGTGTGCTTTCATATATACAGATAGAGAAAAATTCCAAATAAGCCCTCTCTCATGCTCTGTATGGCAAAAGCAGTTTTCATGATTCTATACTAAAGGACAACTGCCATCTAGTATACTCTGACCATAATTGTTCTTCTTTCTATTAAGTAAAAAATCCTGAATTTCTCAGTTCATAATGCCTTTTATCCTTTCCCTAATATCCTATGCTTACAGGTGAACTGGGTTCATTAAGTAATCATTTTGAAGTGTAATATTCTGCAGTTAAGATTACATGATACATTGGAGTGTCACAATAACATGTCATATCATGGTAATGATATGGCATCTTGGAGCTATGGTATATCTTACTTTTGAGAAAATATATCCCTTACAAGGAAGAAAAGAGAGTTACCTAGTGGAATCCCCCACTGGCATCACTTTCTCTGAAAACAATTACCCTTTCCGAAATCTGAAACAAGTATTGAGATACATCTCTAATCTCAATGATTGACATGGAAGCAATGAATGACCCTAAAAGTAGAATATGTTGTTTTTCAGTGTCATTATTTTATTGTTAAAACCAGATTCTTTGTTATTTTCTTTATTCTCTTGTTGACTTTATTCCCAAATAACCCAAATAACAGAAGAAGTGCAGTAGGACTGGACTGGGAGATGAATTGATTATGATCACATGCTGACTGACTACTTAAGGTCAAGTAAAAACTCTATAGATAAATATATTTTAAATGAAACAACCCAGTAATAAAATTAACTTTATAAGCTATTGCATAATTATGTGTTTTAAAATATTAATTCATTCAAGACTAGAAATCATTGCTGGGAAGCAATAGGCCATGGTGATTTATGGCTGTCTTCATTTCTCCTGACTAAGCAGTGACATTGTTAAGCAAAATGAGGCCAAGAATGAGAAACAAGGGGAGAAAGAGAACTAAGAGAAGAAAGTATAGGCTTATCTGGATACTTTGACCCTATCCAAATCCACAAATTCATTGAATATCGATTTCATTCCCTTGAACCTCCCGGCGCAATAAGAACCAAACCTGATTTTACCTTTGTGTGTCTACTGCTGGGGAAGACTATGCTTCATTACAGTAAAAACTGCAACTCTGAGTGATACTAAGGAGCTTCTCATCATCTGCACTGGAATCTGTGCTGCATAATAACTATATGTAACAATCAGAACATATGGTACTAGAAACTAATTGCTTTATCAATATTTCACTTTGTTGTCAGCAATAGAACATTTGTCTCAGTTTTTAGACTTTGGCTCAGGAGTGAAAGCAGTGTGTTAAATATTCAAAACAATGAAGCATGCAACATACAGAGCTTCATTCCATTGGAAAGTCTATGGAAGGTGTGCAATTCGAATATCTGTTGAGTAAAATGGTCTCCTGAGAGGAACTAACTGACCACTTAAACAGTTATTCTTCATCATGACTCGACCTAAATCAGGACCATATTATGCTTCTAGTGTTTGCTCACTATGCAGCAAAGAAAAACAATACAAAACAATGTATTAGCTGCCATATGAGTCAGAGGTCTACCTCAGATCTCCTGGAGAGAAGAAAGCCATTTTTATGCCGACACACATACTTAGTAGTAATGCATTGAGGGGTAGAGAAATGTGGAAACATGAGAAATGTCAAAGATCTATATTCCCCCATTTGATATTTGTCCATCTATGACAATACTGTTTGAATATGCCTGAATATCATTGGATCTTACGCAGACAAGGGCAAATTACAAATTTAGTTATAATAAGAAAATGTAGGTTTAATTCATGTTGAAGTTGTATTTCAGTTTAAGGAAATTCTTTATACATACATACAAATATATATACATATACATATATATATATATATATATATATATGTATGTGTGTGTGTGTGTGTGTGTGTGTAATGGGGCAAGTACTCATGATTTGAGAAAGATTTCTGGGAAAACTGGGTAGCAGTCTGACAGAAACTATGAAAAGAGCAACATCTCTCACTGCATGCCAAGATAAGCTCAAAATGGTACATGATTTGCACATAAAGCATATACAATCAAGTTAAGGGAGTGTGCAAAAAAAATCATTTATCTGATGAAAGGAGAAAATACGACTAAATAAGACAGAGATAAGGTCATAGAAGGTAAAATGGATAATTTTGGTAGTTTCTGAATAAATACAATGCAGTCAAAATTAGGAGGAAAGAAGGAAATGGCAACAATATTTTTAAAGCAAGTTTTTTTTTTCTGGTAAAGTTATCAAATATATTCCTCAAATACATACTGAACTGAGCTAAATTTATTTTTAAAAAATGATACATTCCACAACTGATAAAGGATTAAAGGATATGAACAGGCAGTTTATAGAAGGACAATCAAAACTTTCAATCCTCACATAAAAAAGTTCTCAGTCACTATTTTAAAAATTATAATTAATTTACATATTTTTATTATTCAACATTGACTTCCATAAGATTGTGAGTTTAGAACTTTCTCTTCCTCCCTCTCCTCCCCACTGCCCATGATGTTGCACAATCTGATATAGATTCTTCTTATATATTCATATTGAACATATTTTCACATTGCTCATGATGTAAAGAAGAATTAGATTTAATAGGAGGAACCACAAGAAAGAAGAAACAAAACAAAACAGAAAAAACGAAAGAAAGGGATAACAAATAGTATGCTTCTATTTAGATTCAGACTCCAAAATTATTTCTCTGGGTGTCGATAAGATTTTTCATAATGAGTCTTTTGGAGTTGTCCTAGATCCTTGCATTATTGAGAGAGTTAAATCTATCAAAATTAGTCATTGCACAATGTGGCAGTTATTGTGTACGGTGTTCTCCTTATTCTGTTCATTACACTCAGCATCAGTTTGTATAAGTCTTACCAGGTTTTTCTTAAGGCAACCTGCTCATTATTTCTATTTTTTCCTTCAATTAATTAATTAATTAATATATGAATATATGTATTATATATTATGTATTATTATTATTATTTACATGCGACTCAGAAATAAGACATACAGGCACTGGGGATAGGGAGATCCATCTTGCCCTACCAGAAAATCTGAGGGGTGATGGGGGAGGATATAGTACAGAACAGATTGGGGGAGAGGGTATATACTGGGTATATATATATTGGGGTGTTGGGTAGGGGAAAGATAGGGAGAAAATTTGTAACTCAAAATCTCATGGAAATGAAAGAAGTAAACTAAAAATAAACAAAAGTTAATAATAAAAAAAACAAGTTTAAATTGGAAGCCTATGAAAAATTGGAAAGAAAAAGAAAAGAAAACAATTGAGGAGACCAAAGCTTTAAGTAGTGAAGTGACTTTCACAAAGTTTTACAGCATGATATTAGGAAAGCTGGGACTTGAAATCTAATTCCTTGTGTCCAGGAATTTTCTGAATCTTAGATAAGATTTTTAGCTCCCTTTGAATAAAATGATATGACATAATTTTAGGATGACAGATTTTGTGATCAAATTTATGTTAAAGGCCATATAGTCTACTCCCACTTTCATTTTACAGGTTGAGAAAACTGAGGCCCGAGGAGTTGAAGGGACCTTTGTAATGTTACATCAATGGCAGAAGCAAGAATTTGATTATAACTCCAAAGCCAACACTTTTTTCATTGTATAAAATTGTGACTAACAATCTCTGTCACCTTTGGAACTTTTTGAGATCAAAACAGTTTTCACAAATTATAAGCTAGAGATACCCTTGGCTAGTAACTTGACACTATCTGATTTTTGATGATGGTGCCAGCAAATGTTCTCTTTTTCTTTACCTCCCCTTATTCCTATAAACTCCATCTTGCACAGACAATATAGTAATTTAATGATTTGGGAGCATCAGCCACAATCCTTCTAGTTAGAAATGCATGTCCTTGCCATTTACCTTGCCACCACATCTTAAGGGCCTCTTAGGCTTACCATCTCTTTTTTGACTATATTTTCAGAATTCTGGGCACTCACAACAAACCTGTAAATGAACTCTATAGATCATGAGCCTTGCCATTTAGTCTACAGTTGAACATTCTAATATACGGTATCTTTTTCATTTAGAGTACAATCTCCTTTAGATCAGGGTTTGTATTTATCTTGTGTTTCTATCTCTAGCACATGGCAATGCTTAGCATATAGTAAATGTTAAATAAATGATTTCATCTTCTCCTTTTTCCGTTCATTCATTCATGAATAAATTGACTAACAGATTTCAAAGAAGAGAAAGCTTAGGAATTTCATTCCCAGATCTCTCTATTTCTTCCACTTCTCTATACATTCTTCTGCCAAACCCACAGGCAAATGAATCAATTTCTATAAGTGCTTATGAATAAAATTTTCCATTTATCATCAGATTCAACCAGAGAACATCTCATTTGTTTTAAAAAGGGATTGTGATTTTAAATGATTTTATCTATTTCAATATTAATGTTTAATGTGTCTCTTCAAACAATTTCTTGCTACCGTTGTCTACTGGGAGCAGCCTGGCATGTAATCAGTTTTTATATTATTTGATACAACTGCCAACTACTTTCAAATCTTTTTTTTAAGGAAAATGAAAGCTTGATTTCAAACTATTGAGTTTGACAAAACAGTTTTGTTTTAATCAATGTTCAGAATGGTTGTGACTTCAGGTAAAATCTATGTTATGGGGCTATTTTTGAAACTTACAATGAATCAGTTCAATTACCAATTCAAATTGTATTTCCAAACTGAAAAGTCAGAAAACAAAATTCCATACTAAATCACATCAACATTATATCACTAAATTGCCCAGATGTTAACTTTACCCTAAAACTAGGATTAGATACACTAGTTCTCATCAGAATGAATATGCTAAAAAAAAAAAAAAAGGTTAAATTGATCATACTACCCTTTGAGTTTAGGGAAGATTGAATCATACTGTAATCTGTAAGCCCTCAAAATATCAATGAATAACACTTTTTTATTCTTTGAGCTTAGACAGTATATTAACGGATAGTTAAATTTGGTCTGGAAGATATGTTGCACCATCTTTTATGAAATCAAAATATTGCTGGTGAAGATAGTACCATCAATAACCATTATCACATCTGATGGTGCTGTTGATGCTGCCAAAGAGTCAGTAGAGAAAAGCTGCAAGAAGAGAACAAATTATTCAGTTTTTAAATATTTCAGTGAAATGAAGAAAGAGCCATAGGATCCAGGAAGAAATAAGTATTTCTGTGTATGTGTATATGTTTACATGCACACAGACATATATCACACATACTGATTATATATACCAAGATATATGTAATATGCATTGTACATCTATATGTATATATATATGTATATATATGTATGTATGTAAACATACACACATATATTAGGTAATATACCTCACTGAATGTGTAATCATTCTACATACTTAGGAAAGAGGTCCCTTTAACTTTTTCTTTTACCTCACAGCTAATATTGAATTTGAAAGCTGAAGAGATTTCCCATTACCTGAATTTCTGTATTTGGTATCTTAATGAAAAGCTCAAACTCTGAAATAAAGGAAAAAGAGTAACAATGTTCTCATTTCTTAAATAAATACATTTTTCAAAGTCTTGAAGCAATTCTTTATTCAGATGCATTTGTGAAATTTGAAAAGGAATTTTGTGAAATTAGGGCATGATCTTTGAAAAATAAAATAAAAATTTTGTAATTTTTGTTTTGTTTTTGAAAATGTCATGATATTACTTTTGTGAAAACTGATTACTCATCATCAAGAGAGCCACATCAGGGCAAAGTGATATGATAGTTATCTTCTCAAAAGGAAACACTGCCTCATCTATCATTTTTATTATTCTTTACACATGATTCTCTACATCTTAACTTTGTACTTTTTCATATATTTACCTTATCTTACATGGCTCCACCACGCAGAATTCCTAGTTTCCTTAAAAGATAAATTCTGACATAATTTTCTATATGAGATCTTTGTTACTCTAAATGTTACATTATCTAGTTTTATGAAATCATTCACATGTTGGGATCTAACAACTAATATGATCTCCCTTCTCATGTACTCTTGTCCTCCAGAGAATACTTTTTTAAAAAGTTTAGACTTTTCTGATTCCTTCAATGTAGTTTCATATGTCATGGGCTGAATGTTTTTCATAATCTTTTGCTGAATAGTTCTGATCGAGGAATATTACAGAGAGACATTATTATTCTATCATTTAAAAAAGCATTTATTTACTAGTCATTATGGTTTAGGGAATATACTATACTTTGGGGATACAAATAAGGGTGAATAAGTGTCCTTGCCACTAAGAAGATTATATTCTTCTTATTTTCCTTAATAGTATTATTTTCCAATTACAGTTTTAACATTCATCTTTGTAAAATTTTGATTACGAAATTTTTCTCACTCTTACCCTTCCCTCCCTCCTCTCTAAGAGAGTAACCAATCTGATATAGGTTATACATGTACAATCATGATAAATATATTTCCACATTAGTCATGTTGTGAAAGAATAAGAAAAAAAGGGAAAAAGTATGAGAAAGAAAAAAGTGAAAATAATATACTTCAGTCTGCATTCATATTTGATAAATCTTCTGTATGTGATTGGCATTTTCCATCACAAAGTTATTAAAATTTTCTTGGATCATTGTATTGCTGAGAAAAGCTAAGGCTATCATAGTTAATCATCACACAATGTTGCTGTTACTGTGTACAATGTTCTCCTGGTTCTGCTCACTTTACTTAGCATCAGTTCATGTAAATCTTTCCAGGCTTTTTTTTTTTTCCTGAAATCATTTCTTATAGTGGAATAGTATTTAATGACAGTCATACATCACAACTTCTTAAGCCATTCCCCAATTAAGGGACATCCCTTCAATTTCCAATTCTTTACCAACACAAAAAGAGCGGCTGTAAATATTTTTGTACATATGGCTCCTTTCCCTTTTATTTTTTTAAACTTTTTTTTTTTGGCTTTTTGGAGGTGGGAGGGCAGGGCAATTGGGTTAAAGTGACTTGCTCAAAGACACATGGCTAATAAATATTAAGTGAGTGAGGCCAGATTTGAACTCAGATCCTCCTGACTTCAAGGCTGGTGCTCTATATACTGTGCTACCTAGCTGTCCCTCTTTCCCCTTTCTTAATAATTTTTTTTTTGAGATACAGACCTAGTAGTGTTATTGCTGGATCTAAGAGTATTCAGTTTTATAGCCCTTTGTGAATAGTTCCAGGTTGCTCTCCAGAATGTTTGAATTAGTTCATGACTCCACCAACAATGCATCAGTGTTCCATTTTTCCCACATCTCCATCATTTATGATTTTCTTGTTCTATCATATTAACCAATGTGATTGGTGTGAGGTGGTACCTCAGAGTTGTTTTAATTTGCATTTCTTTAGTCAATAGTGATTTAGAGCATTTTCCATGTAATTTTAGATAGCTTCAATTTCTTTATCTGAAAACTTACCTTTTCATATCTTTGACCATTTTTCAATTGGGGAATGACTGTTATTTTTACAAACTCGACTCATTTTTCTTCATATTTTAGAAATGAGGCCTTTTGTGTAAACAGTGGCAGTAAAAATGTTTCCAAGCTTTCTTCTTTGTTTCTATTTTTGCTTGCACCAGTTTTGTTCATGCAATTTTTAAAATTTAATGTAACAAAATTACCCATTCTGTATTTTATAACTTCTCTATCTCTTGTTTGGTCAAAAATTCTTCCTTTCTCCATAGATCTGAGAGATAAGCTATTTATTACTCTCCTAATTTGCTTACGGTATCATCCCTTGTGTCTAAATTACATACCCATTTCTACTTTAGCTTGATGTAGGGACACATATGGCCTGAGGTTGCAGGGTCACTACCCATGTGAGATGCTGGCCTATGCCTAGTTTCTGCCATACTATTTTCCAATTTTCTCAGCAATTTTTTTTCTCAAATAGTGAGTTCTTATCTGAGAAGCTGGAGTGTTTGGATTTATCAAACAGTAGACTATTATAGTCATTGAGTACTCTATCCTGTGCACTTAACCTATTCCACTGATGTACCACTTTTTTTTTTCTAGAACCAAGTAGTTTTGATGATTGTTGCTTTATAATACAATTTTTGATCTGGTATGGTGAGGCACTTTCTCCTGCATTTCTTTTCATTAATCTCACTGATATTATGGACTTTTTGTTCTTCCAGATGAATTTTGTTATATTTTCTTCTAAGTATAATTTTTAGGTGACTAATTGGCATAGCACTGAATAAGTAAATTAATTTAGGTAGAATTGTCATTTTGGTTATATTAGCTTGGCCCGCACATGATCTTTTCTTTTTTTCCAATTGTTTAGATCTGATTCGTATGAAAAGTGTTTTGTAATTGTGTTCAGAAAGTTCCTGGATTTGTCTTGGTGGGTAGACAGCCAAATGTTTTATATTGCCTACAGTTATTTTAAATGGGAATTCCTCTTTCTGTATTTTCTTTGTGAGCCTTGTTGCTAATATATAGAAATAGTGATGGTATATGTGGGTTTGTATTACTTCCTGTGATTTTGCTAGCTGTAATTGTTTCAAGTAGTTGTTTTACTTGATTCTTTAGGATTTTTTTAGTATCCCCTCATGTTATCTTCAAAGAATGGTAGTTTTGTTTCCTCAATGCCTATTCTCATTCAATTAATTTCTTTTTTTGCCTCCTCTTGCTAAAGTTAATATCTCTAGTACAATATTGCATAATAGTGGTGATAATAGGTATCCTTGTTTCACCCCTGATCTTATTGGGGATGCTTCTAGCTTATACTCATGATGTATAATGTTTGTTGGTGATTTTAGATAGATACTGCTTGTCATTTTAAGGAAAATTTCATTTATTATTATGCTTTCTAGTGTTTTTAATAGTAATATTTGCTGTATTTTCTAAAAAGGGTGTTCTGCATCTATTGAGATTATAGTGTGATTTCTGTTAGTTTTGTTATTGATACACTCCATCATGTTGATATTTTTTCCTAATATTGAACCCGTTCCTCATTTCTGGTATAAATACCACCTGGTGATAGTGTTTTGTCCTTGTGATAAATTGCTGTAATCTCTTTGCTAATATTTTATTTATAATTTTGGCATCTATATTCATTAGGAAACTCATCTATAATTTCCTTGATCTGTTTTTGATCTTCCTTTTTTAGATATCAGCATCATATTTGTGTCATAAAAGGAATTTGTTAGGACTCCTTCTTTGCCTATTTGTCCAAATAGTTTGCATGGTAATGAAATTAATGGTTCTAATTGGTTTATTTAAGTATTTTATTTTCTCTTCTATTAATGTGGACTATTTATCTTTTTTGTAAGTATCCAAGGGAAATTATATTCTAATGCACAAGATATCATTAAATTAATTAAGTAGAGTTTATATAAAGAGTATGCTAAATATTGAGATTTGAGTTGAGATTTGTGGGAAGCTAGTAAAATTTAGAAGCAGAGGTGAGAAAAGAGAGAATGTTCTAGGAATTGATGACTGTCACTTGGTTTTCCTTCATTTTCTAAGAGGATCACTGATATCATGGGTATCTTGACTAGTGTTTTAATTAGATTTAGGTAAAGTTGAGTAAATAAACCATAAACAGTCTTTTTTTTTCTTTTTGCCAAGAGAGAAAGATAAAAGTTAGTTATTGAAAGGGAAGTGGAGTTAGAGTTGTAGTTACTGAAGAAGGGTGGATGCAATAACTGAAATTAATTTCAGTAACTCTGTTAATATTGTTTAGCTTAAGGACAAAGAATGTGCAGAAATTATCCCATCACATGCTGCGATTCTTTGATACATCAGATTTAGAAAGCTGTGAAAGGTAAAAATTTCAGGGAATAATTAAAATAATTGGTGACATACACTGACTCTGCAAGGAGGAGGTTTTTTGGAAATATTGATAAATTATTTTTAAAACTTCATTTTTACCTGATTTCTTATTCTGAGGAAATAATAATGGATCAGGCATTATATCTGTATTGAAACAATTCCAAAAATAAACAAGGCAGAACATAATTACAGAACTGGCTATCAGGGGATTTTCAGTTGACTAATACCTTTGAAAAGTTTTTTTTTAAACCAACTAAATTCAGCAAACATGTTTTTACAGTCTAGGAGGATGATGAGGTGAATTCTCCTTCAATTTAGTTACTTTAGTTCTCTTTTGACAGCTCTATTAAGCCTCATAAATGAGGATCTTTTGTTATTGTTCAGTTGTTTTCAGTGATGTCTGACTTTTCATGATCTCATTTATGGTATTCATGGAAAAAATATTTGAGTAGCTTGCCATTTCTTCTCTGGCTCATTTTTCAGATGAGGAATTTAAGGCAAATAGGGTTAAATGACTTGTCCAGGTTCACACAGCTAGTACATATCTGAAAACATACTTGAATTCAGGAAGATGAGTCTTCTTGAGTCCAGGCACAACACTATATCTACTATGTCACCTAGATGCACTAATAAGCATATTTATACAATGATATTTTCCACACAATTGAATGTTCTGCAGATGCTAGACTGTATGATCCCTGAGGCCAGGAAACCATGTCTTATATAGAAATGAATAATTGAAGCTACCAATCTTCAAATTCTTTTATAATTTTTAAACTTTTTCTTAAAAAAACAAACAACCAAAGTCAATACATAGAGTCCTGGATTTGGAGTAAGGAATACTTAAAATTTTAACTTAGA
This sequence comes from Pseudochirops cupreus, assembly GCA_028627135.1. Taxonomy (NCBI): domain Eukaryota; kingdom Metazoa; phylum Chordata; class Mammalia; order Diprotodontia; family Pseudocheiridae; genus Pseudochirops; species Pseudochirops cupreus. The sequence continues at coordinate 424,385,437 of CM053580.1, read as the reverse complement.
TAGCTTATTTTTTAGCTTTCTGGAGGGAAGAAGGTAGGGCAATTGAGGTTAAGTGACTTGCCCAAGGTCACATGGCTATTTTTTGTGTTTAGTATCTGAGGCCAGATTTGAACTCAGAACCTCCTGACTCCAGGGCTGGTGCTCTATTCACTGCACCACCTAGCTTCCCTGCTTAGACACTTTCTTAGCTGTGTAACCCTAAACAAATCATTTAATAAATTAGCCAAAGTTTCCTTATCTATAAAATGAGAGTAATAATAACATGTGGCGGGGCGGAGCTAAGATGGCGGAGAGTAAGCAGTGACTTCTCCAAGCTCCCCGAGAATTTCGTCCTTGGGAACTAAAAAGTAAATTTGAGCAGATTTAAGAGTGACAGAACCCATTGGGAGACAGAGAGTGACAGATTCCCAGCCCAGAGAAGTGCCTAATCAGGTACGGGCAGGGAGAACGGAGCACACAGGAGTGGCACCAGCGCGGACCTGACAGCAGAGGGCGGCAGACTGGGAAGCCCCACACACCAGATTCACCCAGCTGGAAGCTTCTGCAGCCCTCCCACAGCCAAGGTGAGGACCGACAGAACTGGGTAGGGGGGAACGCAGGGCGCGTAGCAGGGTCAGCGGTTTTTCCTAGGGCTAGTGACCCGCGGCCTGGATTCCTGAAGCTACATGCCCAGACTTTCAGAAGTTGGGATGGAGGAATGAAATCTAGGGGCTCTCATCTCCCTCCCTGATACACAAAAAAATCAAGAGCTAAAAGCCACACCTAGAGTACATTCTTGCATTAGGGTAAACAGCCCCAGGCTTGGAAATCACTGAGGAAGGGGGAAGGGAGATTGCACTGTACCGAGCCTAAACCCAGGTGGGTGGAGCCAGCAAGCGCTAACAACAAAAGCCCAGGTGTGCTTTAGAACCACCTGGCCAATCAGCAAACCACAGCTCCACCCTTCTACTACAGTGAGCCTGCCTGAGAAGCAGACCAGAGAAAGAGGTGAAAACCTGAAACAGACCACCCCCAGCCTCAGGTAACTCAGGGGAAACACTGAGATTCCTGGCCCTGGCCTCAGTCTACATACTCAGAGGCCACAGCTCACTTAGTGAACAAGCAAACTCCCACCTCCCAGCCTGAGAAACTCATTCCGGAAGCAGATATCCACTCTAAAAATACAGGATATAGGCAAACACAATGGGGAAGAAGGAAACTACAAAAGCTAGAACCATCAAATCATTCTACAG
>CM053580.1:424361782-424383705 GCA_028627135.1 Pseudochirops cupreus | reverse complement strand
AGGATGTTTTCTAGGTTCTTTTTTTGATCATGGCTTTCAGGTAGTTCAATAATTTTTAAATTGTCTCTCCTAGATCTTTTTTCCAGGTCAACATTTTTTTTCAAGGAGATATTTCACATTGCCTTCTATTTGTTCATTTGTTTGGATTTGTTTAATAGTATCTTGATTTCTCATGAAGTCATTTGCTTCCACTTGCTCCACTCTAATTCTTAAAGAATTATTCTCTTCAGCAAGCTTTTGTGATTCTTCTTCCATCTGGCAAAGACAACTTTTTAAGGCATTTCTCTCCTCATTGGCTTTTTGGGCCTCTTTTGCCATTTGACTTAATCTATTTTTTAAGATGTTATTTTCTTCAGTCAGGTTGTTGACTCTCTTTTCATGATTTTCTTGCATCATTTTCATATCTCTTCCCAATTTTATCTCCACTTCTCTTATTTGGTTTTGAAAATCCTTCTTATGCTGCTCTATCACTTGTAACCAGTCTGCATTTCTCTTGGAAGCTTTTGGTGCAAGAGTTATGACTGTGCTGTCTTCCTCCCATTCCATGCTTTGATACTTTTTGTCCCCAAAAAAAGAATCTAAAGTTGTATTGCTGGTTTTGCTTTGCTTCCTTTGCCTACTCAGGTTGCCAGTCACTTACTTGACTTTTAGGTTCAGTAGAACTCTGCTTTCAGAGGGGATAGCTCTGTCCCAAATCCCTGGGTTTTTTGCAGCTGCCAGAGCTATTAGGAGGCCACCATTTCTGCAGCCTCCACAAGCTTCAGCTCACTGAAAACACACCTCAGGATCACCACCTGAGACTGTGATCTCGATCCAGGCAGCTCAAGACATGAGCATTTAGCCTCTGAATGATTGCTTGGCCCCTCTGCAACCTGCAGGCTGGAAGCTACTTAAGCAGCCATGTGGAGTTGGCTGGTTGGCTGCAGGTCCACCACTTCAGACTGCTTCTAGCCCTGGGGCAATTGGCCAGACCCTCTCCCCCAAATTTATCTTAGTTCCAATCACCTCTCACATAGTCCTTGTTTCTTATGAGTTGGTAATTCTGAAAAATGCCACATATACCAGTGATTTGAGCTCCAACTGTGGCTTGTTCTGGGGCCCTAGGTCTCCAGCCAGAGGTTCATGTGGTGCTGGTCTGTGCTCCCAGGACACTGCGATGAACCCCTTCCCATCTCCCTGCCAGGCTGCTTTCAGTGGGAGCTGTGTTACTCTGTCATTTTGTGAGTTCTGGAGCTTTAAAATTTGTTTAGAGTCCTATTTTATAGGTATTTGAGGTGCTTATGAGGAAAGCTATGGAGTTTTGCGGCTTCTATGCCACCCTCTCGAGTCAGCTCCCCACCCCCAATCTTCTTTCATCCTTAATGGCAACTTGGGGTGAGGGGAGGGGAGATTTTGTTCTTCCAGTATTTGTTCATTATACGAGTTTTTATTAGCTAAATGCAAATGATGAATATGGAGTAAAAGAATATCAAAGATTGTCAAATTTGTTTACTGTATTAACCTACTTTGAATGAGTACATGAATGTCACATTTGTATGTGTGTAGCAGGAGCATTGTCTAGGTTTTATCTCTGACAAGGATGTGATAGTTAAAGAATGAATGATTTCTTTTTATTTAAACTGTTTCAGATCAGTTATCCATTGAGAAAGAAAAATCCATTTGTCAACAGAGTATTTTGTCAGATGGCACCAAAAGGCTTATCAAATGACTCCTTACCAAACTTAATGGTACTTTAGATATTGTCTAAATTAAACCTCACTTTACACATTTAATAGATTTTGTCTTATTTATATTATAGACCAAGTCTAACATTCTGAAAATGAGGAAAATGAAATCCCAGAACATAACATGACCTTCCCAAATAATATTGAGTAAATAGCAGAGCCAGAATAGGAACTAAATTTCTTGAACTCCAAATGCAGCATCCTTCTATTATTCCATATTGCCCATGCCTATCCTGAAAGGAAGTAAAACCTTTTCTTCTCGTATGCATATTTATATTCCTGTAGGCTTAAATATTGAATTACACATAGTTTCCTCTAATATTTGCTCTTTTGTGCTTCATATAATTGGGAAGAACATGAAAAGAAATATGAATAAAATATTTGCAAATGTGTATTGATGAATATGGATCAAATTTACTTTCATCAGCTTTGTCAACTTCAATATCAAGGCTAAGTTATGTAAACTTTCATTAAATTAGACAACTAACAAAGTTTATTCAACAACTTAAAAAGGAAGAAATTTCTGAGCTCCATTGCCTTTTCTTTTACTTTTATGAATGGCAAAGAAACAGAATTATTTCCTTCTTAATCCCAAAGCTGTTCCAATTGCCTAGGACAAAATGCTTACCAGATTGTTAATCTTCCCTAAATGTACGTATTTAAAATGAAGGTTTTCTCAGTTTTATGGTTTTCCCAAACCATTCACAGCTCTTCATATTCTCATATTTCAGTTAAGCCATCATTTTAGTTTAAAATAAATTTCCATTCAAAAACAGAAAACACAAATTTAATTTGAATATATTTCTGACAAAGAAGTAAACTCCAAAATGAGCAAGTAAATTTATAAAGTCCAAAATCATCACTTTTTGATGAACAGAGTTTATTCTGTATATTCCTCTGCATAAACATAGATTCATCAAAACAAAGGTGTTTTTTTGAAGCATAACTACTTTTTTTTACTGATTGCTTCTCTGAATATGTCCACAAATACAGTCACTCTCATTATAAAATCAATATATCCTCAGTCATGCAGACTCAGACAATATATTTAAGTAAAAAATATACCACTGGTAGTTGAAATATAAAAAAAATCAATAAACTTTATTGCAAATAAAATTTTAAAAAATAAACATAAAACTGAATATTCTAAAAAGTTATACTTTCTAAAATAATCTCTATATAATTGATACATATGTATATACATATTTTTAAAATTAATACACATTTAAACTGAAATTATTAAGTTTATAAGCACAATGTTTCCTTCAGTATACAGATCTGAACTCCTACATTCTTAAAAGTTTCTTTTGATTCATCAGCAAAGGGAATACAAAGACCTGGACTTTAAATGAGAACTCTAACTTCACTAATTAATTAAAGGTATGCTGCATATACTTGTATATGCAAATGTTTTCCATCCTGCAATATTCTGTTAGTTCCTTGAAGTTAGGAATTGTTTCATTTTTGTCCTTACATCCCCATTGCCTGATACTGCTTACCAGGATCTTATATACTACTATCAAGGGCTTAATAAATACCTGGACACAGATTGGTTGGTTAGTGCTGTGGAAAGGCATGGAATATGGAACTAGGAATTAGTTTCAACATTAGTCTCTGTCACATATTACCTATGGACATACGGAAAATCACTTAACCTGTGTCTGAGGTTTGCTCAATTAAATGAGGTTGGACTGAATGATTCTAAGTTGCCTTTGAGTTTCCAATTCTAAGACTTACAATCTCAGTCTCTCTATTTATAAAATGAGAGTATTAGAACAGAAAATCTCTAAGATCTTTTTCAACTCAAAGGCTATGCATTAATCTACAAGATGAATTATAGAGTGGATTGTGGGAAGATGGCAGAATAGGTAAGAAAACTCAGTTTTCCAAAATTTCTCAACAACAAGAACACCACCACCAACAAAGAAAGAACATTGCCTCAGAGAGAATGTAGAATAGCAGAAATAAATGGAAGTTAGAGTTAACAAGTTCTTCTTCTAAGACAATTTGATAAGACCCTAGGAAAGACCCAACCTCCAGGAGCTGAGGTCAGATCCACTGAACTACAAATACATATAGGCTGACTACAGAATCAACAAACAATAAGCCCTAGGGGCAGCTGGGTTGGGAAGAAGTGACAGTCTTAGAACTGGCCATCTCAGTGTCTGTCAAACTAGGGTGAGAGTGGAACACTGTCCAGTGCAGGATATTCTAGCACAGCCCAGGACCCAGCAAACCAGGAACAGGCTTTGGGAATCACTGAATCACAAGAAGCAACTGCTGGTTTTGGAGATCTCAAGCCACCAACAGTAAGAGGGTTAAAAAAAATTCAGTCAGAAGGAGATTGTATGAGTATCTTTGTTATCACTGAGGCGGTGATATACTCAGAGGCAGATATACATTACTCAGAGCCAGGTCATAGTCCTGAGTGGAAGTCCCATTGTGAGGAGGAACATTAGCACGCTAGAACTTGGAGCAACAGTGGAGAAGGAACCCTGCTCAGAGTTTCAGGGCCAAAACAAGAGTGCTTGTGATTGCTTGCAGAACAGAGCACAGGCCAGTAGAACAGAAATCACAGCTTTCCTTAGATCATACCATCATGGAAGAACTGAAAATATGCAGGTCCCTAGAAATATCTCTGAAAACAGATGCAGAAACCCCTGAAGTTTTAGACAATGGGCCCTCCAACCAAGAAGCAGAAACTTACTTTTACAAAGAGTTAAGAGTCAAGGAATTGTCTTAGAAAATGTTCAAACAATAGAAAAAAATCTGACCATAGAAAGTTGCAATGGTGATAAAAAAGATTAAACAAACACACAGAAGAAGAAAATAAAGTCAAAGATTCTACACCCAAAGCTTCCCAAAAAAAATGTGAATTGGAAGCATGCCATGGAAGAGATCAAAAAGGATTTTGAAACTCAAGAGAGAAAGAGGAAAAAACTGGGAAGAGAAATGTGAGTTGTGCAAGAAAATTATGAAAAAGTGCTAACAGCTTGCTAAAAGAGTTTGATAAAGGAGACACAAAAAAGAAAATGAAGAAAATAAAAACTTTAAAAAAATAGAGTAGGTCAAATGGTAAAAAAGATACAAAAAAGTCAATGAGGAGAAGAATAACTTAAAAAGAAAAATTTGTCAAATAGAAAAAGATGCACAAAAATTCATTGAGGAGGAAAAAAATAATTCAGAAAACAAAACTAACAAAATTGGCCAAATGGAAAAGGAGGTACAAAAGCCCATTGAAGATAATATTTCATTAAAAACTACATTTGAGCAAACTGGAAGGTAAGAACTTTATGATAAATAAAGAAGCAATGAAACAAAAACAAAAGAATGAAAAATAGAAGACTGTCTAAAATATCTCATTGGAAAAAACAATTGACTTGAAAAATAGATGCAGGGGCATGGAGACAAAATGGCAGAATAAAAACAGGAACTTGTTTGAGCTCCACCTCCCACAACCTCAAATAGCTCTAAAAAAATGACTCTAAACAAATTTTAGTGCTACAGAACACAAGAAGTGACAGAGAGAAACAAATCTCCCAATAAAGGCAGCCTGGCAAGCCAAAAGGAAGGGTCTGTTGCACCAGCCTGGAAGTGGAGTGCTGTCCCGTGTGGGCTGCACCAACCCAGACCAATGGCACAGACCAGCCAGAGAAGACTTCAGTGAATCACTGGCAGCAGTGGAAGTTTCCAGACTCCTAAATCCTCAAAAGTCAAAGAGAAAGTAAAAAGTCAGTGGAGGAATTCTATTGATACTGGTTGAGAGAACACTGGGATATGGTCCTTGCTCTCAGGGGTAGTGGATGTCAGAAGCTGCTTCTGGAGCTCCAAGTCCAAAGATTGTGGGAGGATTAAGCAATTGTCCAGAGGGTAATTGCAGGACTCTCTTTGCTGGTACTGAGACATGAATCTCTTGCTTTGTCCTGCTTAGATCTGGGTCACAGTATTGAGTGGTGGTCCTGGAGGAAGGAGCACTGGTGTGGCCAATCTTGTCAAGGCTTTCAAGACATAGTCCTCCCCACAGTTCTGAGTCAGGTGCCTAGAAAAAGCCCTAATATTTAAAACCTCAGTAATATGGGACACAGCACTTTCCACTCTGGAAGCAGAGTTTTAGCACAGCAAAGATCTCAAAACTCAAGTAACTGGCTTTCAAGATGAGCAAATAGAAGAAACAAAATCAAGCTATAGAAATGATTTTTGGTGAAAAAGACAATCAAAACATAGAACCAGAAGGCAACAAGGTAAAAAGGCCTGCATCAAAAGCCTCCAAGAAATAAATGAACTGGTTACAGGCCACAGACGAGTTCAAGAAGGATTTTGAAAATCAATTAAGAGAAGTAGAGGAAAAAGTGGGAAGAGAAACAAGAATGATGGAAGAAAATCATGAAAAATGAGTCAACAGCCTGCTAAAGGAGATGCAAAAAAGAATACTGAAGAAAATAACACCTTAAAAAAATAGACTAACTTAAATGGAAAAAGAGGTTCAAAATGCCTAAGAGGAGAAGAATGCTGCAAAAAGCAGAATTTGCCAGATGGAAAAGGAATTTCAAAAATGCACTGAAGAAAATAATTCCTTCAAAATTATATTGGAGCAAATGGAAGCTAATGACTTTATGAAAAACAAAGCTGTTATAAAACAAATTTGAATAAATGAAAAAATAGAAGGCAATATGAAATATCTCATTTGAAAAATTGCTGAACTGGAAAATAGATCCAGGAGAGATAATTTTAAAATTATTGGACTACCTGAAAGCCATGATCACAAAAAGGGCTGAGACATCATCTTTAAAGAAATTATTGAGGAAAATTGCCCTGACATTCTAGAACCAGGGGGCTAAATAGAAATCGAAAGAATTTGCCAATTGCTTCTTGAAAAAGATCCCAAAAAGAAAACTCCTAGGAATATTAAAGTCAAATTCCAGAGTTCCCAGGTCAAGAAGAAAATAATACAAGCAGTCAGGAAGAAACAATATGAGTATTATGGGAACACAATCAGGATAACACAAGATCTAGCAGCTTCTGCATTTAGGGATCTATGGGCTTGGAATACAGATATTCTGGAGGTCAAAGGAGCTAGGATTAAAACCAAAAATCATCTACCCAGCAAAACTGACTATAATAATTGAGGGGAAAATATGAACATTCAGTGAAAGAGAGGACTTTCAAGCATTCTTAATGAAAAGACCAGAGATGAACAGAAAATTTGACTTCTGAATACAAGAAGCAAGAGGAGCATGAAAAGATGCTACCAGACAAGCTCTGTGTGTTTTCTCTTTTGATGTCTCAGACACCAGATGAAATAAACTCACACCAGATGAAAAAAGCAATTCAAATGTCAAAAAGCATGGCCTTGGGTCCACTCTGAGGCACAAACCCTGGGATGAAAACAAGGGAGAAGAAACTAGTGCAGATAGAATTTGCAGATGGAACTGGGGGAATTCTGACCAATTTTCCCAGTCCCAGCTTTGATGAATGTCTCATTTGTATATAGAATCAGTCAGATGCAGTAATATAAACACAAATCTCCCCTCTGGTAACTTTACACATTTGCTCCCACATCTATAGAGCACAGAAACTTCATAGTCAACTTCTTTTTGGTCTGAGTCCTCTAATTCTTATTTTCTCCTTCCCACTGCAGTTCATTGCTCTCACTGTTCCTGCTTAAATCCTTTCTCATTAGCCAAAACAAGATACGTGATCACAGAAAATCTACCTAGCTATATTTAGTGACCTGAATGCTTCTCTTTGAAGTGAGTATTCACTTCACAACAGATTCCAGCCCCTAAATGCCTGAGAACCTGGCCCATCAGTCTGCAAATTTTTTGAGGGCAGGTGCTGTCTTTTTCCACTTTTTGCATCCCCAGTACCTACCACCTGACACATAGAGGTGATTAATAAATGTTTATTGGCTACAAAATGTAGATCCAGGAGAAATAATTTAAAATTTATTGGACTATTTGAAAGTCATGATTAAAAAAACCTAGATATAATCTTTCAAGAATTTATCAAGGAAAGCTGCCCTAACATCCTAGAAGCAGAGGGTAAAATTGAAATTGAAAGAATCTACCAAACATCTCTCAAAATATTCATAGGAATTACATTGTTACCAGGTCCAGGAGAAGGAAACAGTACAAATATTATTGGAACACAGTCAGGATATTACAAGATTTAGTAGCTTCTACATTAAAGAATTGGAACCCTTGGAACATGACATTTCAGAAGGGAGAGGAGCTAGAACTGCAACCAAGAATCATCTACCCAGAAGAACTGAGCATAAACCATGAGGGAGAAAAATGGACATTCAACAAAGTAAAGGAATTTCAAGAAGACTTGATGAAAAGAACAAAACTGAATAGAAAATTTGACCTTCAAATACATGCCTCAAGAGATTCATAAAAATGTAAACAGCAAAGGGATATTTGCAACACAAGAACTTTCTCATTATTAGGGCAGTAGATGCAGTATACAAAGACAGAGGACACAGGTGCGAGTTGAATATGAAGTGATGATGTCTACAAAAATAAAAATTAATGCATGAGAGAAGAATGTACTGGGAGAAAGGGAAAGGGAGAGGTAGAATAGGGTAAATTATCTCACATAAAAGGGGGAAGAAAAAGCTTTTTCAGTGGAGGAGAAGAGGGAGATATAAGAGGAAGCAAGTGAAACTTATTCTCACCAGAATTAACTCAATAGGGTATAGAAATTGAATCAATTGGGTATAGAAATCTATCTTATCCTACAATAAAGTAGGAGAAGGTCACAGTAAGAAAATAAATGGTCAAAGAAGGGAGGCAAGGTTGAGGGGCAAGGTAGCCAGAAACAAAACACTTTTGAGTAGGGACAGGGTAAAAGGAGAGAACAGAATAAATGGGGGAGAATAGGATAGAGGGAAATACACATATCAATAGTAACTGTGAAAAAAAAATTGAGGAAATTTCTCTGATAAAGGAATTCCTCAAACACATGGAGAACTAAGTCAAAAATATAAGAATGGGAGCCATTCCTCAATGGAGAAAGGATCAAAATTAATCGGTTTTCAGATGAAGTAATCAAAGCTCTCTATGGCCATATGGGAAAAAAGCCTTAACTCATTGCTGATTGGATAATTTAAAACAATTCTCAAGCAGTGTCTCATACTTCTTAGAGTGGCTAATAAGACAGAAAAGGAAAATTACTAATGTTGGAGGAGATGTGGGAAAATGGGACATTAATGAATTTAGGTAGAGTTGTAAACTGATTCAATCATTCTATAGAGCAAATTGGAACTGTGTCTGAAGTGCTATAAAACCACATATACCCTTTCACCTAGTATTACCACTACTATTTCTGTATCCCAAAGGAGATTATGAAGACAAAAAGAAAAAATAAAAGGACTTGTATTTTCAAAAATATGTACAACAACTCTTCCGGTGGCAAATAATTGGAGACTGAGGGTATATCTATGAATTGGGGAATGACAATAAATTGTAACATATGGTTATAATGAAATGATATTGTCCTATAAGAAACAATGAGCAGAATGCTCTCAGAAAAATCTGAAAATACTTAGATGAGCTGATATAAAGTGAAATGTACCATTTACATAGTAATAGCAATGTTTTAAGATATTGTAAAAGACAGGACCATTGATGCCTGACTACAGATTGAAGCATACTTTTTTTTAATTTAATTTTTCCTGAGGGTTTTTTGCCTATTTTTTTCTTCTACAACATGACATATGGAAATGTTTTGCATAACTACACATATATAATCTATATCAAATTGCTTGCCTTCTCAATGGGAGGGTATGGAGAAGGAAGGGGGAGGTGGGGCTGATGGCTGAGTAGGAGAAGATTAAAAGACCTTCTGCTGAAGTTTGATGCAGAGCACAGCTTTGCTGATGATGCACTTCCTGTGCTGTGGAAGCAGGGAGAAGGAAGACATACCTGCTAAGTGTAGCAACAGTAGCTTCTGGCTGTAGACAGGGGAGCAGAGTTCCCAGTTTTAATTCCAGGGCAGAGAGGGTGGTTGTAGTTTGCAGTCAGTCAAGGTCCCTCATGGAGCAAGATAATTTGTGGTAAATGTGACTAGGAGCCCTAGCCTTGGCTAAGGAGTGGAAAAAAGAACCCAATGTTGAGTCCCAAAAAAGACCTCAGAAAATAACAGTAAGAAGGACTTGTGACTTTGGGGTATCATTCTTCATACCTCAGGAGTATAATGTGATTACACTAAAAATTACTAAATAAAGAAATAGATAAATAATAATGAGTAAGTAAAGGAGAAAGCTACATAGATAGCTACTATGGGCATAGAGGAGATTTGAGTTCATATTCAGGAATGATAACAGAGCAAAAACTCACTCCTTTTTCAATAAGAAAAAACAAATGATCCCAAAAACAAAAAAAGAGTTCTCGAGAAAACTTAAATAAGTCTTCCAAGAAAATCAAGAAAATTATCAAAAGAAAATCAACCAATTTGTTACAGAGAATCAAAAACATAAGAAAGAGATGATTCCTTGAAAACTAAATTGGGCAAAAGGAAGCTAATGACTTTCTAAGACACCAAGAAGTAATAAAACAAAAATGAAAAGAATGAAATAAAATAGAAGAGCATGTGAAACATCACATCAGAAAAACAAGTGATTTGGAGAAGAGATCAAGGAAAAATAATACAAAAATAGTCAGACTACCTGAGAGTTACAATAAATTAATTAATATTGATACAATATTCAAGAAGTTATCAAGGGAAATTGCCCTGAAATTCTAGAACAAGAAACCAAAGTAGAATTAAAAAAAAAAGTCCATGGATCACTTCCTGAAAGAGATCCCAGGAGGAAAACTTACAAGTATATCTAAGCCAATTTAAATTTTAGAAGCAATAAGATATTTTTTTTAAATATCATGGAACTACAATAGGGATTACATAAGACATTGCAGCTTCTACATTGAAGGACCATAGGCCTTCTGATACTGCATTTATAGAGCAAAATAGCTGGTTTTTTGACCAATGGTAACTTACCCAGCAAGGTTAACTATAATCTTGAATTTTAAAAATCGAGATTTCATAAACTGAAAGGCTTTCGACTATTTGTGACAAAAACCCCATCACTTAAGGGAAGACTCGACATACAAAATCCAGGAGAAATGATAATAAGGGACTCAATGAAGTCAAATTGTTTACTTCTTATATGTGAAAATATCAGTACTTTTACTACTGTCATCATTGTTTGAGTAATTTTTAAAAAAAAGTATGAGCTTACCAGTGTATGATGAGGTGATTCTAAAAGAAAACAATACTGTGTAAGTTGAGATAAAAAATAATAATTATCTCATAGGGTTGAGACATAAAAATGATACATAGAAAGCTAGTAGGGAGGAGGTTAGGTAGTGATAGAAACTTGAATGGAAACTTTCTTTCATCAGGAATGCTCTCATAAGAAGAAACACCATTTTTGTCTAGAAAAGCATAAAAATCTTCTAAATACAGAAAGAAATAAAGAAGGTGATAAGATAGCATGGGGAAGAGGATAAGGGAGGGACTCTTGGATAGATAGATAGGTTAAGGAATAGGAAGGCAAGGCAGCAGTTAGAAGTAAAGCAGAGTCATAAGGAGGCATAGGAATAGGATGAGAAGAATAGTGAGGAAAAATAGAAAGGAGGAAAATACTCATATAATTATAATTTATGATGTGAATGGAATGAATTTGCCCATAAAATGGAAACTGATAGATTAAAAATTTGTATTCTAAAGTATGTGACTTCCAGGAAAGATTATAAAAATTAGAAATATACACAAAGGGAAAATTAAGGTCAGGGGAACAATTTGTTATGTTTAAAAAAAAGGAAGGAGTAATAATTGTGATATGAAACAAAGTTAAAGCTAAAAGAGATTTAATCAGAAGAGAAAAAAATAGGGAAACTATACTCTGTCAGCAATATTGTTTTAAAATATTTAAACTAACTAGATAGTATAAAACACATGAGAGTACAAATAATGTCAGATCTAAATAATTAAAGTAATATTAATTGTTCATGGGTAGGCAAAGACAATATACTAAAAAAAAAATGGCAATTTCCCTAACTAATCTCTTTATTAAATGCCATACCAATTAAATTCCTAAAAAAAATTACTGAGTTAGAAAAAAAAAATAACGTTCATATGGAAGGTCAAAAGGTCAGGGATTTCAAAGAAACCAGAAAAAAAAAAAGATGTGAAAGAAGCATATTCAGCAGTATCATACCTTAAATTATGTCAAAAGATGAGAGCATTGCTAAAGTACAAAATGGATGATTTTGATTATTTTAAATTAAAATTTTATCATATACATAAAATCTATGCAAAAAAGAACAGACAGAATGCAGACAGTTGGGGGGAAAACTTTCGTGCAGTCTCTCATATAGGATCTGATTGGGTTGGAATATTGCTGTTGTATAGCAAATGAGTTAGAAGATGTGACTTGGACTTATGAAGGAAGATGCTATTCACCTTCAGAGAAACAAATGACAAATGGAAATAAGCATAGTACAGTTGTGTGTGTGTGTGTGTGTGTGTGTGTGTTTGTGTTTGTGTATCTACACTTAATTATAGCCTTCTTTAGGTCAGGGATGGTGAGGAGGGAAGGGGAAAAATAAAGAAAAAAGTATATGGAAGAGAAAAAAAGAAAATCTTCAAGGAAGTAAAGAAAAGCTGAGCTTTGAAAAAAAATGTTCAGTATTTGTTATGTAAGTTTGCTTGAAATGGAAATTTATTGTTTTATATTGAATCCTTTCTTATGTTCTGCTGTGTATATGGCAATATTTTCTTCTTCTCTCCTTTTGCATTTAAATTTAAAATAAATAATAAAATTTACAAAATAAATAAATAAGCACCCAGACCCGGAAAGTTATTCTTGTTTTTCACATGTCCCTCTTTTTATTGTTCTATTCCACATACATGTGGTGGCAGCTATGTGGTGCAGTGGATAAAGTTCCAGGATGAGAATCAGGAAGACTTATCTTCATGAGTTGAAATCTGTCTCTAGTATTATATGGCATTATAATATTTTTTGAAAGGAAATAAATCACCTTTTGTGTTTTGCAAGTGATCAGAAATGCTATGAGGTTATTACTACAAAGTCTTGTGATGTCATGGAATTTATCCCGTATTTTTGAAGACTAAGACTAAGACAGCAGATCAAAATTTTGGATGTATACTACCAAGCATATAACCCTTGATTATATTTCCCTCAAAGAAAAACATTACTAATGTAAACACTTTTTAGCTACAAGGGATTAACAAAGTCTACCTACTAAACCACAAAGGTGCTGTTATCTGTTTTAGTGGAGGGACTAATCATAATATTGAAATCATTAAATAATTTGTACCTATACAATGGCCTGCAAGGTGGGCAAAGTGGATAGAGCACCAGACCAGGAGTCAGGAATACCTAAGTTTGAATACAATCCTCAGACAACCACTAGCTTTATAATCTTTGGTGTTTTGTGTATGTATTTAAAAACATTATTTGAATTGCTGGGGGTGGAGCCAAGATGGCAGAATGAAAGCAGGGAATCACCTGAGTTGGCCCATGAATTCCTTCAGTTACCTCTAAAAAGTGAATCTGAATGGATTTTAGAGTGGCAGAATCCATTCAGAGAAGAAGCATGGCAGATTTTTCAGGACAGGAAAGTGTGGAAAATCAATGGGTAGGAACTATTGCACTAGGCAGGGAGAGTGCAGAGTGCAGCATGCAGAGCTGAACCAGCAGAGACTCTGGAGCCAGAGAGAGCCTGGGTGAACTAATTCACCCTCCACAGAGAAATTTCCAGACCTATCATCACAGGACAGAGTTCTGTCAGAGCTGAGTAAGAGACAAGAGCAGCATCTATGGCAGTGGCAACAGGTCCTCCTGGGGCTATCAGCCCACAGTCTAGATGTTTAAAAATCACCTACCTGAAACTTCAGAAGCCAAGATGACAGTGTAAATCTTAGGTACTCTCATCACCCCACTTCTTGTTGACCTCGAAAAACTCAGAGAATACTATGTCAGGGTAAAATCCTGAGATAGTGGAACTAGTGAGAGGCTTGGGGAGTCTACAGGAAGACTGTAACTGTGGTTATTCTGTGAGTATAAGGGACCAGTGCAGGACAGGAGGTGTAATAGAAGGTTATCCTGAACCTCAGGAGGGTGGAGGCAGAAAGCAGCAATAGCAGAACCCCAGGTGTGTGTTCAGACAACCAAGGGAATCAGCAGACACCAATGCAGCACTGGTTAATAGTGGCTAAGCCCACCTGAGATCTAGTCGAGGGGCAGAAGTGAAGTGGTCAGACCACCCCTCCCCCACAACTCCTGCGTTGAGATTAAGTGTAATCCAGGGGAAACACAGAAAGTCCTGGCCCTGGCCTAGGTCTTGGCAATCACCAGTCAGCTCCTGCTCAGGACTAAAGTGACATACAGCATTATATAGCCTTTAACTGACAGAAACAGAAACCACAACACACAAAGCAAGTAACCAGGTCCCTACCTTCCAGTATAAGAAGCATGGGCCAGAGACCTCTGTGACCTAGAAGAGATCCACTTAAAAAGTCAAGAAAAGGGCAATCACAATGGGCAAAAAACAAACTGGAAAATGAAAAACTACAGAGTAGAAAGAACCAAAATCAGAAAAGGACAGCATTGACTCTATACTCATATCCAAAAATTCAAAAGGGAATATGAGTTGGTCTCAAGTCCTAAAAGCATTCTTAGGAGAGCTCAAAAAAGATTTTAAAAGCCAAATTGGAGAAGCAGAAGATAAATTGACTAATTATTTAAAAAAAAAACACAATTGCCAAAACAGAAAAAATAAATATTTCATTGAAGAAAACAACTCCTTAAAAAGTAATCAAATGGAAAAGGAGGTAAAAACCTAATTGGCAAAAACAACTCTTTAAAAGGAAAAATTGGCCAAATGGAAAAAGAGGCGCAAAACTAACTGTGGAAAACAATTTTCTAAAAATTAGAATGACACAAGTTGGAGCTAATAACACTATGAGGCATTAAGAATCAGTCAAGCAAAATAAAAAGAATGAAAAAAATAGAACAAAATGTAAAATATCTCATTGAAAAACAACTGATCTGGAAAACAGAGATAGAAGAGATTATCTAAGAATTATTGGTAGAATGGAATACCATGATTACAAAAGAACCTGGACAGTTTCTTCCAAGAAAACAGCACTGAGGCCATAGAAAAAGATGATAAAATAGTCATTGAAAGAATCCACTATTTTCCTCCTGGAAGAGATCCCAAAGTGAAAATTCAAAGGAATATAGAAGTCAAATTCAAGAATTATCAGGTTAAGGAGAAAATACTGCAAGTAGCCAAAAAGAAACAATTCAAATACTGGGGAACTGCAGTTAGGATCAAAGACTTTGCACCTTCTACATTAAAAGATCAGAGGGATTGGAATATGATGTGTTGTAAGGCAAAAGAACTTACACTAGAAACAAGGGTTAACTACCCAGCAGAATTGAGCATAATCTTTCAGGCAAGGAGATGGTTATTCAATGAAATAAGGGACTTCCAGAACTTCTTGACAAAAAGGCAAGAGCTAAATGAAAAACTTGGTCTTCAAATACAAAACTCAAGAGAGGCATAAAAAGGTAAACAGCAAACACACACACACACAAACACACACACACACACACACACACACACACACACACCTTGTTATTTTATAAGAGCAAATTCTCCCCATTCCTATATGTGATGTTAATACCTGTTAATATCAAGAACTGAAAAATTAACATGATATTTAAAAGAGACATGCCTAGATAGATGTTATGGGTATCAATTAACTGATGTGATGGTAAAATAAAAACGTAATAAAGGGGTTCAAAGGAATTTTATTGGGAAAAGAGGAAAGAAGGAGGCAGAAAAGGATAAATTATGCCACATGAAGAGGCAGAAAAACATTGGAGTAGAGGGAAAGAAGGGAGGGAAATGAATATTCAAAGAGTTTTACTCTCATAGGTTTTGGTTGAACAAGGGCATAACATTCAGCTAAATGTAGAATTCCAATAGGAAGAGACACAAAAACTTATAATAATAGGGGGAAGAAGGAAGGGAGAAAAGCATTGTTTGAAATTTGCTCTCATTCAGTTTGGTTCAAGGAGGAAATAGCATACTTCATTAAGTATAAAAATCAAAGATGCCCTACAGGCAGTAGGAGGTAAAAGGGTAAAGAATGAGGGTTGTTTAAGATGGAGGGAATAAGTAGTAAGGAAAAATGGTAGGAAACTGGAAAGGGCATATAGGGAGGGAATATTGAGGGAGGTGGTGGACAAAAGCTAAAGTCTTGAGGAGGGGAAGGGAAAAGGGAGGGTAAAAAAGCATAAAAAGGAGAGGGAATATGATAGATAGAAATCCACACATAGTAATCATAACTGAATGTGAATGGGATGAACCATCCCATGAAACAAAGGTAAATAGCAGAATGAATTAAAAATCATAATCCTACAATATGTTGTTTACAAGAATCACATTTGGAATGGGAGATACACAAAGGGTAAAGTAAGAGCCTAGAGTAGGATACATTATCCTTCAGTTAAAGTAAAAATAGCAGGAGTAGCAATCCTAATCTCAGACAAGGCAAGAGCAAAAACAGATCTAATTTAAAAAGTCAAGGGAGGAAAATATACCCTGCTAAAACTCACCAATGACACTTAAGTAATATAAATATTAACCATGCATGCACCAAGTGGTATAGCATCCAAATTCTTACAGGAGAAGCTAAGGGAGCTAGAGGAAGAAACAGATAAGAAAAATATGCTAGTAGGGGGCCTCAACCTCCCCTCCTCTTAACTTGATAAATCTAACATTGAAAACAAACAAGAAAGAAATTAAGGAGTTGAATAGAATTTTAGAGAAGGTAGATACAAAAGACCTCTGGAGAAAAATGAGTGGGAATAAAAAGGAATACAGCTTCTTCCCAGTGGTACATGGCACAAAGGAAAAAAAAATGACCATGTACTAGGGCATAAAATCCTCACAATCCAATGCATAAAGACAGGAATATTAAATGCATCTGCTTCAGATAATGATGCAATAAAAAATACATGTAATAAAGGACCAGGGAAAGTTAGATAAAAACAAATTGGAAACTAAACAATCTAATCCTAAAGAATGAGTGCGTGAAGCAACAAATCATAGAAACGATTACTAACTAACAGAAACAATCACTTTAGAAGAATGACAAAAATGAGATAAATTACCAAATCTTATGGGATGCAGTAAAAGCAGCTGTTAGGAGAAGTTTTACATCTATGAAAGCTTATATTAATAAAATAGAGAAAAAAGAGATCAATGAATTGTGCATGAAACTGAAAAAGCTAGAAAAACAACAAATTGAAAATCCCCAATTCAATATCAAATTAGAAATACTGAATAACAAAGGAGAGATGAATAAAATTAAAATTGGAAAAAAATCTGTTGAACTAATCAATAAAACTAAAAGCTGTTTTTATGAAAAAAGTAAAATTGCTAAGCCTTTAGTAAATTTGATTTAAAAAAAAAGAAGAAAAGCAAATTACCCATATCAAAAATAAAATATGTGAATTTACCTCCGATGAAGAGGAAATTGAAAAATGATTAGGAATGATTTTAACCAATTATACACTTAAAAATTAGAAACTTTAAGTGAAATAGATGAATATTTTCAAGAATATAAATAGCCCAGATGAACTGAAGAGGAAGTAAAATACTTAAACAGCCTCATCTCAGAAAATAGAAATAGACCAAATCATCAATGAACTACCTAGGAAAAAATCTCCAGGGCCAGATGGATTTAAAAGCAAATTATGTCAAACATTTAAAGACCAATTGAGTCCAATACTTTATAAACTACTGGGGAAAATTGGTAAAGAAAGAAGCCTACCAAATTCTTTTTATGATACAAATATGGTACTGATATCTAAATTGACAAGAGCTAAAACAGAGAAAGAAAATTTTAGACCAATTTCCCTAGTGAATATAGCTGCAAAAAAAGGCAAATAAAATATTAGCAAAAAGATTACAGCAACTTATCATGAAAATAGTAAACTTTGATCATGTAGGATTTGTTCCAAGAATGCAAGGCTGGTACAGTATTAGGAAAACTATCAGCGTAGTGAATCATTTCAACAACAAAACCAGTAGAAACTATATGATTATCTCAAGAGATGCTGAAAAAATTTTTGAGAATATACAACACCAATTTCCATAAAAAATACTAGAAAGCACAGGGTTAAATGAAATCTTCCTTAAAATGATAATCAGCATCTTCCTAAAACCTTCAGCAAGTATTATATGTAAAATGAATAAGTTAAAAGCATTTCCAATAAAATCAGGAGTGAAACAAAGATGTCCACTATCACCCCTGTTATTCAATTTGCTACTATATGTGTTTTCTGTAGCAATAAGAGAAGAAAATGAAATCAAAGGAATTGGAATAGACAAATAAGAGACAAATCTAAAACTCTTTGCAGATGATATGATGATAAGCTTGGAGAATCCTAGAAAATCAAATAAAAACTATTAGAAATGAAAAATAACTTTAGGAAACTTGAAGGATATCACCCACATAAATCCTTAGCATTCCTATGTATTGCTAATGAAGCCAACAGCTAGAAATAGAAAGAGAAATTCCACTTCAAGTTTCTGTAGACATTATAAAATATTTGAGAGTCTACCTTCCTAAACATACCCAGGAACTACATGAACATAGTTTCAAAACACATTTCACACAAATAAAGTCTGATCTAAATAATTGGAAAAAAAATTCATTGCTCATGGTTAGGCTAAGATAATATAATAAAAATGACAATTTTACCTAAATTAATTTACCTATTTAGTGCCATACAAATCAAACTGCCAAAATTATTTTATAGATCCAGAAAAAAAAAACAATAATGAAATTCAAGGTCCAGTAAATCAAGGGAATTAATGAAAAGAAATGCAGGAAAATGTGGCCTAGCCATACCATGTTTTAAACTCTATCATAAAGCAGCAATCATCAAAACTACTTGGTATTGTCTGAGAAATATAGTGGAGGCTCAGTGGAATAGATTAGGTACACAAGACACATTAGTCAATGACTCTACTAATCTACTGTTTGATTTAAGACAAAGACTCCAGCTTCTAGGATAAGAACTGATTATTTGAAAAAAAACAGCTGGGAAAACTGGAAAGTAATATGGCAGAAACTAGTTATAGACCAATATCTTACACTGTAAACAAAAATAAAGACAAAATGGGTGCTTGATCTAGATATAAGGACAGATACAGTAAGCAATCTGGGAGAGGAAGGGATATTTTACCTGTCAGATTTATGGAGAAGGGAAGGATTTATGACCAACAAAAAATAAAGAACATTACAAAATGAAAAACTGATAATTTTGATTACATTAAATTCAAAAGTTTTTGTACTAACGTATATATACCCAAGATTAGGAGGTAAGTAGAAAATCCGGAAAAATTTTTTAGAACTGGTGTTTCTAATAAAGGCCTCATTTCTAAAATGTATAAGAAAAAATAAAATATACAACACGCTGAGTCAAATTTACAAGAATATAAGTGATTCCCCAAATGATAAATGGTAAAAGGATATGAACAGACAGTTTTCAGAGGAAGAAATTAAAGATACCTATGATCATGTGAAAAAATGCTATACATTATTATTGATTACAGAAATGTAAATCAAAACAACTCGTAGGTACCACATTTCACTCATCAAATTGACTAACATGACAAAACAGGAAGTGATAACTGCAGTAGAAGATGTGGGAAATTTGGAACATTTCTGACTTGGTGGATGTGGATTTGTGAACTGATCCAATCATTCTACAGAGCAATTTGGAACTGTGCCCAAAGGGTTTTAAAAAGTGCATACACTTAGATTTAGCAATACCACTTCCTGAGCTGTATCAAGAAGAGATTATACAAGTGGGAGAAAGATCTGTATTTACAATAACATTTACAGAAGATCTTTTTGTGGTGTCAAAAAATTAGAAATCAAGGGGATGCCCATCAACTGTGGAATGGCTTGCAAAGTCAAGCACTTGCAGCTTTCCAGAAGAATGCTTCTGTGAACAGTTTTTAAAGTTCTGATTATATAGTATAGTGAACACTCTATTTATTCAATAACAAATCAGAGCAAAACATTCACTGAAAATCAAGGTACAGCATTCACAATGTTACAACTTATCACAGAAAATCAAAATACAACATTCACAACAGGTTTTCACTAAAATGGACACATAGTTTTCATCACAGTGGTTACAAAGTTTTGAACAAAGAACAATCATTTAATCATTCAATCATTCAATCATCTCAATCATTCAATCATCTTTAAGGAAGTTTTCCTCCTTAAGGACACAAAGTACAATACTCAAAATTCTCCATTTATGGGGCACAAGTTACAAGTCAAATGCTATTCAGTCATCATTCACTATTCAATCATCCAAAAATACACAAGCCCTCCCCCCCTAGGTCAC
Source organism: Pseudochirops cupreus (assembly GCA_028627135.1). Lineage (NCBI taxonomy): Eukaryota > Metazoa > Chordata > Mammalia > Diprotodontia > Pseudocheiridae > Pseudochirops > Pseudochirops cupreus. The sequence goes on along the minus strand of CM053580.1, from coordinate 424,363,512 downwards.
TAGTAAATTACAATTTCTCAGTCAGTACACAGTATCCAAATAAAGTCTTCTTTCAGCTTGACCTGGGGTGGTCTCTCAGATTCCCTGGATCCCCTTCTGTGGTCCCAGATCCTACCTGGATTCACCAAACTGTCACCTGGGTGCAAGGAAAGATAGCTCTCAGATCCTTGTCCAGCTCTCCACACACTTCCTGTTCCACTCTGAAGCTCACAGCGTCCAGTCCACCTTAAATCCTTCACAGTCTCTGTTCCTTAGAAGTTAAGGCTTAAGAAAGCCACAAATATGTTCATGAAAAGTACCAGCATCACAGTCATGCTTCCTGAGTCTTCTGCAGTTCCCTCTTACCCTTGGACATCTTCAGCAGCTCCCAGAAGTTCCGTCTGGCCCTCAGACTCAGCAGCTCCTTAGCAGAAGTGACAGCTGGTTCCCAGAATCAAAAATCACTTCACCCAGCTTCCCAGGATCAAAATCGTCCTCTCCATCCTGGAGGGCCTTTCCTCTTCAGTCTCCCAGGAGGAAGGGGGGGGAGGAGGAGCTTCTGCCTCCATGAAGCTTGCTCCAAGAAGTTCTGTCTTATTTCTCAATTCTCATTTATCTTCTCAATTCTCAGTCCAGCAGTAGCAGCCCAGCATCCAGTTACTGTCGAGAGAAACTCTCTCTCTCTCTCTCTCTCTCTCTCTCTCTCTCTCTCTCTCTCTCTCTCTCTGTCTCTCTCTCTCTCCCTCTCTCTCTCAGTCTCTCTCTCTCTCTGTGTCTCTAACTCTGTCTCTCTCTCTTGGTCTCTGTCTCTCTGTCTGTCTATCTCTGCATCTCTCTTTGTCTCTGGCAGAGTAGCGGCTGCCTTCAAGATGCTTACCCCAGGAAATTCTGACTTTCCCAGGCAGGGTCTTTCCTTATATACAGTCTTGCTCCTTCCTATTCAGCACCTTTCTGTTATATCATCAACAAGGGATCACACACTTTTTTTCTTTAACAGAGGCTTACATTGAAACTAGGTGTTAAGTGGGGGTGGAGCCAAGATGGCGGCGTAGCAGCAGCAACATATCGCAGCTCTCACATAGCCACCCCAAAATACCCACAAAAAAGGACTCTAAAGCAATCCTGGAACTCCAAAACGCACACAAAGATACTTTCCACTAAAGTCAGCTCGGCTACGAGGAACCATATCAGCACTGCGAACCGAAACCAGCCTGGCCTGAAGCCGGGGCTGTGCCCCCGGGGCAGCTGGACGGGAGGAGCTAAGGAGCCTCTCAGGTGAGCAGATTAGCAGCAGCTGCGAGTGGGTTTTGTGAAAGGGGGAGATAAGCAGTCTGGCCAGAAGGCCTCCAGAGCAGAAAAGCAAAAGCCAGAGGTTTTGCACCCGCCTCGGCGTTGCAGCTTCCTGCCCGCAGCCTGAAGGCAGCAGGGGGACTGAGTGATTGTTCTCAGGCCAGGGCTCTCGCTTTGAGCAGCCTGGATCCAGATTGCCGTCTTGGGCCTCGGTCTTGGAGTCCTCGCTATCTGGTCAGCCGAAAGTAAATAGGAGGAGTCCCCAGCCTCTCCCTAAGAGCTATGGCAGCCGGGAGGACCCCAGTGATTTGGGACAGAGCTTTCCCTTCTGGAAGCAGAGCCCCACAGACATAAAAAAAAAAAAATCACGGTCTGAAGAACCATGAGTAAGAAAAAGCATAAGAAGCAAAGTAAGAACAGCTCCCAAACCCTAAATTCCTTCTCTGGGGAAATGAAATATC
>CM053580.1:424345250-424361282 GCA_028627135.1 Pseudochirops cupreus | reverse complement strand
TTTATAGTGTTCATAAATGTGAATGGGATTGGGATGAGCTCACTCATAAAACAGAAGCTGATATTGGCTACAAACCAATATTCAACAATATGTTGTTCATAAGAGACACACTTGAAAGAGAAAGACACACACATAGAGTTAAAATAAGGGTCTAGAGCAAAATCTATTATGCTTCGACTGGATTAAAAAGGAGGAGGGTAGCAAATCATGACTTCAGACAATGCAAAATCTAATAGAGACATAATTAAAAGAGATAATCAGGGAAGATGCATTGGGCTAAAATGTAACATAGATAATGAAGTTACATAAAATACTTTACACAGTTTCCTTGATAAAGAACTCTTTTCTTAAATATATATGGAATTGATGATTATTTTTACTAATATGAGCCATCCCCAATTGATAAATTGTCAGGGGATATGAAGAGCCACTTTTTAGAAGATAAAGCCAAAGCTATCTAGTTATATGAGAAAAAAATTCTAAGTTACTATTGCTTAGAGAAAGACAAATTAAAACAACTCTGAAGTACTACCACACACTTTTTAGAAATTACAAATGATGGAGAAATGAAGGAAAATATGTACATTTATAAACTTTTTGTGAAAATGTGAACTGGTCCAATCATTGTGGAGAAAAAATTGGAACAATACACAAAGAACTATGTCATTGTGCCTATCCCTTCACCTAGTAATATCAGCACTACATCTATATCCCTAAGAGAGCAAATAAAAAGGAAAAAAAAAAGGACCTATATGTTAAAAAAAAATATGTTGCTGTTGTTTACTCATTTTCAGTCACATCCCACACTTCATGACCCCTTTTGGGGTTTTCTTGACAAATATATTGTTTTGTTTTGTTTTGTTTTTTGCTTTTTTTGGAGGAGGGACTGCAGGGCAATTGGGGTTAAGTTACTTTCCCAAGGTCACACGGCTAGTAACTGTTAAGTGTCTGAGGCTGGATTTGAACTCAGGTCCTCCTGACTCCAGGGCCTATGCTCTATTCACTGCACCACCTAGCCACCTCTTGACAAAGATATTATAGTGACTTGTTGTAAAGCCAAGCACTAGCAGCTTTTCAAAAGAATGCTACTATGAACAGCTTTTAATGTTCTAATTACACAGTATAATCAACACTCTATTTAGTCCATAACAAATCAGAGCAAAACTTTCACAGTCAAGCAAGGTACAGCATTCACAACATTACAACTTACCACAGATAATCAAAATACAGCATTCACAACAAGTTACCCGAGAAAATGGCCACATAGTTTCCACTACAGTGGTCACAACATTTTGAAAAAAGAACAGTCATTTAGTAACTCAAGCATTCACAAAATCCTTAATTCAATCACAAAGTACAATAGTCAATTGTTTCCACGCATGGGGCAAATCAGTTACTTAGTCAGTAATCAATCACTAAGTACAATCCTTTAGTTGATCAGTCATCCCTCATTATTCACTATTCAATAAATAGAAACTACACAGACCCTCCACCCCTAGGTCATGAGTAAATTTACAATTTCTTAGTCAGTACACAGTACCCAAGTGAGGTTTTCTTTCAGCTTGACTTGGGGTGGTATCTTAGATTCCCTGGATCCCCTTCCATGGTCCCAGATCCTAACTGGATTCACCAAACTGTCATCTGAGTTCAAAAGCAGACAGGTCCCAGGTCCTTGTCCAGCTCTCTGTGTAGTTTCTGCTCCACAATGGAGCTCATAGTGTCCAGTCCATCCCACATCTTTCCTGGTCTCTGTCCCTGGGAAGTCAAGGCTTAACAAAGCCACGGACAAGTTTAGCCAAAGTACCAGCATCACAATCACGGTTCCTCAGTCTTCAACACCTCTGGCTGGCCATTGAAAATCCTCTGCAATTCCTCAGCAGCTCTGGCTGGCCCTTGGACTCATCAGAAGTTTCAGCTGATTCCCAAAATTAAAATCACTCCATCCAGGTTTTCAAAAGCAAAATCATTCTCTCAATCCTGGGAGGGGATTTATTGGCTCCTCTTCAACCTCCACTGAGCCTGCTCCAAGAAAAATCTCACTCCCCCTCTCTGGGGCTTTTCTTATATACAAACAGCATTAGCTTCCTGTTGCAGCCAACCCCTTCCTGTTACATCAGGATTAGGAGACAGGAGTGCATTCCTTCTGTTTCCCCAATATAGGATTCATCAATTACTAAGTGCTAAGTGCCTGTTACCTTTGCCAACAAAAAGGGATCTTCAAAGTCAAATTACATTACCATTACACTTCATTTCCTACTCTAGTTCCTTTTAGAGGTGAGGAAACTGAGGCAGTGTTAAGTGACTTGACCAGAGTTACACAGCTAGTAAGCATCTGAGGCCAGATCTGAAATCATGAAGGTAAGTCTTCCTGACTGCAGACTGAGTACTCTATCCACTGTACCACCTAGCAACCCTTTAAAATAACATTTTACTGATTATACTTTTGTTGTTGTTGTTCGGATATGTCTAATGGTTTATGACCCCATTTGGGGTTTTCTTGGCAAAGACATTGTAGTGGTTCACTATTTCCTTTCCTAGCTAATTCTACAGATGAGGAACTGAGGTAAACAGAGTTAAGTGACTTGCTAAAGCCCTGTTCTATTCAGTGTTCCACCTAGCTGCCTACCTCCAATATTTATAGAAAACCTGTTTGTGATGACATAGAATTGGAAATTGATGAGATACATATCAATTTTATAATGGCCAAACAAGTTGTGGCATATTATTTTGATGGAGTATTACAGTGTTGTAAGAATGTATAAGGGGGATAGTGTCATAAAAAACATAAGAAGATTCACATGTATGGATGCTATTTGTAGAGAGAACAACTAGGATCTCATTATTCACAGTAATAACAATATTGTAAAGATTTAGCTACTCTGACCAATACAGTGATGTATTGCAATTCCAAATGATTCATGAGGAAAATATTCTATTCACCTCCAGGGAAAGAACAGATTAACTCTAAACATAAATTGAAGCATGGTTTTCTTACTTTATTCATTTTTCTTGATTCATATATGGAAATACATTTTGCATGATTTCATATGCATAATTTATGTTCCTCTAGTTGGTCCAATGGATAGAACACAGGGCCAAGAGTAAGAAGGACCTGAGTTCATATCAAGCCTCAAATATTTACTAGATCTATGATACTGGGAAAATTGTTTTGCCCTGTTTTTCTCAGTTTTCTTATCTGCAAAATGAGTTGAATGAGGAAATGGCAAATCACCTCAATATCTCTCCCCTACAAAAAACCACATAAATGGGGTAATAAAGAATCAGACATGACAGAAAAGTCTCAATAACAAAAAATAATTGATATCATATTCCTCAGCTTCTCAGTGGATAAAAGAGGGAAAGTAGGAAGGGAGAGAATTTAAAACATGACATGTAGAAAGAAATAAAATTAAGACTTTAAAAGCAGAATACAAATGTAAGTAACATCAAGTATCTCAAACAATCAGCAACTGTTATGTGTAAGTTGGATAATCTAAGAATTAATCCTTTCTTGCAATGATAAATAGTGTCATTTAAAAATGAAGACTAAATATTATCTCTAATAGGGAAAAGCTAGAAGCATTCTCATTAAGATCAGGGGTAAAACCAAGATGCCCATTATCGCCATTACTCAGTATTGTATTAGAAATACTACCTTTAGCAGTGATAAGAAAAAATAAATTAAAGGAATTACAACAGACAATGAAGCAAACATCAGTCTTTGTAGACTATAAGATGAAAATTCTAAAGAATAGACTATAAAACAAATTTAAAATAACAACTTTAGCAAAATTGAAAAATATCAAATGGATCCATATAAACCATCAGCATTCTTATTACATATCAGAAGATAAAAGACAAATTCCATTTAAAATAATTGCAGACAGTAGAAAATATTTAGTAGTCCATCTACCCTGCCAAGATAAACCCAGGAGCTATATGAACACAAGTACAAAATACTTTTCATACATATAAAGTTACATCTAAACAGTTGGAAATATACCAATTGCTCATGGATAGGTTGAGCCAATATAATAAAAAAGACAATTCTATATAAATAAATTTACATATTCACCAATCAAATTATCAAAATGAAAATAGTAGGAAAGGTGAAGGAAGGCAGCTCAACAGTAATAGATTTCAAACTATATTACAAAGTGATAAGCATCAAAAATAATATAGTACTGGTTAAGAATTATAGATGGATCAGTGGAGTAGATTAGGTATACAGTAGAGAATAGTAAATATCTTTAGTAATATATTGTTTGATAAACCCAAAGATCCAAACTTCAGGGACAGAAAATTACTATTTGACAATAATTATTCAGAAAACTGGAACGCAGTTTGGCAGAAACTAGATACTGAGCAACATCTCACAGTATATATCAAGATGAAGACAAAATGAGTACTTTTTTATAGACAAAGAATGATATTATAAGCAAATTAGAGGATCACAGAAATTATGACGTGTCAGTTCTATGGGTACGGGAAGATTTTATGACCAAACAAGTGATAGGAAGGATAATGGGAAGTAAAATGAATTTAGATTACATTAAATTTAAAAACTTTTACAGAAATAAGTTATTGTTGTCAAGATTAGAAGGAAAAAAAGAAAACTGAGAGAAAAATTACAGCAATTATCTCCGATGAGGGTGACATTTCTTAGAAACATAGGGCCTACAATAAATTTATAAAAATAAGAATTACTCCCTAATTGAAAAAACATCAAAATATATGAAGAGACAGTTTTCAGAAGAAGAAATCAAAGCTGTATTGTTCCTATGTTTGTCCTTCATATTCGGAGAAGGTGACTGAATCAGGGAAATTATGACATGATTTGCAGGTGACTTTGAAATGAGTAATGGAGGGGTGTGCATGGTCAGTAGCCTCACTTTCTCCTCCAGAGTCATCTGGATTCAGTGAACAGAGATATATAAGAATGACTGGAGATGACCCAGGATGCAATGGGAGACCCTAATCCTTTTAGCTGTCTATAGTCATATGAAAAAAAGATGATTCAAATATTGATTAGAGTAAGGCAAAAAAAAATAACTCTGAGGTATCACCTCATATTTACTGGATTGGCTAATATAATAAAAAAGGAAAATGACAGAAGGTAAACAAGGAAAAGAAATCATAAGGGACTTATCAAAGTTGAACTATTTACATGCCAAGATGGAAAAATGAGAAATGTAACTTATGAAACTTTTCTCCATACCAGGATAGGTGAAGGGAATACACACACACACACACACACATATGTCTGTGTAGAAGAGTATACATGCATATGAATACATATGGGAGTGTGTGTATATATGTGTTCATAGACAGAGGGCACAGGATCAATTGAATAGGAAGGGATGATTTTATATACATATATATATATATATATATATATATATATATATATATATATATATATGTATATATATAAAACTTTCATTGGCTTGTTTAGTTACTTTTAGTTTACAAGATTCAGTTCCACAATCCGTTGAGCTCAAATTTTCTACCCTCCCGTCCCCACCCCACCATGGGGATGTGCAGTCAGGTATAGTATCTGCAAATACTTTCACATTGTGCAATAGTCTGGTTGTATAGAACGGTTGTAACGAATGGAGTGATCAATGGGAAACAAGAAAGAAAACCAAACATGAAAAAGAATAATAGCAGGTAGATTGCTTCAGTCTCCATTTAAATTCTGGTCTTTCTAGTTCTTTCTCAGAATGTAGATTTCTCCTTCTACCCTGAGACTCAGAGAGTTGTTTTATACCTGTGCATTACTGAGAAGAGTCCAGTTTATCAAAGCTGGGCGTCACACATATGATGTGACTGTGATTGTGTACAATTTTTTCCTTGTTCTGCTCTTCTCACTTAGCAGCAGTTTGTATAGGCATTTCCAGGTGAGTATGAAGACCATCTCCTTCCCATTTCTTATGTCACAATAGTGTTCCATTACATTCATATACCATAACTTGTTTAGCCATTCCCCAATTGATGGGCATTCCCTTAATTTCTGGGTTTTTGCCACCACAAAGAGAGTTTTAATAAATAGTTTTTGTACTTATGGGTCTTCTTCCCACTTCTATAATCTCATTGGGATACAACCCCAGAAGTGCTATTACTGGGTATGCAATTATTTATAGGCCTTTGGGCATAGTTCCAGATTGCTCCCCAGAATGGTTTTATCAGATCACAGCTCCAAGAACAATGTATTAGTGTTCCAATTTTTCCACATCCTCTCCAGCACTTGTCATTTTCCCATTTTGTCATCTTACCAGTCTGACTAGTGAGATGTGGTACCTCAACATTATTTTGATTTGCATTTCTTGAATCAATGGTGATTTAGAGCATTTTTTCATATGTTTATAGATATCTTTAATTTCTACCTCTGAAAATTGCCTGTTCATATCCTTTGACCATTTATCAATTGGGGAATGACTTGTATTCTCATAGATTTTATTAATTCCCTGTACATTTTAGAAATGAAACCTTTATCAGAGACACTGATTGTAAACATTCTTTCCCAATTTCCCACTAAGGGATGATATTTTAAAAGATGAAATTAAGAGGTGGGAGAGGAATAGAATGAGAGAAGACAAGGAGAGACAGAATGGGGTCAATCATTTCATATAGAAGAGGCAAGGGATAACTGTTACAGTGGAGGGGAAGAACAGGAAGGCAAAAAGGGAATGGGTCAACCTTGCTCTCATTGAATTTGGCTTAGGGAGGAATCACATACACTCTAAAAAGGGTATCTTGCCCTGCAGGAGAATAGTGGTGAAGGGGAGGAGAGGGGGATAATAGAGGGGAGTGCAGGTTGTGAGGAGGGTTGTTAGAAGCACACACTTCTATAAAGGGACAGGGACAAAGTAGAGACTAGAACAAGGGGAGGGTGGGACAGAAAAAAGAGAAATATCATCAGTATTACACAATATGTCCATTGTAGAGATGTTATGCATAACTACATATGTACTGCCTGTACTGAATTGCTGGTCTTTCCAGGGGAGGTGGGTGACAAGGGAGAAAGGGAAAGACTCTAGAATTTAAAGTTCTAAAATAATATGTTAAAATATATATGTTAAAGATATATACATATACATATACGTGCACATATACATATGTGTGTGTATGTATATGTATACATATAACTTTAAAAAAAGAAAAGAAGAATGATATATTTTGGAAGAAATGTGGAAAAGTTGGTACACTAATAAACTATTGGTAGTGTTAAATTGATCCATCCATTCTGGAGAATAATTCTTATCTGAGCTCAAACATCTATACAACTGTGAATATATTTTGATCCCCTTATATTCCACCTAGGTCTGCATTCCAGAGACATTAAAAAAAATGGGAAAAGGCCCAATATGTATAAAAAATATTTATAGCAGTTCTTTTTGTGATGTCAAAGAAGTGGAATTAATGAGTTGTTCATCATGAACAAATTATGGTATGTGATTATCATCAGACACTACCAGGTTATAAAGAAAACAACAAAGGAAATATTTTCAGGGGCAAAACCATGTGAAGATATATTTAAAACTAATGCAAGATGAAGTGAGCAGAATCAGGAGAACACTGTACACAGTAACAACAATATTTAAATGATGATCAGCTGTGAAAGATAGCTACTCTGAGAAATATAATAATCCAAGATAATTCTGAAAGACATGATGAAAAAAATGGTATGCATCTCCAGAGAGAGAACTGATAAAGTGAGTGCAGATTGAAACCTATTTTGTTTTCATTTTCTTTATTTTCCTTGATTTTCTTTTTACAACATAGTTAATATGGAAATATATTTTGCATGATTTCATATGTATAATTGATAAAACATTGTCTTCTTTTTGGGTGCTAGAGAGATGAGAAGAAAGGAGGGAATATGGAGCTCAGTTGTTTTTTTTTAATGAATGTAAGAATTTTTTTTTTTTTAATAAAGGATAGGTTGAAAGCCAACAATGGCTATGGCCAACACAAAGAAAAACAAAATACAGGACTGCAGGAATGTTTAATATTCAAGGAGTTCAATCCTCTGATTTTAGGGGAAAGAAAAGACCTATCTAAACCTAACAAAGAAACTTTCTATGATTTTTTTCTCATCCTATAACTCCTATGACCTGTGAGACAAGAACCTAAACCTGCATTGAAAAACAATCATCAGCAATAAAGATATGACAAAATACTTGCTTAGCTAACCAATTAGATAAAAAGCATTTTTTAAACAGCAATTTGGGGGCAGGTATTATAGAAGTCATATAAAGACAAAAGTTAAATAGGCAATGCCCTTAGGGATCTTACATTGTAATGGACACATTTAAGTATATGCAGAGTATTTACAAAATGCATACACTGTTGTATGGGAAGCGAGGTCACTAGCAGTTAGCAAAATCAGAAAAGCTTTCTTATAGTACATGGTCCATTAGTTGAAATATGAATGAAAACTTTTCAATTTTTTCTAGGAGTGGAGGAGAGAATGCAATTCTGAAAAAGAAGATAGTCAATAGAAAGACAAAGCAATAAGGTCTTCCCTATTAAGATGAATATCCTATTCACAGTCATAATGCCCTCTAGGTGGTTCTTTGTTCTAATTGCGTATGGATATGAAACATTTCACATGCAAAATTAGAAAAAGTGTGATAAATGCATGCTGCAAAATGGGAATGGGAAACATTGCGGTATTTTTTTTTTCATGGAAATCAAGTTCCTAAGAAGAATTAGTGGTACTAAATTATTTTCAATTGCATCTCCTCAACATTAGCTTTTTTAAGTGAAAAGCATGTGGTAGAAATTAGACTAAAAACTCACTTCACCTATGTATCAACAACTTTATCTTATTTTCATTATCTTCCAGGAGATCTCCATTTTGTATACTTTCATAAGATTCTCTGATGCACCCACTGGAAATAAGGTCAAAATATAACTGTTAAGTAATAGAGCAGTATAGAAAATTTGGTCATTTTCTCTTATGTGTTACTGATACTCTCTCATTATTTTCCTGTGTTTGCATCTGACAATCTCTAGATCTGGTTTGGTACAGTAGAATTATTTTCTCCCACTTCCTCCACTGATGATGAAAAATTTTCTTAATCAGATTTGTAAAACTCCAATCATACACATAGGGATATACACATTTATATATAATACATATTTATTCACCTAATACATATGTATAAACATGCATGTATCATGTACATGAAATATTCATAAACATATACATACATGTATGCTTATGCTTTCATTAGTTGTAATTCACTCCCTTTTCTAAGAACTCATGACTGCTATAATTAAAATCATTTTCACAGAGACCCAAGTCCCACTCTAATAGTATCATGTAAAATCTGCCTTCCTATTCTGATGCATACTTCCAGTTGGCATCAGGTTTAAAAGAAAATACTAACTGTATTATCTAAAATCTTCAGATTGTTGCAATGGTGTAATCCTAGCAATTGTTTACCTTCTTTTTTTTCTTTGTCTTCATTCAAAACGAGTAATGTTTCATAGTAAGTATCAAGTCTAGTGAATCTTTGGAAGGTCTCTATCATGCTCCTACTACATACCCTGGGGAGATAACATCCCTTTTATATCAGATTAATATTCATATCAAATTCATATAAAATTAATAAATGGCTACTTGGCCTTCCTAAGAGAGAGTCACCAACTTTTCCAATCATTACTGTTTGGACTTTCTCCTTGTGGGAACTATATATTTACATGAGGATCCTTTGGATTTTAGAAAGTTGCTTCCTCCTTAGTGATTCCCCGATCTTTTGGGAAACCTTATATTGGAAAACTTTTAAATTTAATACATAGGTCAAAATGTTCAGTTGTTCTTATCCCTTTCCTTTTTATGTATCGTATTGTAAGTTACAGAGATTTTTTTTTCTTTTTGTTTTTGTTTTCTGTAGAATCTCCTCCATTATTTCCAAGACAGCTGTATTCTCATAGATAATCTTAGGCATAGGATGGTGTGTCTTTAGCTAATTTTTTCCTTTGCTTATAGTTATGGGACTATAATATGTTTTGCGAATATATTCCTATTACTGTGCTTGCCAGCTATAAAAATATAAGCTGAGTCCTCTATTCATGTCACTGAAAAATTCCACTTCCCCTATTTATTTGCTGAAAGTGTGATATTTAGTCTTTATCATCCCTGATGCTAGGTTTCTGTAAAATAAGATTTAATAAAATGATCTCTAGATTCCCTTCAATATCCAAAATTATATGAGATTTTAAACTATTATAAGGAAATGTATATTTTTAAAATTACTCCAACTGAGAAATCAGCATTAAAATAAATTACATTGAGTTCAATATTATTAAATATCTACTGTGGTCAAATCACTACACCATGTGCTAAAGGACATATGAAATTAAGTAAGCCATGATCTTTGCCTTTGTGGCAACCCAAATAAAGGAGAGAATTTTTAAAATTATAACAATGTCACATTCATTTGACATTCAAATTGAGTGATATATTGGGGGCAGACCAAAGATCCTTATGAACTGAGAGGATTACAGATATTTCATGATGTAACATTTTAGTTGAACTTTAAATGATGAGTAGTAATCCAATAGGTAGAGTTACTAAATAACAATTTCAAGTCAGTGTGTATAGGGACATAAATCTATCCAGTTTGCCTCACATAGAGATTTAAAAGTGTGTTTCATAGACCTTTGAGAGTGTTTCAGACCTATTAAGGGTATGTCTACTAGATTAAAAATATATTCATAATATTATGTTGTTAGTGTATCTATTAATATGATCTTCCTTTTTCCAAACAAATATGTGTGAAAGACCAGATTTTGTTCATTCATTTCAACCTAACAATATATCATAACAGGAGCAGATAAGGGAATCTAGCTTAATTTTTCTAATGCTGAAGTAAATAGATTCAGGAAAATACATAAAAAAACAGTTCTACTTTTCTCTTCTGTCATTTTTGTTTCTGAAAATATATTTTGTAAGTATATGATACTTTGTTAATTTTTAATTAGATTATTAGTTTAAATGAATTAAAATAATTAATTAAATGAATTAAAATAATTAATATTAAAATAATTAAATGAATTAAAATAATTTTAAAATTCAATTTCCAAAAGTACGTAAGTTTTTATAGCAAAGGAAACTGAGGCAAAAGATGGTAAAGTAATTTGCCAAATTTAGAGTGGTAGTTTATTCTCAAGTCTTCTGACTACAGAGTTAGTACTCTTTACAACACACAAGTTCTTCCTCAGTTATTCATCCATAATTAAGTAAAAATTGCTATTCTTCCAAGTTAGAAATATGGGCTGCAGGGAAAAAAAAAAATATATATATATATATATATATATATATATATATATTTCAGATTTTCTGTATTTTATCATATTGAGTCCTTAGAGATTGCTGTTTTCTGAGACAACCGAAATAGACTTTTTGAAATCATAAAAATTCATTAGTGTAAAATCACAGATAAAATGTAGTATTGCTTCTTGGAATGCCCATAAACATTAAAAAAGTACAATTATTGTTTAAAACTTTTTGTGGTAAAAATGTTGTCACTCTTTCTAATTCTCTTCTGCAGCAATCATATTTTATGTAAAAAAAAAAACAACACCTAATTCTGTTGATTGGTGAAATACAAAACAATCTTCTAGTTATTTAGGGCTGTATAAATACTTTCACATTGATTTAATATTGGACTATCTATATATAGGGCAGCTAGGTGGCTCAATGTATCAGGCCTCAAGTCAGGAAGACTATATACACATATATACCTACATATACATATATACACACATATACACATATGTATATAAATATATACATATATGTATATTTCATATTGACCTATATTATACATCATTATATACAGATATAACTATATATTACCACATTACTTTCATATTTGATTGCCTATATATCTATATATACCTATATTTAGAGATGGACACAACAGAGGGTTTGTGATAATGGGGGGAAATCAATGTATATTTGTAGTTGATTTTGTTTCCATATAATCCTCATGGTGGTTTATCTTTAAATTTTCTGAATTAAAGAAAATACTTATTCTACATAGGATTATACAAGTTCACTGGATATTCACAGGAGTTCAAAGTACGAAAAAAAAAGTTAGGAACTCCTATAAATAACAGTACTAGATATGACCCTGTGTATCAACAGTGAAGTGTTCAAAATGCCTACAGTAACTATAAGTATGCTGATATGGTTATTAATCACAAAATGTAACAGGCTCTCTACATGAAAAATATAGCCACACCATTTATTTAAATACCAGAAAACTTAATGAGTCCCAAAACCAGAAAGTCAAAGCCAACACAGTAGTTATGAAGTTGGCACATACAGTTAAAGTAGTAAACACCCACATTCTCAAGCCTTCAAAACAGGACAGGCTACCTCAGGCAAAGATCCTCCTCTCCTCACTCACTACAACTGCTCAGCATTCACGAAGCTTGCTCCCAGCAGCTCCAGCCACTCTGTAGTTCTCATCCCTGGCAATCCACAGCAGGAGTCCTTAGTAGAGATTCTGTCTCGCTCAAAAAAAGGAGTTCACACCGCAACTGCAGCTTTTGCCACTGCTTCCAGCCACCATGGCACAGGCTCTAGCTTGGCTTGGGCTTTCTCTCTTGCTCCACCCCTTCCTGCTATGTCAGCAAGTTCAAGGAGGCATGGAAGATCTTCCAATCCCATTATCATTACACCCTGCATTTTATTAAAAAGCTTATACTGCCTGCAAAATTCAGCACAGGTCCTCTCTCACTCACCCAATGGGAATGTTTCCAGGCTAAGATAAAAACATAAGACCATGTCTCATATCCGTGGTTGGTTGTGATGTCCTAGTTTGCAGGTAACTGGAAGACCAAATGACTTGAAGATGAGATGGGCTTTGCTAATTGAATTCATCTGTGTCAACAATTGATGTGATTTTAAGTGACTGATTGTGAAGATCAGAGGGAGGAAGCAAGTTTGGAGAGAGAAAATGGAGTTTGGGGTGTTTTAGTCTATTTACCAACCTTCTTTTTAAAATTTTTGCATCAATAGCCATTGGGAATATTGGTCTTTGATAATTCATTAGCACTTGTTTTCATTAGGAATACTTACTTTTTCTGTTTTAACTCTCTTAGTTTATGTATCAAAAATATATCTGTGTCACAGAAGGAGTTTCTTAGGAACATCATGTTCCTGAAGCTGGGAGTCAAGTCATAATATCATCTAGAGTTTGGTACCTTAAACTTCATCACAGTCACCTGGGCCTGGGAAACCATGATATAGATTAATGTCATCATGGTTGCTTTTTCATTAGGAGCAGCTAATTGAATCAGTGGAAAGAACACTTCCTAGAAATGTGAGTTTAAGCAAGTCATTTAGCCTCCATCTGACTGAGTTTCTTCAACTATAAAATGAAGATAATAATAACATCTACTTCACAGAGTTGTGAGGATCAAATAAGATCATTATAAAATGCTTTTCACAATATCTGATACTTATGAAGACTTACAAAATTATAGATATGGCTTAATAAAAGCTTATCCCCTCTTTCCCCTCAGGTTCTGCCAAGAGCAGATGTATAAAGACACCTTCATGGACCATTATTTCTTGCTAGTATCTTCTGAAGTGCTGGACCTTATTCTAAGTCACCTACTTCTGTCTCCAGGGTTCTGCTGTTCCTGTACTGCAGCTAAAAATCTCAATGACCTTGTGGCAGGTGAGCAGCATCTACTGCAACAAGTATTTAGACTTCTGGACCAATATATTTGTGTTTGTTGTGAGTGCCCCCTAGATGGAACTTTTTATGTGTGAACTTGGAGATTGTTCTTCTCTGCTCCTAATAAAGGAAAGACAAGAAAATTTGTCAGTTGAGCAAATGTTCTTTTTGTATTGACTTTTTCTGCTTACCTAAAATCTTAGCTAGATAACTTATCTTCCTATAAACCAGAATAAAAAGGTTCTGAAGTATGAAAAGAATAATTAACTTCATTTCTTTCTATTCCTTTCTGGCTTGTGCTAATCAAATACTCCCAAAGGAAGGAAGCAAAGTTAGTATGAACATGTTACTCATTGTGAAGTTGCTGTGAGATTCCAAGACTTTCTAATATTATTCTTGTTGATACTAGCAGGCTGTTTTTCCTTAATGGAACTCTACTCTTGCTTTCCTAAAGTGTTAACCAAAAATAAATAATTATTTAGAATCATTAATGAAAATGTAACATTTTTCTTATATATGTCTGCGGTCATGTGATGAGCACAATTGTAAAAATATCTTTATGTGTTTTTATGTTTATGTCAGTTTTTATTTAATAGAATTAAATACAGTAATTCTCATTGCCTTCATAGCTTTTCCTCTAACTCAATCCTTAAGCCTGAAATTTAGTTCCTGATATCACTAATTTGAAACTTCTCTTCAAATTTCTCTGAAACAATCCATTGTTATTGGGACAGCCAGGTAGATCAATGAATAAAGCACCAGCGCTGGAGTCAGGAGGACCTGAGTTCAAATTCAGCCTCAGACACCTAACACTTACTAGCTTTGTCACCTTGTGCAAGTCATTTAGCCCCAATTGCCTTCCTTTCCCTCTCCAAAAAGATAAAAATAAGTAAAATTAAAAATAACAACCTATTTTCATTTTCTCAGTTTCCATCCTTTATATCTCCAAAGTATTTGAATGTTGTCTCTTCTATGAGTTTTCAATACATTTATCTATCTTGGTTCTACTCTTCCATTTCTGGTCACTCATTTTTATTCATATCTGACCCTTAACCATATTTGTATTCCTAGTTGTATTGAGTTTTGTTCTTTTCTTTCTCCATATTCTCTCTTTTAGGAATTCCATAATTTCCCCTGGCATCCAATATCTTTAAGCAAATGACGTCAGAATCTAAAGTTCCTACACTAAACTCCCTCCTGAATTTCATTCCCACTTCATAACAAAGGGTTTATTGGGGAAATTCCATTGGATGTTATGTAGGATTCTCTAATTTATCTTGTCCTAAACATACTTCATTTTTTTACAATACAGAACTTTACTATTTTTCTTATTTTTTTTAATAAAATACAATCATCTTTTAAGTCACCAAACTCAACAACAGAGAAATCTTCAGTGCTACACCATGCCTCACCACCTGTATATAATCTTGTCAATTTTAACTTTACAACATCTCTCACATTTCCTTTCTACTAATAACACAGTTACTGTATAATAAGCCCTTATCATATATTACCCAGACTATTTCAAGAGTGCTCTTATTAGGCTTCATGTCTCAAATTTAACTTTTCTCAATCTAGCCTCAACATAGATGCCAAAGTAATATGCCAAAGTAATAATGGCCTTGCTTGGTACAGTAGAACTATGCCATATTTGGAGGCATATATTTTGGGTTCAAATGCAAATTCTGCCACTTTACTATGTGATGTTGGTAAAGTAATTTAAGCTTATTAAGTAATTACAAGCCAATAACTTGGTCTCATTTTCAATATCTACACATAAAGGGATTGATTCTATGATCTTTAAAGTCCCTCCCAGATCTAAATTTTTCATCCATTATCTGTTATAAAATATTCTTAAACCATATTCTGGCAATGACACAACCCTGTTCAATAATCTTTAGTCTTATATTTTCATCAATTCTGCACAAGAACTGAGGGAAATAGGTGCTGAAATGAACTACTTACACAGGGTCACAAAACTAACAAGTTTCTTTTTTTTTTTTTTACATAATTTGTAAAAGTTTATTATTAGGAAACCTGAATACAAGATTTAAAAAGGGCTGTTTCTTGTCTGAAACACAATGAATGATAATTCATGACAGGGCATATGTAGGCAATGATGAAGTGTTAAATAGTGTCCAAATTAAGAGGCCATAATTCAAACTGTTCAATTATAATCCACGTATCCTGGCAGAAGTACACAGTTTTCCTTCTTTATGAAATCTACTGCCTTCAGAGAAAATGATTAAAAAGCCTCACCACAAACTTAGTTATATAACTTACAGTAAACAATGCCTTTTTTTGTGACTAAGCATGCACCTATCAC
>CM053580.1:424327525-424344750 GCA_028627135.1 Pseudochirops cupreus | reverse complement strand
TCAAGTTTTAGTGTAACACTTTCGAGGGGATTCTTTTCCATAATACTACCAACCAAACATATATTCCATTGCTTTAGATACAAGACTTTCATCTTTTCTTGGAGTTTGTCTGTCAGAAACAACCTGATAGTCACTAGTAGAAGCTTTATAAGCTGTAGCAAGAGGTCTCATGGTAGAAATTCTAGGAGTACTTGAAAGCTGGACAGGTGTGCCTAAGGTTTTGATTGGTGGTGTAAAGGCTGATCCTGGAGAAGTTACGGTGCTTCTATCACAGCTTTCCATAACACTTTTATCTATACAAGGTTTTACTCCAATCATGATGGACTCTCCAAAAATCCTTCCATCTTTGCTTAAGGCTTTCCGGGCCTGAAGTTTGGACTGATAACGAATATGCATCCAATGTTTTAATATGTTTCCATACTGTGCAAACTGAAGGAGTATATAGGAAGCAGATGCTTGAGGAAACCCAAATACAGTTACCCAAGTGTCATCAAGATGATCTTCTGAAGTCAGGGAATCTCCCTGAGTATAAAAGGGATCCAACTGAGCAGGAGACAGAGTAGTCTTTCGTGGCTGACCAATATTTGCTGGACTGAACACATATGAACCTGTTCCTGGGGAAGCTGACATAACTCCAACCAAGGGACTCTGCATTACTGAAACGTTCGGCTGTCTTCTTGAAGATAAAGGTGTTGATCCAAGTCCTGGGCTGGAAATTTCATCATAGATACTTCTAACTGGTGGAGCACCACTTTTATCTTTATGAGATGGCACAACTGGTTGAGGTGGAGACCCACCTGCAAGTAAAGGAGATCTCATTTCCATAACCCCCACAGAAGGACCACTGAAAGATCGAGGCTGTGGAGTCACTGGAGCTGGCAAATCTCCCATTAAAAAGCCAGGTAAGAACTGTGCATTGACTCCTGCCTTTGGAGAAGTAGGTGAACCCAGCATCATTGGTTCAGTTCCTGTCGGAGCCGGCTGGGGCTCCACGGTGAAGGTTGCCATGATGGCAGCAAGAGCGGCTCACGCCGGCTTTTCCTGATTTTCAAAAATGGTGGAAACACCAAAACTAACAAGTTTCTAAGGCAAGCTATTAACTCAGGTCTTCCTGATTCAAAATCCAGTACTTTCTCCCTTACACCACTTAGTTATAAGAAATAGAATTAAATAGTGAATGTTACCCAGATTTGGTGTAATAAAGACATTGTTTCAAGCTCTAATGCTGGAATATAGCTATGTGACTTTGAGCAAGTCTTTTAAAATTCTTCTGTCCCAGAAGTTCTCTAGAACTAAACAGATAATTCAGGAGTCTCAGAAGAATTTGATAAGTTCACAAATTAATCTGAGGAACATGCTTTTTATGAGCCTTTGTTCACTGACATCCAAGTAATATATGTCCAAAAAGAGAGGAAACATGGCAACTAGATTCTTGCTGAGAAGACATAGAAGTTGTAGGTGCTGTTCAGTCATATTTTCAGTCAAATGTAACTGTTCATAACCTTTTTTGGGGGGTTTCCTTGGCACAGATACTGGAACAATTTGCCATTTTCTTCTCCTGCTCATTTTACAGATAAAGAAATTGAAACAAATAAGTTTGAGAGACTTGTCCAAATTCACACAGTAACTATCTGAGGTTAGATTTAAACTTGGGAAGATAAGTCTTCTTGAATCCAGAACTGTTTCTCTATCCACTAAATTACATAGCTGCCTACAAAAACACAGACACCTCCTAATTGGTTTAGGCCATCACAAGAAGAGAAAATGCCCAATTTTTGTCTCTTAGCCCAAGAGAAGAGATTTTGGGAACAGTTTGCCACTTGAAGAGATGACTTGAGCCAGGGTGTTGACATAGCCCTTTTTAAAGAACATGGGATAATAAATATGATCATCATTTGGTCTGAAAAGGGATTTGTGAATGTTTGTGATATTCAACTTATTGTGTAGAGGATGAAAAAAAATTATTATTTGTATCATAAATATGAAATACAAAGGGACCTGAGAGAACTGTAAGGAGGAAGGGAAGAGAAAGATAATATCTGAGCAAGGGTCTCTGTATAAATTTCAAGAGAATAAAATCTACATTAAGAATGACTACTTCTTGGTCTTGAGAGATTTGAGAATTTAGAGATGTCTTTGTCATTCCAATTGAGCTAAAGGAGAAATGAACATGCCTTTAGCAGTAAACACATACTAAATATCTTCTTTGTCTTCTCTTTCCCAATGTCTCTTTTTCTGTCTTTTTTTCTATTTTTATTCTCCCCTCCCTCCCTTCTTCCCTTACTTATTCCCTCTTTCCTTTTTTCCTTCCTTCCTTCCTTCCCTCCTTCTTTTTCTTTCCTGTCTTTCCATCTTTCTGTCTTTTATTGTTTTTCTTTGAGGTTAGGAGGAAACGTTTTATTCCTACTAAGTGATTGCTTGACAAAGAACATTTTACATACCTATGGTATTCTTGAGTCCACCAACACCACCTGAGAACCCCTAGGTACTTTCTGAGATGCCATAAAAATCACATATATTAAAATATTAATCTATCAAACTTAATCCCAAGGTGTAATATTAAAATATTAATCTATCAAACTTAATCCAAAGTATAAAATTAGCTATGTTAGTGATGCAAGGAATAATTAATGAAAGATTAATTCATTAAATCATTAATAATGATAAATAATAAAAATTATTTCATTTGGGAAAGTGTGCTCAAGAAATTGATTTCTTAATTTCAAGTTACGAAAAATTCTTTTGACTGATTTACTAATCCAGTTTAAAGCCAGATTTTTTTAAGTTATCTGACTGGCTTAAATTAAATTACTGAATGAAGACAAAAGGGTATAATCAGTTACTCATAAATATGGAATAAGACTTCTGTATCCTATAAAAGGACTTCCTATGTTAGGATAATTTCCTAACAATTAGAAAATCTAGAAAAATAATTTAATGTTAAAGAAAATAGACTCTGTAGACATTTTATTTTACATTATCAAATTTGACAAAATGACTAAATTTTGAATTGCTATGAAAAAAAAAAGTATAGTGTTGTAATTAAAAATGACAAACTTCCAGAAGAATAGTTTTAGAACAGTGGTTCTTAACCTGTGAGTCACAACCCCTTTGGGGGTTGAATGACCCTTTCACAGGGGTCATAGGGGTCACCTAGGATCATCAGAATACACATATTTCTGATGGTCTGAGGAACCAAGACACTGCTCCTCTCCATTCCTTTTGCCTTCCTGTTCTTCCCCTCCATTGTAACAGTTATCCCTTGCCTCTTCTATAGGAAATAATTAACCTCATTCTGTCTCTCCCTGTCTCCTCTCATTCTAATCCTCTCCCACCTCTCAATTTCACCTTTTAAAATATCATCCCTTCCTATTCAATTGATCCTGTGCCCTCTGTCTATGTACACATATATACACACACATGTGTATACATACGTATATATATGTGTGTGTGTTTGTGTGTGTGCGTACACACACACATTTATTTTCCCTTCACCTATCCTCATACTGAGAAAAGTTTCATAAGTTACACTTATCATTTTCCTATATTGGCACATAAATAGTTCAACTTTGGTAAGTTCCTTATGATTTCTTCTCCATGTTTATCCTCTCATGCTTCTTGTGTTTGAGTGTCAAATTTTCTATTCAGTTCTGGTTTTTTCCTCAAGAATGCTTGAAAGTCCTCCACCTCCTTGAATAACCATATTTTCCCCTGGAACATTATACTCAATTTTTTGAGAGGTGATTCTTGGTTTTAACCCTAGCTCCCTTGATCTCCAGAATATCATATTCCTGGCCCTTCATTCCCTTAACGTACAAACTGCTAGATCCTGTGTTATCCTGATTGTGTTTCCACAGTATTCAAATTGTTTCTTCTTGGCAGCTTGTAATATTTGCTCCTTGATCTGGGAACTCCACAACCTGCCTATAACATTCCTAAGAGTTTTCTTTTTAGGATCTTTTTCAAGAGGTGATCGGTGAATTCTTTCAACTTCTATTTTGCCCTCTGGTTCTAAAATATTGGGCAGTTTTCCTTGAGCATTTCTTGAAGGATGATTTCTAGGATCTCTTTTTGATCATGGCTTTCAGGTAGTACAATAATTTTTAAATTGTCTCTCCTGGATGTATTTTCTTCATCAGTGGTTTTTTTAGTGAGATATTTCATATTGCCTTCTATTTTTTTCATTTATTTGGATATGTTTAATGGTATCTTGATTTCCCATAAAGCCATTTGCTTCCATTTGCTTCTCTCTAATTCTGAAGGAATTATTCTCTTCAGTAAACTTTTGAGATTCTTTTTTTTCCATTTGACAAATTCAACTTTTTAAGGCATTCTTCTTCTCATTGGCTTTTTGGGCCTCTTTTGCCATTTGAGTTAATCTATTTTTTAAGGTGTAATTTTTTTCCTCCACTTCTATTATTTGCTTTTCAAAATCCTTCTTAAGCTGCTCTATGGTTTGTAACCATTCTATATTTTTTCTTGGAAGCTTTTGGTGGAGGAGTTCTGACTGTGCTGTCTTCCTCCCTTTCCATGCTTTGATACTTTTTGTCCCCAAAAAAGGAATCTAAAGTTGGGTTGCTGGACTTGCTTTACTTCCTTTGCCTGCTCATGTTGCCAGTCAATTACTTGGCTTTTGAGCTCCGTAGAACTCTTCTTTCAGAGGGGAGAGCTCTGTCCAAAATCACTTGGGTTTTTGCAGCTGCCAGAACTATTAGGAGGCCACAGTCTCTGCAGCCCCCACCAGCTTTGGCTCACTGAAAATACACCTTGGGACAATCACCCAAGACCACAATCCTAATCCAGGAAGTTCAAGGCAAGAGCACATAGCCTCTGAATCATTGCCTCACCCCCCTGCAATCTGCAGGCTGTGAGCTCTGAAGCAATCACATTGATGTGGCTGCAGGACCACTGCTTCAGCCACTTTTAGCACTGGGGCAGTCGCCATGCCCTCTCCCCCAAATTTATCTGAGTTCCACTAACTTTTCCCTTTGTCCTTGGCTCTTATGGGTTGATAATTCTGGAAACCACTGTGGCTGGTGATCCACTCTCTTGAAAGATAATTCTGGAAATCACCACAGCTGGTGATCGACTCTCCTGAAAGCTCCAGCCACGGTTTGTCCTTAGTCACCCTTAGGCTCCAGCTGTGGGTTCACGTGCTGCTGGTCTGGGCTCCCAGAGTGCTGTGATGAAACTCTTTTCATCTGCCTGCCAGGCTGCTCTCAGTGGGAACTTTGTTTCTCTGTTCTTTTGTGCATTCTGGAGCTCTAAGATTTGTTTAGAGTCATATTTTATCAGTATTTGAGGTGGTTATGAGGGGAGTTGTGGTGTTTTACTGCTTTTATGCCACCATCTTGACTCTTTAGCTCCTCCCCCAGGACCTGTAATTTCAACGTTATAGGGAAGTAATGTAAAGAAACATTCTCCACAAATCTTTTTCTGCAACTTATTATCATGGTAAGCCCTTAATGTAATGATAATTCCTGCATCTATTTCAGAATCCCATAGCTAGTATGTGTCAGACATTTAGCTTAATCCAGTTCTTTGTCGTTTGGAGGTAAGGTCTCTCTCCACAATCCCATGGAATTTCATCAAATACAATATATGTTAAATGTAACATTATTACATAGAGGCATGTATGAATATGAATGCACAGACATCTGTTGATACTCTGATTTAGGCTTTCAGTATGAATTAACAGGGATTATAGCCATATTAGAATATGAGATAGACTGTGGAAACATAATAGAATTCATTGACTTTGAATGCTAATATGACTTTGCCATTTTTTTCACCCTTAATTCATTTGATGATAATATTGAATTGAATGAAAAAAAAATCTTTTTGAACACTGAGTGAACCACATGAACTTCTGGAATATTTTATTTTGCTTTTGATTTATACCCTCTCTCAATGGACTTTAATGATTAAATGTATCCATAATGGAGTATGATCTTGAGAAAAGTCTAACAACTGAGGTACCATAATTTCCTGACATTAGATAAATGCTTGAGTGGAGAAAGTAATGGTCATTTCTTTCACCAGAAAGACAAGTTCCCTGAATGTACAAATTCATGCACTGACAACATAAAAACATTCTTACAACAGTCCTACCATTCGAGTAATAAATACACTAAGAATGTATTCTTTGAAAAAAGGAATGTTTCAAAGTCCAACCTTGAATCCAGTGATATTGAGATAGTCATATTTTTCTTTTATCATGTGTATATTCACTTTTAATTTTCAATTGTTTTTATATTTATATGTATGCTACACACATATATATATATATATATATATATATATGTATATTTTTAGCATTCATTCAATCATTGTTTATTAAAGTCCTCTGGTATGAAAAGCATCATGCTAAAGATTGCTTACCATATCAAATTTTCTTTAGTCATCATCACTCTACTCATAGTGCTTGGATAACATAAAAATTGTTAAAGTTGATAGACCATTTTCACGCTAAGTGAATTATGGAGGTACACAACAAAATCTTCTTCCCAATTAGGAAGATTGCTAGTGGGGAGAAAGTTAACCCAGAAAGAATTCATGGAGGTCAAATTTAAGCTGGACATGAAGTGGTAATAGTAATTACAGTAAAGAAATACTTGTCTTTATCAACATAGTATTTGCACAATTAATTGATTGGTTCAATTCATTCAAACATCTGGTTCATTAACTGAATCTCATCAAATTATTCAATGCAAAATTCCTTTTTGAATAGAAAGATCAAATTGACAACTCCAGATGTGTTGCTTTTGGTATAAGTCTAGTCTATTCCTTGATGATATAAGGTGGGTAATAATGTTATAATTTTGGGGTGATTTATTTTCTTAAGGAGAATTACTTAGCAGAAAGAGCACTAGGAAATGATTTAGAAGACCTGGATTTTAGTATTGCTTATACCACTTATAGAAGCAATGTGGAAAAGTAGATAGAAAGCTGACCTCAAAGGCAAGATAGACTTAGATTTTACTCTATCTCTAACATATATTTGAATTTCAGGACTAACTTGCCTGATGGTTTTAGTATGTCTAGTGTTGAGCACAGTGATTGACATAGAATGAGTAGTTAATAAATGCTTTTTGTCATTCATTCACTTTTATTTATTCCAATGTACTTTCACACATATGTCAAAATAATTTCTTGGTAGCTGACCATACCTTCCGCCTGCTTAACAAAGTTCATTAACCAGTAAGTATATTGTCTCTAAAGAAAATAAAGATTCAAAAACTTGGCATTTAAAGCATTTCCCAAACTGGGCAAAGTCAGGTCTTAGAGACATATTTAATTTTAGCTTCATCCAAATTGAATTATTTACGATTTCCAAAGTTCAACATTCAGTATACTCCTTCTAAATTTTTTCATAGGTTGTCTCACATATCTGGACTGCATTCTCTCCTCACTTTTGTACTTACAAGTTTTAGTTTCCTTCAAAGCCCACATCAGATGTTACTTCCCAAACATTTTAATTGGCAGCACTTCTTAACATTATTCCCTATTGATTTGCATGTTTGCATACCTTATACTCCTTTAGAAGTTAAATATCTTTGATTCAGGATTTGTATTTCTGTTCTGTTTTTATTTGTGTACTCTTCTATGTCTAGTATTATGGTTTGCCCACTTTAGGCACTTAACAAATAACCCCAGTCAGCTGCAACTAATGCCTCTTTTCCTTTAGATTAATACTTTTTGGATCTTTTATGATCCTAGTTGTGGCTTCTGGATATGCAGACTTTTTGAGGAAGGAGTTTTTAGTTCTATTTTTTTCTTTCATCTGGTAGCTCTCTATGTTTCATGTATAACTTTCATGGAAATTTTCATGGGAGGACATCTTTCAAAGTGTAAACATAGTATTGTTTCTCTTTTAACTTTGGCCTTTGGATCTAATATATTTGGGCAATTTTCATTTTCAATTTCTTGAAGTGTAATATTTATATATTTTTATCATTAAAGCTTTACAGTAGTTGGAAGTCCAATGATTCTTCGATAATCACTCTTCTGTGACCTGCTTTACAGCTAGATTGTTTATGGTAAGTTTCATCTTACATTTTCTACTTTCCTTTCCTCCCTCCCTCCATTTATTTTTCTTTCTGCCTTTTCTTTCATTCTTACTTTCTTTAATTTTGATTGTATTCTAGTATGTAATATTTTATAAATGAATAAAATTTTATGGACTCTGTGGGTTCCATAAAATTAATTTTCAAGGAGTCTCTTAATTGACCATTTTTCCAACTTCTCTTCTAAATTATTTATTCTCTTCACGTTTCATTGAGAAAGCTCATTTCATTTATGTGACCATTTGAAAGAAAACAAAATTCTTCGTGTCTTCTATGAATTTAGGTACAGCATGTGGCACATCTGTAATATTATTAGCGAGTTTTTTAATAGACCATGGGGAGTTATTTCCTTTTCTGCCTTGAACATCCCTAACTTTATTATATTTTTTTTGTCATTTTTTTCTCTCATTCATGCATTTGTTTTGACCTTTATTTCTTGAGTTGAGACTGGGTTGGAGTCAAGTTGTGTTTACTTCTGGAAGCTTTTGCAAAGTCTTGTTTGTTATGAATATGCAAAACTATCGATCTGGGTAAGGAAAACTCTAAAGGATAGGAAGTATTAGTTGCAGAGGACCAGAATGGTTTATTAGGTTCCTATAGTGTGCAAGTTATTATACTAGACATAAGAGAATATACAGACCAGAATAAACAAATAAAAACACAAAATAAAATTCTCACTCCAAAGCAAAGAAATTCATCTAATACATAAAGATTGGGTGGCCAGATCCATGTGGTGATTGTCTGAGTGAGGAAGATGAATTTCCTAGTTCTTATAACCATGGATCTGCATTAGGGTTAATATATGCATTGTGTTCTTTACTAAAAGATTCTAATATACAGCATACACAGATCATTTCCCTTTCTGTAAAAGTTCCACCAAGGTCCATGATGTGCATCCACTCTTTGACTAGATCTTAGTCAGGGATGCAGTTAATCTACTTTATGATGGGTTCAGAGTTTAGTTTTCCCACATTTACCTCTGTTTCTTAGTGGAAGATGCCCATTGAATGCATTCCTAAGTCATGGTTTTCTTCTTGTTTCATTCCTTAGCATACAAAGACATCTGTCTACATCTTTTATGGATCTCTGCTGAATGAAATCATTACATAATTTACTTTTTTCCCCTTGGATTTCATGATCATTTCTTTTATTGTTTCTATTAAAAATTTTTTCTGAAGTAGTTGTGGGAAAGATGTGTTGTTCAGCATTCATTCTGCCATCCTAAGGGAAGACTCCATCACCTGATTTTTTTGAAATCATAAATTTATTCAATTTAATTAAGTGCCAGCTCATAGTAATGTCCTGCTAGATACTAGAGAATATGTCATTGGAACAATATAGTCTCTGACATGAAGTTTAGCATGCTTCAGAGGAGTAAAGAGAGGAGCACAAATAGAAAAAGTCCATTCTACAGTAGACTTACAATTAACCAAAACAGAAAAAAAGGTTAAAATAAATGAAACAAGAGGTACAGTATGGATACATCAAAATTATTAGTTCTTTCTGTTAGAAAGTAATAGCATGATACTGTCATAGTATAGTTGGAAGTTAGTATATGATTCATTTTAATAAAATAAATAAATAATGAACTTCCAAAAAGCACTTACGAAAGAATAGTTGTTTAGTTTATCTATTGCTATAATTCTACTTGCCAGCTGATATTTTATGCTTTAAACTTCATTTTACATTTCATTGACAATAGTAATGTCTTGGAATTCTTTTCAAATAGATGAAAAGGAATAAAATGACTGTGAAACTTCAGGGGAATTACTTAGATAATTGCATTATTTAGAATGGAGAAAATATGAGCATTAAGTGAATTAAAAAGAAAATTTAATTTAATTTAATTTAATTTAACGTTCTTCTTTCTCATAAAGTTTTTATGACAAAAAAAATCAAACACCTTTATGGTTTCTATGTGAATACACTTTGAAACAAGTAATCAAATGACCCTTAATATCTACTAAGGCACAGTTTTTAACACTTCTGTTTTAAAAATAAATTTTATGTTTATTTTGAGTTTATAAAATTCATTTCCACAAGATTTTGAGTTACAAATTTTCTCCCTGTCTCCTACCCACCACCCCAAAACAGCAATCCCACTGAATACCCCCTCCCCCAATCTGCTTTCTCCTATATCCTCCCCCATTGCCTGCTGACTTTCCAGTAGGGCAGGATGGATCTTCATATCCCAGTGCTTGCATACCTCATTTCCCAGCTGCATGTAAAACAAAAATAATAATAATAATAATTTTTAAACATTTGATTTTGAAACTTTGAATTCCAGATTCTTTCACTTCTTCCCTCAACACCCATCCTTACTGGCAAGATAAGCAATTTAATATAGGTTGTACAGGTGTAGTTATACAAAATATTCATTTCCATAGTAGATATATTGTGAAAGACTGACTATATTTCCCTCCATTGTATCTCACCCCTGATTTATTCTATTTTCTACTTTGACCCTGTCCATTTTCAAAAGTGTGTGCTTCTAACTACACGCCTCTCCAATCTGCCCTCCCTTCTATCAGCCTTCCTCTTATCCCTTTCCCCCCTACTTTCCTGTAGGGCAAGATCCCCAATTTACTCTGTATGTTATTCCCTCCTTAAGCCAAACTCAATGAGAGTAAGGTTGACCCATTCCCTTTTGCCTTCCAGTTCTTCCCCTCCATTGTAACAGTTTTCCCTTGCCTCTTTTATATGAGATAGTTTACTGTATTCTGTCTCTCCCTATCTCTTCTCATTATTTTCTTTTTCACCTCTTAATTTTATTTACTAAATATCACGCCTTCCTATTCAATTGATTCTATGCCCTCTGTCTATGTACACCTGTATACATATATACACATATTCACATATGTATTCATATGCACATATACCCTCCTATATAGACATGCACACACACACACATTTATATTCTCTTCAACTATCCTCATACTGAGAAAAGTTTCATAAGTTACAATTATCATATTTCCATGTAGTAATGTAAATACTTCAACTTTAATAAGTTCCTCTTTATTTCTTTTTCCTGTTTACTGTCTCATGTTTGTCTTGCTTCTTGTATTTGAGAGTCAAATTTTCTGTTCAGCTCAGGTTTTTTCATCATGAATGCTTAAAAGTCCTTTATTTCATTGAATTACCATATTTTCTCCTGAAGCATTATACTCAGTTTTGCTGGATAGGCGATTCTTGGTTTTAATCCTAGCTCCTATGACCTCCAGATTATCATATCCCAAGCCCTTTGATCCCTTAATGTAGAAGCTGCTAGATCTTGGATAACCTGATTCTTTTACTACAATATTCATTTTTTTTTCTTGGCTGCTTGTAATATTTTCTCCTTGATGTGGGAACTCCAAAACCTGGCTATAATGTTTCTAGGAGTTTTCATTTTGGGATTTTTCACAAGAGGTGATCAGTGAATTTTTTCAATTTCTATTTTGCCCTCTGGTTCTAAAATATCAGGGCAATGCTCCTTGAGAATTACTTAAAGGATGATTTCTAGGTTCTTTTTTTGATCATGGCTTTAAGGTAGTCCAATAATTTTTCAATTATCTCTCCTAGACCTATTTTCAAGGTTAGTGGTTTTTCCAACAAGATATTTCACATTGCATTCTAATTTTTCATTTGTTTGGATCTCTTTAATAGTATCTTAATTTTGCATAAAGTCATTAGCTTCCATTTGTGCCACTCTAATTCTGAAAGAATTATTCTCTTCAATGAACTTTTGAAATATTTTTCCATCTGGCATTAAAACATTCTTCTCCTCAGTGGCCTTTTGGACCTCTTTTGCAATTTGAGTTAGACTAATTTTTTTTAATTTTTAAATTTTTTTTCTTTTTTTCCCCCTCCTATAGAATGAAGGAGTTGAACTAAATATCTCATATGATCTCTTCCAAATTCCACTAAGCATACTTCCTGTCTAGAAGCAATTGGTTGAATAGAATACTGACACTACAATTAAGGAAGAGCTGAGTCCCAATTCAGCCTCAGACACTTATTAGCCATATGGCGCTGGCCAAGTCACCTTCTGCTTCAGTTTCCTCATCTGTAAAATGGGGAGAATAATAGTGCCAACCTCCCAAGATTGTTGTGAGGATGAAGTGTGTATATATACACATACATTTTTAAAATTTGATTAGAGACCTTTAAATTCTAGATTCTTTCCTTTCCTGCCTCATCACCCACCCCCAATGGAAAGACAAGCAATTCCATACATGTCTAATTATGCGG
This sequence comes from Pseudochirops cupreus, assembly GCA_028627135.1. Classification (NCBI taxonomy): domain Eukaryota; kingdom Metazoa; phylum Chordata; class Mammalia; order Diprotodontia; family Pseudocheiridae; genus Pseudochirops; species Pseudochirops cupreus. The sequence continues at coordinate 424,332,454 of CM053580.1, read as the reverse complement.
AATGTCTCCACAGTGGACATATTGTAAGAGACTGATTATATGCCCCTAGTTCCCATCCCTCCTTGCCTTGTTCTATTCTCTACCCTGTCCCTGTCCCTTTACAGAAATATGTGCTTTCAGCAACCTCCCTCCACAACCTGCTCTTCCCTCCATCATCCCACTTCTCAACCCTATCCCCCCTACTCTAATGTGTGGCAAGATACTGAGTTTAGAGTTTATCTTATTCCTTCCTTAAGTCAAGTTCAATGAGAGTCAGGTTGAACCCTTTCCCTTTTGCCTTCCTGTTCTTCTCCTCCATTTTAAAAATTATCCCTTGCTCTTCTATATGAGATGATTAACCCCATTCTGTCTCTCCCTGTTTCCTCTCATTCTAGTCCTCTCCCACCTCAGAATTTTACCTTTTAAAGTATTGTCCCTTCCTATTCAATTGATCCTGTGCCCTCTATGTACACATCTATACAGAAACTCTTATATGTGTTCATACACATATATAAACCCTCCTACATAAACATATGTGTATGTATATATATAATATATATGTATATGTATGTATACATATATATACATATACAAGTATATGTATATGTATATGTGTGTGTGTGTGTATACATTTGTATTCCCTTCACCCATTCTCATACAGAGAAAAGTTTCATAAGTTACAATTATTGTTTTTCCATGTAGGCATGTTAATAGTTCAACTTTGATAAGTTCCTTACAATTTCTTTTCCATGCTTACTTTCGCATGCTTTTTGTATTTGAGTGTCAAATTTTCTATTCAGTTCTGGTTTTTTTCAGCAAGAAATCTTGAAAATCTTCCACCTCAGTGAATGACCATATTTTCTCCTGGAACATTATACTCAATTTTGCTGGATAGATGATTCTTGATTTTAACCCTAGCTCCCTTGATCTTTGGAATATCAGATTCCAGGCCTTTCAGTCCTTTAATGTAGAAGCCGCTAGGTCCTGGGTTATCTTAATTGAGTTTCCACAGTATTGAAATTGTTTCTGCTTGGCAGCTTGTGATATTTTCTCTTTAATCTGGGAACTCCAGAACCTGCATATAACATTCCTAGGAGTTTTCCTTTGGGGATCTTTTTCAATAGGTGATTGGTGAATTCTTTCAAGTTGTATTTTGCCTTCTGGTTCTAAAATATCAGGACAATTTTGCTTGAGAATTTCTTGAAGGATGATTTCTAAGTTCTTTTTTTGATCATACCTTTCATGTAGTCCAATAATTTTTAAATTGTCTCTCCTAGATCTATTTTCCAGGTTAGTGGCTTTTTAAAGGAGATATTTCACATTGTATTCTATTTTTTCATTTGTTTGGATCTGTGTGATAGCATCTTGATTTCTCATAAAGTCATTTGCTTCCATTTGCTCCACTCTAATTCTGAAGGAATTAATCTCTTCAGAAAGCTTTTGAAATTCTTTTTCCATCTGTTAACTTCGACTTTTTAAGGCATTCTTCTCCTCATTGGCTTTTTGGGCCTCTTTTACCATTCGAGTTAATTTATTTTTTAAGGTTTTATTTTCTTCAGTCAGGTTGTTGACTCTCTTTTCATCATTTTCTTGCATCATTCTAATTTCTCTTCCCAATTTTTCCTCCACTTCTCTTATTTGGTTTTCAAAATCCTTCTTGAGCTCCCCCATGACCTGTAACTAGTTCGTATTTTTCTCAGAAGCTTTGGGTGCAGGATTTCTGACTTCATTGTCTTCCTCCCATTCCATGTTTATTGTTTCTGTCCCCAAAAGAGGAATATAAGGTTATATTGCTGCTCTTGCTTTGCATCCTTTGCTTGCTCATGTTGTCACTCAATTATGTGACTTTTGAGCTCTTTGCCACATAAAACTCTGTTTCCAGAGAGGAGAGCTTTGTCCCAAATCACTGGGTTTTTTGCAGCTGCTGGAGCTTTAGTTGGATGCCCTTTCAACAGATTCCACAAGCACTGGATCACTGGTCACATATCCCAGCATCAACCTGCATGGTGGTGATCCAGATATAAGAATATCAAAGCAAGACCAGTTACCCTCTTAATGGTCACCATGTCCCCCTATGAGCTGCAGGCCAGGAGCTCTTAAGGATCCACTTGGAGGTGGCTGCACAACTACAGTGCCTCTCCTGCTTCTTGTCTTCTCAGTCCAGTTGGTGGTGGCTGGACCACATTTTTGGTCCCCCTGTTCCCAAAAGTTCGACACTTACCTTTCACTTTTTCCTTGGCATTTATGGGTTGATGATTCTGGAAACTGCCACAGGTGTTAGCAATTCAATCTCCCAAAGTCTGCTCCAGTCACTGTTGGTCAGGGCTTCCATGAGCCTAAAACCACTGGCTCATATGGCACTGGCCCTGGCTTTCAGCACATGGTGATGGACCCTTACTGTCCACCTGATGGGCTGCCTTCAGATTTGTTTCTATCTGTCACTTTGTGGGTTTTGTACCTCTAAAATTTGTTTAGAATCATATTTTATATGTATTTGAGGTAGTTATGGGGGGAGCTCACAGAGATTTCCTGCTTCTGCGCTATCATCTTGGCTCCACTTGTTTTTAACATTTATTATCTTTCAGTTTCTTGTATTGGACAAGAATTGTAGTAAATAAAAGAAAATAATGTGTTTAATTCTCTGAAGTCATGGGAAACACGTAGAATGGTAAAAAGGAAGGAAAGAAGAATGGCAGGGAGAAGCATGGAAGGAAGAATGATGGGAGGAAGGATTGAAGGGAGAAAAGAAGAATTGAAGGTAAATAGGAAGGTAGGTAAGAGGAAGGAAGGAAGGGAAGAAGAAAGTAAGAAAGGTGGGGAGTAAAGAAATTAGTAAAGTAGGGAAAGAAGGTAGAAAGAAAGAAAATAAGGTATTAAAAGAGCTAAGTAAGTAGGTAAGAAAAAAAGTAGGAGGTGTGACAGGAGTAAGGAAAAAGGTAGAAAAGAACAGAGGAAGGGAGGAAAACAGGAAGAGAGAAAGGAAGGGAGAAACAGTATAAAAGAGGATAATGGATAAATGAAGGACTAGAAAAGTAAAGTGTCAGTGACTGAGGCAGAGAAAGAGCAATGTGCATGGTACACCAGTAAAGAGAGTTAAACATTGCTGAAGCCAAGAAAGGAAAAGTGTATCTAGGTAGAGCAGATAGTCATCGGTATCTAAAGCATTTAAGAAACTAAGGATAATTAGAGGTGAAAAAAGGTCATGGAATTTAACAGTTAGATTATTAGTAACAAGTGATAGAGCTGTTTATATAGTGTGCTGGTCTATAAAGGTTGTAAAGTTTTGATAGTGAGAAACAAAACATACTGATAGAATAAGCACCCTTTATTTTTCCCCCAAGACATATAACAATGAATGTGGAAGAGAGATGTATAAAAATGGATGGATTGGTGAGGAAGGTGAAATAAATGCTTAAAAAAGAACGTGGAAACACTACATATGCATGCACACATGTGCATATACACATATGCATATTATACATGTGCATGTTCATATATATATGCAGATATGTGTGCGTGTGAGTACACCTGTATATGTATATGTGTGTATGTATGTATTGTATCATATTGACAAAGATAAGCATAATGGCAATGGGATTCTGAACATCTTCTCTGACCCTAAATAGGACAAATGTAATCACATGGAGCCCACAAGGGGAGGAGCTTGCTGAAAGGGTGAAACAGAAAGGGTGAAGCAGGAAGGAGTAGGAGAGAGAGCTAGAACAGCTGGGAGCAATCAGCATGGAGGCTGAGCAACCAGTGTGAGTGAGAGACAGTCATTGTTGCTTAAGGGAGCCTGTTTTGTTTTGAAGGCCTGATGGAGTGAAGGCTTGGGAATGTTGCTGTTTACTGCATTGGTTATGTGTCCCAGCTCCTTGGCTGCTATCATGGATTTGGCTTCCTAGTATTTGAATAAAAATTTTGGTTCTGTGTTCCATGTGGAGAATCTGTTACATTTTGTGATCCACAACTACACAAGTATATTCATAGTTTCTGTGGTCCTGGTGAATATTCCTTTGCTTTTATAACAAGGCAAAAGAGATTCAAGATGCATGTCTATTAGGGCAAGTCCCTGGAATTATTTTTAAAAAAAAGTTATGATATTAGCATTTGGGGTAAAAGGAATAGCTCATATGAACATTAATGCATCTTCCTTTGTCACCTAAGGGGAGGAGAGTTGTATTGGTGGTAATACTGAGAAGTTTCTAAGAATGATGTCATCTGTTCATTTCTCAGTCCTAAAACACTATCAAAATTTTACACATATATTCTTTGTCATATTGTACCAACATATTTTAATAATATCATCAATTCACTTGTGTCTATATTTATACTTTTTCTTGTATATTACCTATACTGTGAACATTTATTTATGGATTTTGGTGACCCTGAGTATGATTTTTCCATCTCTCCCTCCCTATAAAAGGCTCTTTTCTCACCTCATCATTAGGATCATATAAATGTCTATCCTTCCTTTATCCATGCTAGTGATAATTTTATTTACTCTGTCTTACTGAATCTACAAATTATCAGCCTTTATCTTTCCAGAAAAGCACATTAGCCCCTTGAGTATTTATAAAAATAAAAATTAACATTTGCTACTTTAGAAGTAATTTATTTAACTGAGATTTTAGCTAGAGACAAAAGTCACATTGATTTTCACTAATGTAGTCATTCAAGTGAATTTTTAAAGACAGCTAATTTCATTCAAAAGCAACAGCATCAAAGACTTTGACATGAAACTCAAAACTATGTCTAATACAAGTAGAAAAGTATATGATAAAAAGTTAATTTTAAATGTATTCCTTTAAAAATCCGTCCTGTTGGAATAAGGGGGGAAATTATTGTTGGGTGGGGATGGTACCATTGGTATTGCACCATATATATATATATATATATATATATATATATATATATATATATATATATATATATATATATATATATATA
>CM053580.1:424308280-424327425 GCA_028627135.1 Pseudochirops cupreus | reverse complement strand
AGAACAATTCTCCCATTGAAGGCTGACAGGAAAGGTCTATCACACCAGTTTGGGAGGTGAGGACAGTGCCCCTGGAGTCATGCAGGCCCAGACTCATGGCCCAGACCTGCCAGAGCAGGCTTCAGAAGAGTGAATCACAAGTAGCTGTGGCAGTTTCCAGTCTTTTCAAGCCATCAACATCAAAGAGAAAGTAAAAAGTCAGTAGGGAACTTCTTTAGAACTGAGTGAGAGAAAAGCATGGTCCAGCCTTTGCCCCCAGGGTAATGGTGGCTATAACTGTTGTTGTGTTACTGCCTCCTGGGTTCCTGGCTTGCAAATCATAGGGGGACCAAGTGACCATTCAAAGAGTAATTGCTTTTGCATTGACCGGCTTGGATTTGGGTCAAAGTCCTGGGTGGCAGTGCCAGGGTGAGAAATACTAGCATGCAAGAATCTGTGGCAGCTGTAGAGAGGGCATCCCCCTCCTAGTACTGACAACATCTCTGACAACAGCTGTGCAAAATCCCAGAAATTTGGAACAAAGCTCTCTCCAAGTTGGAAGAAGAGTTTTACTGTGGCAATAAGCTCAAAAGGCAAGTGATTGGATGGCAAGATGAGCAAACAGAGAAAGATAAATCAGACCATAGAATCTTTCATCGATGACAAAAAGGATCAAAATACAGAACCAGAAGAAGAAAACAAAGTGAACAATCTTGCGTCAAAAGCCTCCAAGAAAAATATGAACTGTTCACAGGCCATGGAGAAGATCAAGAAGGAATTTGAAAATCAAGTAAGAGAAGTGGAGGAAAAATTGAGAAGAAAAATGAGAAAATCATGAAAAGTGAGTCAACAATCTGCTAAAGGAGACATCCCCATCCTAAAAAAAAAAACTGAAGAAAATAACACCTTAAAAAATAGACTAACTCAAATGACAAAAGAACCCCAAAATCCAATGAGAAGAATGACTTAAAAAGCTGAATTGCCCAGATGGAAAAGGAATTTCAAAAACTAACTGAAGAAAATAATTCCTTCAAAATTAGATTGCAGCAAATAGAAGCTAATGACTTTATGAAAAATCAAGAATCCATAAAACAAACAAATGAAGAAATAGAAGGAAATGTGATTGGAAAAACCACTGAAGTGGAAAATAGATCCAGGATAGATAATTTAAAAATTATTGGACTGCCTAAAAGCCATGATCAAAAAAATAAAAAAACAAAAAACAAAAGCATAGACATCAACCTTCAAGAAATTCTCAAGGAAAATTGCCCTGATATCCTAGCACTGGAGGGCAAAATAGAAATTGAAAGAATTCACTGATCACCTCTTGAGAAAGATCCCAAAAATAAAACCCTAGGAATATGATAGTCAAATTCCAGAATTCCCAGGTCAAAGAGAAAATGTTACAAACAGCCAGGAAGAAATTATTTGAGTACTGTGGAAACATAATCAGGATAACACAAGATCTAGCAGCTTCTACATTAAGGGATTGAATGGCTTGGAATGTGATATTCCAGAGGTCAAAGGAGCTAGAATTAAATCCAAGAATCACCTACCCAGCAAAACTGAGTATAATATTTCAGGGGAAAATGTGGACATTCAGTGAAATAGAGGACTTTCAAGCATCCTTAATGAAAAAACCAGAGCTGAACAGGACATTTGACTTTTAAATACCAGAAGGAAGACAAGCATGAGAAGGTGAATAAGAAAAGGAAATGATACAGAACTTATTAAAATTGAACTATTTACATTCCTCCATGGAAAAACGATAGTTGTAACTCATGAAACTTTTCTCAATATGTTACTTGAAGGGAATATAGATGTATATCTGTACACACATACACACACACAAATATATACATACATAATACATATATGTGTGTATAGGAGGGCATATGTTTGCATAAATACATGTGTGTGTGTCCATGGATGCATTAACAAAGGGCACAAGATCAGTTGAATACAATGGGATGATATCTAAAAAATAAAATTAAGAGGTGAGAAAGAAATATATTGGGAGTAGAAAGGGAAAAATAGAATAGGGTAAATTATCACAGGTAAAAGAGGCAAGAGAAAACTGTTACAATGGAGGGGAAGAGCAGCAAGGTGAAAGGGAATGGGTCAACCTTATTCTCACTGAATTTGACTTACAGAGGTACTAACATATACACTCAATTGGGTAAATTTCCCTACAGGAAAGTAGGGGGGAAGGGGTAAGAGGTGGGATGATAGAAAGGAGGGAGGATTGGGGGATAGGGGAGTTAGAAGCAAACACTTTTGAAAAGGGACAGGGTAAAAGGAAAAAAAATAGAATAAGTGGCTGGGTGGGATAGGACGGAGGGAAATAAAGTTAGTTTTTCACAATATAACAACTGTGAAAATGTTTTAGGTAACTAAAGTTGTATAACCTTTATTGAATTGTTTGTCTTCCCAGTGGGGTTGGGTGGGGAGGGAAGAAGGGAAAGAATCTGCAACTCAAAGTTTAAAAAGGAAATTTTTTTTAAATTGTTTTTTACATGGAACTGGGAAATACCATATACAGGCCTGGGGATATAGAACTCCATCTTGCCCTTCAAGAAAGTTAGGAGGGAATGGGGGAGGATAGAAGACAGAACATACTGGAGTAAGAGATATTCAGTAGCTTTGCTATCTTGGGGTCGGGAGTAGGCATGAGAGAGGGAAACAATTTAAAATTCAAAATCTTATGGAAATGAGTTTTGAAAACTAAAACTAAATTTTAAAAATATTTTTCAAGAAGATTATGTAAGAAAAAGAGATGCTCTTCTCCAGGTCCTAATGGCATGAACTGTTCTCAAATACTACTACTACTACTAATAATAATAATAATAATTGCAAATTACTAATGAAAAATAGACCTGAGCCACTAGAAGTATGAGTAATGAAAATCAAAACAACTCTCACATTTTGCTTCATTCCTAGAAACTTAGGGGAAAAAAGAGAGAAAAATAAGGAAATAGTGAATTTCAGGGGGACCAGAGGAAGATACACATAATAAAATGCTATATATGAAGAGCTATGAATTAATCCAACCATTCTGGAAAACAATTAGAAATTATGCTAAAAATAAATAAATGAACTGCCTATATTCTTTGACTATGAGAAAACATTTCTAGGAAAGAAAATCAAATAAAGAAAGCTCTCACATATATGAAACACATACAAAGAGGTACTTTTTTGTGCCAGCAAAGAATTGGAATTAAAGTAGTTGATCATTGCTTGGAAAGTTGATTAAATATAAAACATGAATGCAATGAACTATTACAGAAACATGAGAAATAACAAAGATCAAGAATTTTTAAAAATAATGACAAGATACATAAACTTGTATGGAATGAAAGAAGCAGAACTAGAAAAATAATTTACATACTTATTGTTAATGATACAAAAGGAAAGAACAATAAAGCAAAACAGGACTCTGCAAGGAACTGAGTGGACTTAAGCTTGGTTAGGGGAAGCTAGGTAGCACAATGGATGTAATTCTAGGCCTGGAGTCAGGAAAATTCATCTTCCTGAATTCAAATCTGGCCTTCAATACTTATTAGCTGTGTGACCCTGGACAAGCCACTTAAGCTATTTGCCTCAGTTCTCTTATCTGTAAAACAAACTGGAGAAGGAAATAGTGAACAACTCCAGTTTTTTTCTCAAGAAAAACCAAATGAGGTCATGGAGAGTCAGACACACCTCAAAAATCAATCAAAAACAACAAAAACCTTGGCTATAATAAGTGTTCTGAGTATGGATTAGTGCAGAACTCTATCCACTGTACCATCTAACTGCCCTCCACATTTATGTTTCAATTTCCTTTTTAAACATTTTTGTTCTCTCCTCCCCAATCTGCTGGACCTGGAGTCATGAAGATCTGAGCTCAAATCCAGGATTTAATACTTGCTAGCTGTGTTATCCTGTACAAGTCACTTAGTCTTTGTTTACTCCTGTTTCTTCAACTGTAAAATTTGAATAATAATAGCACCTACCTCACAAAATTTTTATGAGAAACAAATGACAAAATGTTTGTAAAAGCATATGGTGTCTGGTAATAAAAAAAGTACTATATAAATGCTTACTATCCCACCTCCATATTCCAAAGATAAATCTCTTTAGAAAGAAAGGAACAAATTAATAATTAAATATCTAGTCCTTTTTTGTTTGCTGCTTTTCCCTCTACCACCTCAATTCGTAGCACAATTTAATTAGTAATTTGGCTTCAGAACATTGCTTAATTGTTGTTCTATCCTTAACATATAAAACCAACATCATAGAGTCACATTTCTATAATTTAAAGGGACCTAAAAGATCATCTTGTCAAACAAATCTCATTTTCCATGTGAGAAAACTGAAAACCAAGCAGATTAATTGGATCATGCAAGTAGTCATGTCAAAAACTGGATTTAAATCCAGATTTTCTGTTTCATGTGTAATATTTTATGCACTCTACTATTTATAAACTGAATATTTTGTCCCCTTGATCCACTCTCCATGCTATTACTACCTTCTGAGAGAGAGAATTTGGAGCAAGCATCACATTCTGACACACTACTAAGAAGCAGTTCTATGCTGAGGCAAAATAAGAGATATACTAAAGAAAGACATCAGTTTTGCAGATTCCTCAGAGCAGAAGCCTTGGGATGACAGAATCACTGAAAAAAAGTTGACTTCACAGTTCTCCCTCTCAATGTCTATATATTTACAAGTGCTATAATATAATTTATTGTTTCATTATCCCATCATTTCCAATAAGCTGGGTTTTTTTCCCTCAATCAAAAAGAGGTGAGAAGTTAATTATGGATGACTATAAAATATAAAGTTAACCAGAGCACTCGATCTCAGTCAAAATGTTAGAAACTTTATGATTTTGGATCTTGGAGTGATAGTGACTATATTATAACTCTTTAAGATGCAAAAAGGAGGGAGCTATATGGACTCTAATTTTAATATTAGCTAAATATTATAAGAGCATATTATTGTGACCAACTAGTTCAATAGATGTGAGAAAGGAATCCTTATTAAAAGGTGTCTCACAAATGTTCAATCTACTTCTGCTCAAGATCTCCATCATGGAGCAACAGATCCCTAAAGACATCCCCTTCTGTTTTTGGATAGCTGTAGCTGATAGGAAATTTTTCTTAACAATAAAACCTAAATTTACTTTTTTTTTTTAAATTCAACCAGTGGAATAAAAAATAACACATTTAATCCCTCTTTCACTTGTCACCCCTACAACTGTCATATCCCTGATGAATCTTCTTATCTCTGAGCAAAATATTCTCAACCAAGCCATGTATAGCATAGACTAAAGGTTCTTCTTGGGGGACATCAGGTTATTGCCCTTCTTAAACTAAAACATATATAAATGAACCAAGTACCTCACAGAATGCAAAGAGATCATTTTTGACATCTTTCTCTATCTTAACATAAACCAGGATTCCATTACCATTTCTGGTTGCCACATCACACTGTTGGTTCATATTGGACATTACTATCCAATGTCCTTCTATATTTAAGTCTTTTTAGACAAAGTTGGGAAGTAGATTTTTTTTACCACAAATAGAAGTCATTACATTTATATCTATTGGATTCCATTTTACTAGATTGAATCCAATGTTCAAGCATGTGAGTGGTTTTTTTATCCAAAAAAATTTGGATAAATTTTTGACTTGTATTTTTGATAGATGTCAAGTAGACAGGTATTTATTTAGAGTTTTGTATACTACAGATGTTATATATAATTCACAATTTTATATTATTTGCAAATCTGAGGACTATTCTTTTTTACAAAGTGCTGCTAAAATTTTAAACAGCATAAGTTCAGATCTCTGACACCTTACATTATTCCATGATAGAAGCCCTACTAAGCAGAAATGAAGCAACTAACAAACACTCTTTGAATCCACCTCATTACCCAACAAATGTGTCGAATTATATCATTCTATGCATCGCCATCTTTTGTATGAAAATTTCACGAACTACTTTTTTTTAATATTCCAAAAATCTAAGGAAAATATACCTATAACATTCCCTTTAGCAGTTTCATAAACCTACCAAAAAAGGAATTAAGGTTACTCTAATATGACATGTCCTTTCTCTATGAAGTCATATTGACTTACTGTAATCACTGTTTCCATTTCTCAATATTCATCAATAGCCCTCTAAAATTGTCATAAGCATTGAAATTAAACTCCTTGTTTTATAGATACAGTTTCTGTTATCTTCCCCCTCTCCCTTTTTTAATATGAATATAACTTTTTTTTTCTTCTGCAGTCTAGCAGTTCCCCTCCTTTTCATATAATTTTTCAAATATCACTGCATTGGCTTAGCAATCCCATCTGACAATGCTTCCAATATCTGATGTTGTATTTCATGCATCCTATATAACATGAATTTATTAAGGGCAAGTAGGTGCTCTCCTTTCTTACATTATTTATATACTGCCTGTTAGACATTTTGGGTCTTTCATTTACAGTGCAAATATCCTCTTTGGAAGAGAAAATAAAAGCAACACAAGTGTTACACAGCCCTTTTTTCTCCATTATCAAATATAATCAGGATATGGGGAGTGGAATAAATGTTTGTTAAGTACTTATAACGTGTCAGACAATGTACTAAATACTTTACAAATATTATCTCATTGGATAATCAGTCCATTAAATCCCAAGCATTGTTACTATTCTTCCTCTAAGCTTCATTCTGCTAATATAGCAACCACAGCAACAACAAAAACCTTTTTCAACTCCCCATTTCAAATTTTAATTTATTCTGATGTTTAGCATTTTGTAACTATTAACAACTGTCATTTACATCATCTGCATTTGCAATCTAAAAAATGTAAGTTGGTTGTTGAGTATATGTATGCATGAAAGAGAATGTGAAACATCTCATAAGAAAAACAACAGATGTAGAGAATAGATCAAGAAGAAAACATAAGAGTAATTGGACTACCTTAAAGTTCTCATAAAATAATACAAGAAATAATTAAAGAAAATTGTCCTGAAGCATTAAATAAGAGGGGAAAGTAGAAATAGAAAAACTCCACCAATAAACACCTGAAAGAGATCCTACCAGGAAAACTAACATGAATATTATAGTTAAATTCCAACACCTCCAAATGAAGAACAAAATATTAGCAACAAGAATAAAGCAATTTACATATGATGGCACCAAGATTAGAATCACACAAGACCCAACATCGGTGACCCTAAAAGATTACAAGTCTTGGAACACCATATATCAAAAAGAAAAAGAACTGGACCTACAGCTGAAAATATCATACCCACAAAGCTAAGCATAATTTTAAATTTTAAAAAATGGATATTTGATCAGTTGTAAGGCTTTCAGGACTCTATTTAAAAAAAGAAATAAAACTGAAATCAATAGAAGATTTGACGAATAAGAGCCAAGAGAAACATAAAGTACATACCAATGAACAATTACAAGGCACTCAATAAGGATAGAATGTTTACTTTTTATGTATGGAAAATGTAAAACCTATGTCTAAGATTATTACTAGTAATTATGTAGCTTATAAGAAAGATTGGGGTAGACCAGAATATAATAAGACTTGAAAAATAAAACCATTCTAGAACAGTTAAAAGAGTAATTATCTTACACAAGTGAGATGCAAGATGAAGAACCAATACAGAGGAATTAGATGGGGGTGTTGTGCTGTTAGTTCCGGAAACCTACTTTCATTCAGGAATGGATTAAAGAGGGGAAAATACATATGCATCTAGAAGAATATAGAAGTCTTCTAAATTTAAGAAAAAAGAAATAAAAAATTAAAAGGAATAGATGGAGGGCAGGTTAAAGGAAGGGTCTTTAGAGGGAAGGGCAAGGGAATGGATTAAAAAAGGGGTATAAAAGAGTGTTTAGATTTAGGGGAATAGGAGAGTAAAGGAGGAACTGCTGGAGTGGGGGTAGGTTAAGTAATAGGACAGCAAAGTAGCAGGTAGAAATAAAGTAGAGGAGTTAGGAGAGATAGGAAAAAAGAGGTATGCCCAAACATAAAAACAAGTTTAGGAGTAGAATCTCTCAGGGAAAGTGTGTGTGTGTGTGTGTGTGTGTGTGTGTGTGTGTGTGTGTGTGTGTGTATAAATATATCCATGCTCAATTGTAGCCTTGGGGTAGTGGATGGGGGGAGAAAAGGAGGAAAAAGAACAAAGTAAAAAGTGTACAACAGTGAACAAAAAAAAAAACCTACTAGGAAGCAAAGATGGGCAGCTTTCAACTTAACATATAGAATTTAATTTATAGGCTTTCTTGAAATAAGTTATTGCTATATATTTTTAATCCTCTCCAATGTTCTTCTATGCCCATGACATGGGTTTTTTTTCTTTTCTTATTTTATAATTAAGTTTATAATATTTCTTTTCTTATTATGTATTTAGGTTTTAGTATTTGTCTAAAAGAAAAAAAAGAAAAATTAAATAACTTAAAAGTGATGCTTTGGCTATTGGCAAGAAAATATTTGAGTACTGGTTAAAAAAAAAAGCTGTAACTATTTTTGCTAAATTTATCCAAATTCCACTGTAGAATCACAAGGTCAGACTTGTGATGATTAAAATGTCTAATAAACATAATTTCTGAGTAATTTAATCATTTTATTAATAGGACCGGCACATTATTAATAAAAGGATAATCATTTAGCCATCTCACTTTGACCAAAGACAATCATGGCAGTGAGGCTCAAGGTTTATTTGTTCTTCTGGAAGAGGAGTAGCTATCAGCTCTGATTGATTAAGAAGGAATATTACAATAAGGGCCTGAGAGTGACATCATGTCACTCTTAGACAGAGAAACTATCTCTACACCCAGGCTGCCCCTTGGGTGAAATCTAGCCTTGGGCAATCTAGTCAAAGAATTTTTGTTCCACTCAATATTGAGCAGAAACCATGGCTACTCCACTTGGGTGGAATCTGAACAAGAAAGTTAGCCCAATCTCATTATCAGAAATGTTCATCAAGAGACTAAACTATTTAAATTAGAACTTTAGGAAAAGGGAAGAACTATGGATCTGCCCAAATCATTGGTTATTTATAATCATTTCTCTCAGATTAAAATATAGAAACAAATGCAATCATTCTAATTAACTGAATTTTCCACAAATATAAGTAAATTCCTTGAAAGAAGCAACTCTCTACCTTGATATTATTATTTTTTTCTCTTGGGGCATACTGGACAGAGTATGTGTTTAAAAATTGTTTCTTGGATTGAACTGAAAAAAAGTAGTTGTGATATATGTTTTCCCTCTTAGATCACAAGGGAGAAGGGTTTCATAGATGTTACTGGGTTTCCTAAATAGGGGAGGGGAAACATTTATTTGTCAGACTAGTGAGATAGTGTATGTGTACATGTACACAATTGTTTCCCTAAAATATTTAATATGGAAGATAATAGTATAGACAAAGCTGATTAAACATGACTAATGGGATTATGTAATCTAATCTAAGCGTGGAAAATTTATTTGACTTTGCTTAAAATTCATTTATATTTAAAACATCCAGACAGGTTTCTAAAGTATGACTAGATTTTTAATCATCTACATTTAGTTCCCTTTGAGATATTCATGTAGTGAAGATGGCCAGTAGGGAACATAATATTAATTCCCCAAATCAGAACATTAATTAACCAAAACAACATTAAAAACACCAAAAAAAACAATATCATTATGTCAGATTTAGAGCAAGAACATAAAATCAGTGGAATTCCATAAACCTGGCCTCTATCTCTCTCACTCTGGTTTATCTTTGCATTTTCTTAGTCTATAGTCAATCCATCAATCAATGTCCAAGGTGCTGGATTAAGTAGTAAAGACAACAGATAAAATGTCTTTACCCTCAAGGAGTTTATATTTCTTAAGATGAAGCAACATGTGTATGTTTAAATCTATAAAAATAAATACAAGGTAAATACAGGGAGAACTGAGTGGCTAAGGGGATCCAGAAGGATTTCCATTACTTCAGCAGAATTTTTAAGGCAACAGGGGATTTTAAGGAACAACAGTGATTTAGGAATTTTTCTAGAAATAAGAGATAGCCAGCACAAAAGAACTAAAACAGAAAATGTGATTTCAAGTGTGAGGAAGACCAATTTGCTTTAACTATGGAATGAAAGAAGGGAAGAAGTGAACACCCCTAGTAAAACATCTCAGCAGGTGGGATAAACCAGATGGAGTGTAACTAAAAACTTCAAACCTATCAGTGAGTTAGGAGGATGTCTAGCTCAAGCATGTGAAGACTTTCCTTGGTATAATGGACAGATGAGAACATACTTTTTCCAACAATGATGAAGGTGGCTAAAACTGTGTAGCACTTAGAACTTGATCAGACATGGAAGTTACCAAGGCCATCCACTGTAACACATGTCACTTCCAGTCACCTTGACTTTTGTCCTGCTACTGGAATTCAATGACTCAAGAAGAGAGAGAGTGAAGCAGACAACTTTGTGCAACTGTGCCTCACTTAAATCCAATTCACGCAGAAGTCAAAACAATGTTTGTGATTGCATTGCTTCTCTTCAAAAATGAAGGATGAACAAAGGAAAGAATAGAATAAAAGGGGGAGGATAGGATGGAGGGAAATAGTTAATCTTTCACAACATGACTGCTATGGAAATGTTTTGCATAACTACACATGTATAACCTATATTGAATTGCTTTTCTTCCCAGTGGGGATATCTGAGGAGGGAAGAAGGGAGAGAATCTGGACCTCAAAGTGTTAAAAATAAATGTTAAAAAAATCATTGTCAAAGAGGGTAGGTGGCACAGTAAACAGAGCACTTTCCCTTGAATCAGGAGGATCTGAGTTCAAATCTGACCTCAGATACTTAACACTTACTAGCGATATGACCTTGGGCAAGTCACTTAACTCCAATTGTCCTACATTTCTCCTTCCAAAAAGCAAAAAAAAAAAAAATCATTGTTACATGCAACAAGGAAATAAGACATACAGGCAATGCAATATAGAAATCCATCTTGCCCTACAAGAAAGTAAAGGGGAAGTTGGTAAAAGGAGGAATGGGGGATATATGAGAGAGAAGATTGGGGGAAGGAATAATCAGTATGCTTGCCATCTTGGGGTGGGGAGTTGAGGAGATATGGGGGAAAATTTGCATCTCAAAATCTTGTGGAAATAAATATTGAAAACTAAAAATAAATAAATTCTGGATTTAAAAAAAATGAGGAACAAAACAACAGAGTAAAGTGAATTATATGGTCAAACCTACAGTTTAGGAAAATCTTTCTTTTAGTTCTGGCAAAATGTATTCAAGAAAGGAGTAAAACAGGGAGTCTGGGTATTAATAGATAATGTAGAAAAGGAAGAAAAGAGGTCTCAGGTTAGAACCTTGTGGTAGAAGCACAGGTAGTAGTTGTAACAAGGAAGAACTAGCAAAGGATACTGTGAAGAGAATAAAAGAAAGCAGTGTCATAAAAGCCCAGAAACTATGCAGAGGGTGGAAATAGAATATAAATTTCATCATTGCAGTGGTGTTATAAGAATCCCTCTTCTGCAAAGTTACAGAGGAGATACAAAAATTAATTATAAACTTTTACTGTTTATCTTTCTATCTACTTACTAATTTCTTTACTCTCTTTATTTAGACACATGATTATGTAACTTCACTTGTTGTACCCAAACCCAAATCCCAGGCCACTACACACCACCTGATATGTGACCCACCATTAAGCCCCCTTTATATTTCAATCCTACATTTTGTTATAGACTGAAATGGCTTAAGGCATGTCTGGGCATAATTGCTCAAGGTGTAATTCCCTGCCCCCTTCTTCCCTAATCAGCATTTTATATACTGTCCTTGAATCATTACAGCATATAAGGTTCATTATGGTGCAAGGATCTTATCTAGAGACCAGCCTGTCCTGTCCCACTGACCAAGCAGGGCCCCCACCCTCTTTGCCCATAGCATGATCCTCACCTGTTGTGGGGAATTACAGTCCCCCTTACACCATGACCCTACACCCTGTTCTGGAAAGTGCTGACTATGACCCTCCACCCTGTGCCCTCTGCCCTGTTCTAGGAGGTACCCCCATGTCGCAGGAACATTGTACCCTTGTACCCATGCACCATATTTCCAAGTTAGCCCAGAGCTATAGATCAAACTAATGGTTGTTCTTTCCTTCTGTATGTCATGACTTCTGTATGTCATAGCTCCCCTCCCTGATTGTGGTTTTTGTGGTTTTAGCCTTTATAACCAAAGTCTTACCCTAATGGATTACTGCCAGTCTGAGTGAATACTCTGGTAGGTATGTGCTTATTCAATAAATTCACACCTAAATTTATTTTAAACCCAGGTCTCAGCTCACTCTCATTCTCTGCACAACACACTGATTAATTTTAAGTTTTTATTCTTTATTCTTTAGAATATTATGTGGCAGTAATGAGAAAGTTTCAAGGCTGCTAAATCTCTTCCATGTACATAGACAGAAGCCAGAGTATGAGGGTGGGGGAGAGTTGAAAAAATTAAAAGACAAATGGGGCCTCTTTCTATCTTGTCCCCTTTTTTCTGTCCACTCTCATGTTTACCAGTCTAGTTCAATCTCACACCATGCTTTGCAAGGAATACTTCTAAAACTGTCTTTGCCAACTCTTTCCTATCTTTCATCAAGCCTCTAAGCAACTGACAAAGTGGTATTTCTAAACACACAGTCCCTATCACATCTGGGAACAAAAAATTCAACAGATCTTTATTACCTATAGATCAAACAACTCTATTTATCAAAAGAAAACAAATTCTTAGAGTAGAAAACAATATCACAATCCTCTTACAGCATAAGATTTATGGATATGGATATCATAGATCCAATTAATTGTCTGAGATAGTTTGAACCAAGCCGTATTTATAACCCATTTTTCAGTCTGACAATATGGTCAATGTTCAGGAATCTGAAATCCAACCTCAGCAAGCTGTGAGGTGACAGTGCCTTCTCTTATCTCTTCTTTGATATCAGGCTAGTTATTTCTAACTTGGTGACATTAACTTGGTGACATTAACTTTTGATATTTAGGCTGGCATGTTTTCTCCCTTTCCATGGTTGTGCTCATGCAATATGTTTTCCTCCCTCTGCTTACTTTACTAGGCATCAGTTCATGTAGAGTATCCCATGTTTTTCTGTATTCATCATTTCTCACAGCCCAGTCATATTCTATGAATGTACCATGATTTGATTATCCATTCTCCATTCATGGGACATCTACTTTGTTTCCAACTCTGTTATAACAAAAAAGGGCTGCTACAATTATTTTGGTTTACATGTGGAATATCTTCTTATTAATGCTCAAATTGATGCATAAGCCTAGTAGCAGATCTCTAAGTCAAAAAGTATAAATGATTTTGTCATTTTACTTTCATAATTCCAAATCTCTCACCAACAAATTTATACTGATGAACAATTCAACCAGCAATTCACTAGTATGTTGAGCTTCCCAAAACTCTCCAACACTGACTTTTGTCATTTTTGTTCATTTTCAGATAACATAGTTGCAATTCCTATGTTTTATTCTAGTGATGACTAGTAAATGTTGTTATAGGCTGTCAGTTTTCATTTTACTGCTTGACTTTGTTTTCAAAGGTGTATTTTGTAGAAGGAATGTATGGTGGAGATATATTTATATTTTCTCTAATATGTTACTTTTTTCTATGTTATCAAGTTGTGTAATCCATTCATATTTCTGATTATTAATTAGTTTGTAGGTGAGCTAACTTAGTTCTTGGGCACTTTAATCTACTTTAAGAAAATCCTATTTCCACTATCTCTGTTCCCCTCAACTTCCATATCTCCCCATTTATGACCCTTTTCCATGCTTTTGTAGTTTTATAACTTCAGGTTTTATTTTTCTTTTATTCTTTTTATTTACACCTCTAATGAATCACTTTTTTCCCTTTCAGGAAAGTCAAGCAAAATCTTTATTTTTTCTCTCATCCTTTTATGATTTTTTGCAATTTTGTTTTCTGTACTTTTTCATTTAAAAATTATTTTCCTCATTATCTTCATTAATAATTTTCTCTTTATGTCTACTATAGATTTTTATTTCTTGATTCATGGACATTGCACTTATTTATCTTTCTTTCTAACTCACATTCCTTATGGAAATATAGTTTCTGAGACACTTAACCAGAGTTTCTTCTATATATATATTTTTTTTGCTTTGTCAATCATGTTCCCTGACCACCTTTGTTTTTCTGTTGTGACCCATTCTTAGAATCATCAAATCTCACAAGTGTTACAGACAAGATATAAGTATTGGTGCATGATAGGAATTAATATTATGAATCTGATTTTACAGTTCCTGACTTAACCATGATCGTAAAACATTCTCTTATTGCCCGTGTTCTACTTTTCTAGGTATCAGTACTTTCCTAGGAAGTCTCATTCCCCTTGGCTTGAGTCAGAATGATCTCTATATACCTCAATACTCATAGATTATGCTCATTCTAAAGTGTCCATCTGCATTGTATAAAGTTTTTTACCTCAGGAACATTTTCCAGTGGGATATCATCCCACCATGGAAACAAGATTCCTTCCTTTCTTTCCCCTTTCTTTGATCTCTGTGCTTTGTCTCCTCTCTGATTCTCAGTGAGGCCTTCGTTTTTTTCCCAGATACATGACAGAAGTTTCATTTCTTCAACTTTGCCTTGAGTAGGGCAGATTATATTCAATTCAATAAACATTTAAAAAGTATTTACTGTATGCCAGATACTGTGCTAAGTACTGGTAATACAAATTAAGAAAAACAAATACCCTGCCCTCAAAGAACTTGTAATTTTATGAAAGAAGGCAACTCACAAAAGGATGCTGGAAAGTGGAAGGGTAGAGATGGGGACCCCAGAGGAAACCTTATGTGGAGGGTTTTTTTTTTCCTGTGGAATTGAAACCAAGGAGAGTTTTAGATGGAAAGTGGAGTGAGCTAAGGTTCAATTCCTACTCTCCCTCTGAGAGGAGTTTAGTATACCTGCACTCTTCCACTCAGAGGGGATAAGAGGCTGGCTGGGGGAGGAAGGAGGAGTGGAGTTTGAATATTCATGACTTGAGTTAGCACTAGGATGATGAGATTAGAAGTAATCAGTTTATCTTGCTCTCTTATTAAGTACTCCCCTTTATCTTGTTCTTCCATTATTATCTTTTACACATCCTTCAACTCAATAATTTAGTCCCATAAATGATGAGGTACAGGCTCTGGGAATCCCCTTGAACTTTGATCGAATATTCCCATTGATGATGCATTTGCATGAGGCCATAAGCCTTTTATTGTGGTTCTGCTGAACTTTTGTTACTAGCTTGGCCCTCCATTGTCCATCTACTTCCCACCCTTGAGTCTATCAAAATAAGTATACTCAAATCAATTGTTACCTGACCTCATTAACTCCTCCTGAAGACCCTCCCCAAACTCAGTACTGGAGTCTGACTTCATCTGACTCTTCCTGGAGACCTTCCCTGAACTCCTCCCCTAGACCAACTCTAGATTTCTCCCACAACCTTTCTGTGTATAATACCCCTATCTTGCCTCTATGTGTGTGAGAGCACCATGAAAATGATCAAATGTAAAGGGTCAGGGTTAGGGGTGCTCGAGACCCAAAAACACCAACATGCCAGGTCCAGCCAAATGAATTCAACTCAAG
This sequence comes from Pseudochirops cupreus, assembly GCA_028627135.1. NCBI lineage: Eukaryota > Metazoa > Chordata > Mammalia > Diprotodontia > Pseudocheiridae > Pseudochirops > Pseudochirops cupreus. Next base: position 424,311,798 of record CM053580.1, on the reverse strand, counting down.
TCTTCTCTCAGCCAAAGAAAAGCAAAGTTTATTAAAAGTTCATTTGTATTGGACACAGAGCAAGTCTGTGTTGGAAAATTCTATGGCACTCTCACACACATGGAGGCAAGATGGGGTATTATATACAGAAAGTTTGTGGGAGAAATCTAGGGATAGTCTAGGGGAGGAGTTTGGGGAGGGTCTCCAGGAGGAGTCAGATGAGGTCAGACTCCAGCAGTGAGTTTGGGGAGGGTTTTCAGGAGGAGTTAATGAGGTGAGATAACAGTTGATTTGAGTATAGATATTTTGATAGACTCATGGTTGGGAAGTAGATGGACAATGGAGAGCCAAACTAGTAACAAAAGTTTGGGCAGAGGCACAATGAAAGGCTTATGGTCTCATGCAAATGCCCCATCAAATGGGAAGATGCAATCAGAATTCAAGGAGATTCCCAGAGTGTGTACCTCAAAGATTCAAGGAGAGCTGAAGGGGGTTCCCATAGCCTGAACCTCATCATAAATAGGTTTTTCAGGTTTAATTCATGATACATCAGATTTATTTTTTCACCAGTTTTTATTTTCTATTTGACATCCACTTTCACCCTTGGCTAAGAATATATGAGGTGTTCATGGAGGAGTAGTATCTCTGGGGAGAGGACTTGTGTAGCCCTCATGAGAGCTGCTCACCCACCTTTGGTGGCCAGCTGATACACAACTCTCACTTCAGATGTCAAGAAGCTGCAGCATGTGCAGCAACCACACTGTAGATCACTTATACATTAATAAGACATCAAAGACACCAAAATAATTCACTGAATGCTGAATTTTTTTTGTCTTGTCACCGTATTTTAATGTCTCTGGAAGAGAAAGTGAGGCTGATGACTTTACACAACTTCAGTTCATGTAAATCTAACTCACAGGCAAATCAAGTCCTTGATTATAAATACCACAGTGCCATTGGTCTTTGAAAATGAAGAACAATGACATTTTAAGAAAGAAATAACAATGATCTCCATGATTGTCTGTTATTGTCCTCCTTGGTTGCTTTATGTAAATACATTTCTTGTATTTCCATTACCTAAGGTGTTTAAAAAGCAAATAATTTGTTCAGGTATGCGGTTTTTATTGTAAAAAATTATTTAAATGCTTCTTTTATTGAACACCTAATTTATTTCCTTAACATTAGGCTCCATCTTTCAGAGCATTTCCTTTTAGGTTGTATTTTTTTTCTCTTGGGAACACATTGTTCCATTTATGAGTTCAAGATAGTCTTCTGTTATTCAAGTTCATTCCCACAACAGTTGAAGGTCATTCTCTTCATCCTTTAGAAAATCAGTTGTTTATGATTTGAATTGTAATTTAAATACTAAGTGTCTTAGAGTTTGCCACATAGTTTTTGATCTTATTAACATTATACATATTATTATAATGGTCCTAGCAAGAGGCAATGGTGAGGATGGAGTCAAGAGGGTGGAGTAAAAAGCAGAACTTGCTTGAGCTCCCACTCCTACCACCTCTAATACCTGTAAAAAATGACTGCAAACAAATTGACAGCTACAAAACCCACAAAGTGACAGAGAGAAACAAATCTGATGGCAGCCTGGAATCCAACAGGAATCATCTACCACACTGGGCTGGGAGTCAGAGTCCTACATAAGCCTCATCAGCCCAGACTTATGGCCCAAACCCGATAGAGTACACTTCAGGAGAGTGAATCATTGGCAGCTGTGGCAGTTTCCAGACTTCTCAACCCATAAATGTCAAAGATAAGGCAAAAGGTCAGTAGGGAACTCTGTTGGAACTGGGTGAGAGAAGAATGATGTTTGAACACTGCCTCTGGGGCAAAAGGTAGTGGCCACATAGAGGCTGCAGCTGCTCTCACATGGCTGCCTCGAGACCTCCTGGCCTGAAGGTCAAGGGGGAACAAGTGACCATGCAGAGAGTAATCATTCTTGCTTTGATCTGCTTGAATCTGGATCACAATCTTGGGAGTTGGCCCTGGGGTGAGGAACGCTAGTTTGCCAGGTCTTGTGGTGGCTGTAGAGAGGGAGCCCTCCTAATATGTCTGATAACAGGTCTGACAACAACTGCGAAGACCCCAGCAAATTCAGATACAGCTCTCTCCACTATGGAAGCAGAGTTCTATCATGGCAAAGAGCTCAAAAGTCAAATAATTGGTTGGCCAGATGACCAGGCAGAGGAAGTACAATCAGACCATAGAATCCTTTTTGGGGGGACAAGAAGGATCAAATCATGGAACCAGAAGAAGACAACAAAATCAAAATTCCTGCATCAAAAGCTTCCAAGAAAAATATGAATTCATCTCAGCCCATGGAGGATCTCAAGAAGGATTTTGAAAATCAAGTAAGAGTCAATTTAAGGGCATTGTGGGAAACAATTATGGTCCGAGAAGGCTTCACCTGTCACCTGTTCACCTGTCATCTCCACAGCCCATGGCTCCACTTCGGCCTTGGCCCCTGCCAATACGATCGATTTCATATTGCTGTTCGGTCAACAAGGGAATTAAATTAAGGCTGCAGAAATGGTATACTACACTTCCAGATAAAGAGAGAAAAAAGATCATCTGAGAAATCATACAGATGATTCTGTCTCGTGAACAAAAGACAAGCTAGTTTTGTTGACTGGAATGATCTAAAACTTGTTTATAAAAGATATTCTAGCTTATATTTTTATTGTGCAGTAAAAATCAGGACAACAAATTGTTGACACTAGAGATTGTACATCATTATGTGGAATTACTAGACAAGTATTTTGGAAATGTCTGTGAGCTGGATATTATATTTAATTTTGAAAAGGCATATTTTATTCTTGATGAGTTTATAATTGGTGGAGAAACCCAGGAAACCTACAAGAAAACTGCTGTCAAGGCTATAGAGAACTCTGATATGTTACAGAAGACAATGCAAGAATACATGAGCAAGCCTGAATTTTAACTGAAAAATCTACTTGACAACCCAATGATGCTGCATGTCATATATTTGTAAAACTTCAGCTGGATGTTGTTCTTTTCTGATGTGCCAGAGCCTTATGCCAAAAATAACTTAAATGGATTGTGTGTGAAACTTCTTGGAGACTTTGGGATACTGTATTCAAGGAGCAAGATTTAAAACTGTAGCATATTTGTAATAGATGCAGATCTATATTATTCTCTGTACATAGATTCTCTTGACTGGAACTTAAAACAACAATCATTTTTTATCAGCAGAGCAATTTGAAAAAATTTTTGGGAAGTAATCTATGCTATATTTTTGCTAGTATTCTCAAAGAACAATTTGGAAACTATTTTTGTAAATGTTATTATGATTGTACTACCTATCATGGACTAAAATAATACTTTTTCTAACTACATAGTTCTTTTTTTCTTATGATTTCATATATGTCAAAGTAATTTAAAAAGTTATTAGAGAACTGTAGGCATACATATGTGAATGGATACATATACATGTATACATATTATATATATATATATATACATACACACGCACACACACATATATATGTGGGTGTATACATATACAT
>CM053580.1:424285948-424307780 GCA_028627135.1 Pseudochirops cupreus | reverse complement strand
AAAAATATTTATTGCAGCTCTCTTTGTGGTTGCAAAAAACTGGAAATATAGGGGATGCCCATCAATTGGGGAATGGCTGAACAAGCTATGGTATATGAATGTAATGGAATACTATTGTGCTGTAAGAAATGGGAAGGAGATGGACTTCATAATTACCTGGAGAGGCTTATACGGACTGATGCTAAGTGAGAAGAGCAGAACCAGGCAAAACCTGTACACAATCGCAGACAGACATACAATGACCAACCTTGATAAACTGGACTATCCTCAACAAGGCACAGCTAAAGACAACTCTACAAGCCTCAGGATGGAAGGAGATATCTAAACTCAGAGAAAGATATAGAAAGTCTATAGTTTAAATGGAGACTGAAGCAAAACACTCTATCATTCTCTTTCATGTCTCGTTTTGCTTTTTGTTTTTTTTTTCTTTTCCCAGTGATCACTCATTGGTTCCAATTCTTTTATATGACCAAACTATTGTACAATGTGAAAGTTTTTGCAGATCCTATGCATGATTGCACGCCATCGTGGGAGGGGGGGGGAAGGAAGGGGAGAATATCTGAAACTCAAGTGAATGTGGAACCAAATCTTGTAAATTAAAAGTAAATAAACAAGTCATTTAAAAGGAAAAAAAAAAGAAAACTCCTTTAAAAATCATCTATTTTTATTTTTAAATTAACTTTTCTGATTATTTTTAGTTTACATATTCATTTCTATAATATTTTGAGTCACAAATTTTCTCCCCGTCTTTCCCCAAACCACCACCCCAAAAAAGTGATCCCACCTAAGATGCCCTCCCCGAATCTGCTGCATCCTATATCCTCCCTTATCCCCCTGTGACTTTCAGGTAGGGCAAGATGAATCTCCATACGCCAATGCCTGTGTATCTTATTTCCCATTGCACATCATCATCATCATCATCATCATCATCATCATCATCATCATATATCAAAAACATTTTATTTTAAAATATTAAACTCGGATTCTTTCCCTTCCTCCCTCATCTCCTACCTTTACTGGGAAGATAAACAATTCAATATACTTGGTACATATGTAGTTAAACAAAACATTTCCACAATGGATATATTGTGAAAGACTGAACATTCTTACCCCCACTTGTTCTATTCTCTGCTTTGTCCCTGTCCCTTTACAAAAGTGTGTGCTTCTAACTACCCTCTCCCCCAACCAGCCCTCCCCTCTGTTATAACCCCTCTTATCTGCTCCCCCCCTATTCTCCTGTAGGGCAAGATACTCAATTCGGAGTGTATGTCATTCCATCTGTAAGCCAAATTCAACGATAATAAGGTTGGCCCATTCCCTTTTGCCTTCTGGTTCTTCCCCTCCATTGTAACAGTTATCTCTTGCCTCTTCTATATGAGATAATTTATCCTATTCTGTCTCTCCCCATCTCCTCTCATTATATTCTGTCTCTCACCTCTCAATATCACCTTTTAAATATCATCTCTTCCTATTCAATGGATCTTATGCTTTCTGTCCATGTTTCCGTCATATATACATATATATATGTATATATATATATATATGCACACACACATATATATGATGTATACATATATGTTATATGATGTACACATATATACACCCACGTATGTGTCCATATGCATATATACCTCATATATGCATATATGCATACATACACATTTGTATTCCCTTCAACTATCCTCATGGGTAAAAAAGTTTCATTAGTTACAATTATTATTTTTTCCATATAGGCATGTAAATAGTTCAACTTTGATAAGTTCCTTATGATTTCTTTTCTCTGTTTACTTGCTCATACTTCTCTTGCTTCTTGTATTTGAATGTCAAGTTTTTTATTCAGTTCTGTTTTTTTTTTCATCAAGAATGCTTGAAAGTCCTCTACCTTATTGAATGACTACATTTTTCCCTGAAACATTATACTCAATTTTTCTGGGTAGGTGACTCTTGCTTTTAATCCTACCTCCTTTAAACTCTGGAATATCATATTACAAGTGCTTCAGTTCCTTAATGTAGAAGCATCTAGATTCTGTGTTATCTTGATTGTATTTCCACAATATTCACATTGTTTCTTCTTGGCTGCTTTTAATATTTTCTTCTTGGTCTGGGAAGTCTGGAACCTGGCTATAACATTTCTAGGAGTTTTCTTTTTGGAATCTTTTTCAAGAGACGACTGGGAATTCTTTCAATTTCTATTTTGCCCTTTGGTTCTAAAATATCACGACAATTTACCTTGAGAATTTTTCGGAGCGTGATTTCTAAGTTCTTTTTTTGATCATGGCTTTCAGATAGTCCAATAATTTTAATTTGTCTCTCCTGGATCTATTTTCCAGGTCAATGGGTTTTTTAACTAATGTTTCACATTGCCTTCTTTTTTGTCATTTGTTTGGATCTGATTAATAGTATCTTGATTTCTCATAAAGTCATTAGCTTCCATTTGCTCCAATCTAATTCTGAAGCAATTATTCTCCTCAGTGATCTTTTGAAATTCTTTTTCCATGAGGCAAAATCAGTTTTTTAAGGCATTCTTTTCCTCACTGGCTTTTTTGGGCCTCTTTTGCCAGTTGAGTTCGTCTATTTTTTAAGGTGATGTTTTCTTCAGCCAGGTTGTTGACTCTCTTTTCATGACTTTCTTGCATCATTCTCAGTTTTTTTCCCAATTTTTCCTCCACTTCTCTTACTTGATTTCCAAAATCCTTCTTGAACTCCATGGCCTATAACCAGTTTATATTTTTCTTGGAAGCTTTTGATGCAGAAGTTCTGACTATTGTCCTCCTCCCATTCCATGTGTATCAACTTCATGACTACTGTAGTGTCTTTGGCTTTCTGGTTCTGGGACTCGACTTTGTTATTCTTGATCTTGGTTTTCTTGTGTTTGAATAAAGGCCTTGGTTCTCCCCACCATGTGAAGAGTTTGTACATTTTGTGATTCACAACTATACCAGCATATTCATAGCCACCATGGGTGTTACAAATATTGCATTATTTTTACAGCCTCCAAGCATACTGTTATGAACCTTTCCTGTCCACCTGATGGGCTTCCTTCAGCAGGAGATTTGTTTCTCTCTGTTACTTTGTGGGTTCTTGTAATGCAAAGCAAAGGCACCTTCCAACATTAAGATTACCAGCATAGTAAACCCCATTTATTCAGCAAACATTAACAAAACAGAGAAAGTCAAAATACAGTGTAACTTGTTCCTTTAGTAAGTAAGTTCTCAATTCAATCCAGGTACTACACCACCCCTAGACAGTACATTCATTTAGTCAGTCAAAAGTCTCTTCTCAAATGGAGATTAGTCTCCAACCATAAACAAAGTACATTCATTTGGTGAATCACAGAGCACAAAAAATCCTCAAAGCCTTCCCACTCCTGAATCTCAAAAAGGGGCAGGACAGCACAAAAGGCCATCCACTCTTAAATTACAACAAGGTTAAGCTCAGCATTGAATACCCAAGGAAAGGGTCTTCTTTCATCTTCACTGGAAGCAAGCCTTCAGCAATCTCAGTTCCTGGGGAGACAGGGCTCAACAAAGCCATAGTCAGTATCCTCATCAAGTCACTCTCTGCCTGTAGAACAGTCCCAGAACCCCTGAAACATCAGCAAGGCCCTCTTCCAGGATTTCTGTGCAGGTACCATAAAAAAGTCCTCCTTCAGGACTTCTGAACCAACAGCCAGGTTCCAGGACCTCTACAACAGCAGCACTGTCCTTCACCATCAGATGAATCTGGCAAAACAACATCAAAACAGATAGACAAAATACCTGCATCACACCCATGACTCCTCAGTTCATGGCAGTTCTCAAAAGTCCTGGGCAGCTCCAACAGGCTCTTAGCAGTCTTCCTCTCAGTAACTCAGGCTCCACGATAGTTGATACTGCTCTCCCAAAGTCCTTCTGGCCTTCTCTAGGCTTGGGCCTCTCTCCCAATTCATGGCTCCTCCCAGTTCAGCCCTCTCTCTTCATGTCAACAAGTGCATCCCACAAGTGGTATTCACAAGCTCTGGGTTTTAACACTGAACCCAAAACCAAGCCAATACAGGTGCATCTCCAAATTCCATTACCATTACAGTTCTGCAGCTCTAAAATTTGTTTAGAGTCATATTTTACAGTTATTTCATGTGGTTATGGGTGGAGCCACTGAGTTTTCCTGCTTCTAAGCTGCCATCTTCCAAAACTTTTGAGAGGAAGAATGGAGAAATAAAAGCATAAACAGGGAGGGAAAAGGGTGGGGGTGAAAGCAGAAATTGTAGTCATAACTGTGAATGTGAATGTGATGAACTCTCCCATAAAACAGAGACAGATGATGGAATGGTTTAAAAACCATAATCCTACTATGTGCTCTCTACAAGAAACACAATTGAAACAAGGGTAAACACACAGGGTAAAGGTAAAAGGCTGGAGCAGAATATATCATGCTTCAGCTAAAGTAAAAAAAAAAAGCAAGGGTAGCAATCCTTATCTCAGATAAAACAAAAACAAAAATAAATCTAATTAAAAGAGATGAGGAAGGGAGTTATATCTTGCTAAAAGGAACCATAGAGAATCGAACAATATCATTACTTAACATATATACACCAAGCCGTACAGCATCCAAGTTCCTAGAGGAGAAGTGAAAGGAATTAGAGGAAGAAATAGATAGCAAAACTATATTAATGGGGGACCTCAGTCTCCTCCCTCTCAGAACTTGACAAATCAAACTTCAAAATGAACAAAAAAGAAGTTAAGAAGAAGAATAGAATTTTACAGAGTGTAGATAAGATAGACCTCTTGAGAAAATGGAATGAGGATAAAAAGGAATATACATTCTTCTCAGTGGTACATGCACATACACAAAAATTGATCAAGTACTAGAGCATAAAAATCTCACAATTTAGTGCATAAAGACAGAAATGTTAAATGAATCATTCTCAGATCATGATGTAATGAAAATTACATGTAATAAAGCGTCATGGAAAGATATACTAAAACTGATTTGGAACCTATGTAATTGAATCCTAAAGAATGAATGGGTCAAACAAGAAATTAGAGAAACTTTAGGTAACTACATTCAAGACAATGACAATAGTGAGACAAAATATCAAAACTTGTGGGATGCAGTGAAAGCAGTTCTTAGGGAAAGTTTTATATCTCTGAATGCATACGTGAATAAAATAGAGAAAATGGAGATGAATAATTTGGGAATGCAACTGAGAAAGTTAAAAAAAAGAACAAATTGAAAATCTTCAAATACTAAATTAGAAATAATGAAAACCAAAGGAGAGATGAGTAAAATTGATACTAAGAAAACTATTGAATTAAAAAATAAAACTAAGTGCTGTTTTTATGAAAAAAAAAAACAATAAAATTGATAGACCTTTAGTCAATATGAAAAAAAAGAAAGAAGAAAACCAAATTATGCATATCAAAAATGATAAGGGTCAATCAACCTCCAATGAAGAGGAAATTAAAACAATAAATAGGAATAATTATGCCCAACTGTATACACATAAATTTGACAATCTTAAAATAATGTATGAAAATTTACAAAAAAAAATATAAATTTCCTAGATTAACTGAAGAGGAAGTAAAGTAAATTACTTTAATAACCCCATCTCAGAAAAAGAAGTTGAACAAGCCATCAGTGAAAACCCTAGGAAAAAATGTCAAGGGCCAAAGGGACTTACCAACAAATTGTATCAAACATTTTTTTAATTAATTTTTTTTATTGATTTGTATACTTTTTGATTACAACATTCAGTTCCACAATCTCTTGAGTTTCAAATTTTCTCCCCTTTCTCTATCCCCCTCCGCACCCCCCCGCCATGGTAGCATGGAAGCAATATAGGATCTGCAAATACATTCACATTACATATTACCCTGGTTGTATAAAAGGGTTGTAACTGTTGGAATGAACAATTGGAAAGAGAAAACAAAACCAAACATGGAAAAGAAAGAGAGCCTGTGGTTTGCTTCACTCTACATTTAAACTCTCTTCTATCTAGACCATTCTCTGAATGTAGACATGTCCTTCCATCCTGACCCTTTTTGAGTGGTCTTATAACATTCCCTTGATGTGAAGAATAATCCAGTGTATCAGAGTTGGTCATCAAACATATTATATGTCTGTAATTGTGTACAAATTTCTCCTAGTGTTGCTCTTCTCACTTAACATCAGTTTGTATGCAGGTAAATATGAAGTCCACTTGCTCCTCATTTTTTTATACCACAATATTAGTCCATTACATGCATTTATCACAACTTCTTTAGCCGTTCCCCAATTGATGGGCATCACCTTAATTACCAATTTTTTGCTACCACAAAGAGAGCTACGATAAATATTTTTGTACATGGGGGTCTTTCTCCCACTTCTATGATCTCTTTGGGATACAACCCTGGAAGTGATATTACTGGGTAAATTTTTATGAAGTTATTTATACCTTTTAGGCATAGTTCCAGATTGCTCTCCAGAATGGTTGAATCAGTTCACAACTCCACCAACAATGCATTAATGTTCCAATTTTTGTCATTTTCATTTTTTGCCATCTTAGCCAATCTGGCTGCTGAGATGTGGCGCCTCAGAGTGGTTCTGATTTGCATTTCTCAAATCAATAATGATTTAGAGCATTTTTTCACATGCTTGTAGATATCTTTAATTTCTGCCTCTGAAAATTACCTGTTCATATCCTTTGACCATTTATCAATTGGAGAATGACTTGTATTCTTATAGATTTGGCTGAATTTCTTCTATATTTTAGAAATGAGTCTTTTATCAGAGACAATTTTTTGCAAAAATTCTTTCCCAATTTCCCACTTCCCTCTTAATTGTGGTTACATTGTCTTTATTTGTACGGAAACTTGTCAATTTAATGTAATGAAGATAATCCATTTTGCATTTTATATTGCTCTTTAATTCTTGTTTGGTCATAAAGTCTTCCCTTCTCCATAAATCTGACAGGAAAATTATTCCTTGTTCTCCCAAATTGCTTACAGTATCACCCTTTATGCCTAGATTGTGCCATAAAACTTCCCCTGAAAGCTGCTTTTGCTGCATTCCACAAGTTTTGGTATGATGTCTTGTTATTGTCATTTTCTTAAATGAAGTTACTGGTTGTTTCTTTTTTTGACCCACTCATTTTTTATGATTAAATTATTTAGTTTCCAATGCGTTTTTTGTCTATCTTTCCATGGCCCTTTATTGCATATGATTTTTATTCCACCATGATCTAAGAATGATATTTTTAATATTTCTGCCTTTCTGCATTGAATTGTGAGGTTTTTATGCCCTAGTACATGGTTGATTTTTGTGTATGTGCCATATACCACTGAGAAGGTATGTTCCTTTTTATCCCCATTAAGTTTTCTCCGGAGATATGTCTAGCCTCTCTAAAATTCTATTTGCCTCCTTAACTCTTTTCTTGTTTATTTTGAGGTTAGATTTATCAAGTTTAGAGAGGGGGAGATTGAGGGTTCCTACTAGTATAGACTTGCTATCTATTTCTTCCTCTTCCCTTGAATTTTCCTCTTGGAATTTGAATGCTATTCTGCTTGGTGCATATATGTCAAGTAATGATATTGCTTCATTCTTGATTGTGCCTTTTAGCAGGATCTAGTTTCCTTCCTTATCTCCTTTAATTAGACCTATTTTTTCTTTTACTTTATCTGAGATAACGGATTACTACCCCTGCTTTTTTTTTTTTACTTTAGCTGAAGCATAATGTATTCTACTACATCCTTATACCTTTACCCTGTGCTTATCCCCTTGTTTTAAATGTTTTTCTTGTAGACAGTATGTTGTAGGATTGTGGATTTCAATCCATTCTGCTATCCACCTCTGTTTTATGGGAAAGTTCATCCCATTCACATTCATAGTTATGATTACTATCTGTGACTTTTCCTCCATTCTATTCCCTCCCTATTAATATTTTTGTATCTTCCTTTTCCTTTCCCCTCTTCAAGAGTTTTCCATTTGACCACCGCCTCCCTCAGTATTAACTTTGTGTGCCCCCCCCCCTTTACCTACCCTTTTCCCTTACTATTCTTTCCCTCCCTTCTAATCACTCTCCCCTGTCTTACACCACCCCTTACCCCTCCTACTTCCTGTAAAGCACAATATGTTTTTATTCTTAATGGAGTATGTTTTTCCCTTTTGGAACCCAAACCAATGATTGTAAATTTCATACAGTGCTTATAACCCTCCATCCTTTCCCTCTATTATAATAAGTTTTTGTGTCTTTTCATGTTAGGATCCTAAAGTTAATTGAATATATCGATCCCTCTATGAATCAGAATCAATGAGAATAACATGATGTTCATCTCCTTCCTTCCTTCACCTCAACTTTAGTATGTTTTTATGCCTCTTCATGTGACATAATTTATCATTTTCTGCCTCATTCTTTCCTTTTCTTCCATTACAATCCCTTTGTTCCCCCAATAGGGTATTTTTATCTTCAGATTACTTCATTTGTACCTACACCCACTATCTATGTACATCCCTTTTAAATATCAAGATAATTACACAAATTTCAATATTGACAGGTGTCACCTTCTCATATAGGGATGCAAACAGTTTGCTCTTATTGAGTCCCAAGTTATGTGCATGTGTGAGCATGTGTGTGTGTATGAGCATGTGTGAGTGTGTGTTTTCCATGTGTATCTTTTTATGTCTTTTTTGGTCTTGTAAGTGGAGATCAAATTTTCCACTGAGCTCTGGCTTTTTCATCAGGAAAGTCTGGAAGTCCTTTATTTCATTAAATAACCATCTCCTTGCCTGAAAGACTAAGCTCAGTTTTGCCAGGTACCTGATCCTTGGTTGAAGTCCTAGCTCTTATGCTTTGTGATGTATCAATTTCCAATATCTCTGACCTTTTAATATAGAAGCTGCTAAGTGTTGTGTATTCCTGACTGTAGTTCCACCATATTTGAATTGTGTCTTTTTGGCTACATGTGGTATTTTCTCTTTGCCCCATTTGGCAACTATATTTCTTGGGGTTTTCAATTTGGCATCTCTTTCAGGAGGAGATCTTTGAATTCTTTCAATAACTATTTTACCTTCTGATTCTAGGACCTCAGGACAGTTTTCTTTGACAATCTCTTGGAGGATTATGTCCAGGCTGCTTTTTCATCATGGCTTTCTGATAGGCTGATAATTCTTAAGTTATCTTTCCTGGATCTGTTGTCTAGGTCAGTTGTTTTTTCAGTGAGATATTTTGCACTTTCTCCTAATTTTTCTATCTTGATGTTTTGTTGGACTGACACTTGCTGCATCATAGAGTCCTTAGCTTCAGTTTCAGTGATTCTAATTTTTATTGAATTATTTTCCTCAATTAATCTTTGAAGCTCTTTTCTCATATGTTCAATTTTCATTTTTAGGGAGGTATTTTCTCCAGTTAGATTCTGCACCTCCCATCCTAGTTCTCCAATTTTACTTTTTAAGGATTTGTTTTCTTCAGTGAGATTTTTTTTTCAGTTTGATCGCTGTAGATTTAAGTTTCTCTCCTACCTCTCTAATTTGGTTTTGATATTATTTCTTGACCTACTCCAAGAATGTTTTTTGTCTTGAGATAAGCTAACATTTCCTTCTGTTGTCTCCAGTGTGAGTATAGAGTCCATGTTTTCCTCTGAATTTGGTTATTCTTGGTCACTATGACAAGATTTTATGGTTTTAGACCTCAAAGATACCTTCTTCCCCATTGTGATTACCTGTGTCCTAGAGTTTTAGAGTGGGTTCTGAGCTGCAGATATATTGTGCTCCTCAGGCTGGCTGGTAGTGGTTGGGTTGTTAACTTTGTAGCTGTAGTTTCTGAATGACTAAACTGAGGCCAAGGCCAGGACTCTCAGTGTTTCCCCTGAATTACCCTGATGCTCACAGAGTTACCTGTTGGGGAGTGGTGGTCTGTCCACTTCAGCCCAGACCTCTGTGTCTCTGGGCTACAGCTCAGGCAGGCTCAGCAGCTGTAGGCTGGCAGGGCTGGTGACCGCAGATTTCCCTGGTGGTGCTAAGGTACCTGGGCTTGTGTTATTAGTGCTTGCTTGATCCACCCCCCTGGGCTTAGACACCATACTGCTTGTAACACTATGCATTGGCAATTTCCCAAAATAATGCTACTGTGAATAGTTTTTACTGTAGTAAACACTATATTTCTTCCATAACAAAACAAGGCAAACTTTCTCAGAAAATCAAAGTACAGTAAAATATCCACAAAATTACACCTTCCCACAGAAAATCACAATATAGTGTTCTCAACAGCTTAACATTAGAATGGCAACATAGTTCTCACCAAAATACTGACAGTATTTAGAACAAACAACAAAACAATAATCATTTGGTTTCCCTAAGGGGAAAACCCTCCTTACTTAATCATTCAATCATTCCATAATACAAGTCAGTTTTCCACTCATGGGGCAATCATAAGTTAAGTTAATCAATCAATCGCTTATCCAGATTCACAATTACTAAGTATCATTGATCACTAAATATAATAATTAGAAACAAACCCCATATGCCTTGGTGCCTAATAAACATCAATTTCATCACATGGTTCAATATCTAAGGAGAGGCCTTTTCTTCATCTTGACTTGAGGTGATCTTTCATATTCCCTGGATCCCCTTCCATGGTCCCAGCTCCTACCTCAATCCACAAAGTCACCCAGATTCAGAGGCAGACAGCTCCTATGTCCTTGTCCAGTCCTCTGGACAGTTCCTGGTACACACTGAAGTGCACGGGGTCCAGCACATCTCAAAACGTTCACCACTTCTGTTGCTGGGAACTCTAGGGTCAACCAAGCCATGAACAAGCAAAGCCTTATCCTGGCCATGTTTCTTCAGGCCTGCCAGCAGTTTAGCTGGCCCTTGGACCCAGAAGAAATCTTCCAGGAGGCCTCCTTGACAGCAACTTCAGCCTTAACCAGATTATGGTCTCATTGAAAACTCCAACTCATTTCTCAGTCTAGCAGCCCAGCTTCCAGATACTATGAAAATTCTGCTCCCTCCACCTGGAGCCACCAGGAAGAAAATTCTTGATTCTGCCTATCTGTCCTCTGGAGCCCTTCTTAAATACACACATACACATGTATTGGCCTCCTGTCTCAGCCAACCCCTTCCTGTTTCAGCAACAGGAGACAGAGTTCATAATTTCTGTCTCTTTCACAGAGGTACTTAGCCCTTACTCAGTAAGTTCTAAGTACCTGCCAAATTAATTACAGGTACACTGCCTCACTTCCCTCTTCCTCAGTAACTCCCAAGCCTGAGGCTATTTCCACTAATTCAGGATTTTATTCTGGGTGGGACATTTATCTCTGGGTTTGCTGGATCAGGGAGGGGGAATCAAAGCAGCTAGGTTTTATTCCACCATCTTGACTCCTGCAAGTTCAGGTATGTAATTTTTAAACATCCAGGCTATGGGCTGATAGCCCCAGGAGAAGCTGCTGTCCCTGATGCAGACCCTGTGTTTTCTCTTACCCAGCTCTGACAGTCCTCTGTCTTGTGGTGGGAAGGCTGCAAATCACCCTTGAGGTGGGTGAGTTTGCTGGCTGGGGCTCCTTCTTACTGTTCTTTAGTCTGCTTTCAGATCCACAGTGGTGCAGCCCCTATGTGGTCCATGTTCCCCCATCCAGACCTATGTAGTCACTTTCCTGCACTGGGAATCCACCGCACTCCATCTCCCAAAGTGTTCTTTCACTCTAAAATCCCTTTAAATTCATTTTTTAAAGTTTAGTGACTGGATTCATGGAGGAGCTTAGAAAAGCAACTGCTTACTTTCCTCCATCCTTGCTCCACCCCCATATCAAACTTTTAAAGAATGATTGATTCCAGTACTCTACAAATTATTTGGGAAATTTGGAGAAGTCCTACCAAATTCTTTTTATGACAGAAATATAGTACTGATGCCTAAGTAAAGAAGAGATGAAAAGGAGAAAGAAAATTACAGAGTAATTTCCTTCATGAATATTGATGCAAAATTTTTAAATAAAATATTAGCAAAAAGACTACAACAACACAGCAAGAGTATAATACATTTTGATCAGGAAGGATTTATTTCAGGAATGCAAGGATGGTTCAATATTAGGAAAACTATCAGTTTAATTGATCATATCATCAACAAAACTAACAGAAACCATATGATTATCTCAAAAAATGCAGAAAAGTTTTTTGACAAAATACAAAACCCATTTCTATTAAAAACAGTAGAAAGTATAGCAATAAATGAAATCTTCCATAAAATAATAAGTAGTATCTATCTAAAACCATCAGAAAGGATTTTATGTAATGTTGATAAGCCAGAAGCATTTCCAATAAGATTAGGGGTGAAACAAGGATGTTCATCGTCACCCCTCTTATCCAATTTGATACTATAAATGTTAGCAGTAGCAATAAGTGAAGAAAAAAGAAATTGAAGGAATCAAATTAGGCAAAGAAAAGACTAAGCTATCACTCTTTACAGATAATATAATGATATACCTAGAGAATCAAGTAAAAAACTACTTGAGACAACAAATAATTTTGCCAAAGTTGTAGGCTATAAAAGAAAGCCAAATGAATCCTCAGCATTCCTATATATTTCTAACAAAATCAAACAGCAAGAGATAGGAAGATAAATTTCATTGAAAGTTCCTGTAGACATCATGAAATATTTGGGAATCTACCTACCAAAACAAACTCAGAACATATATGAACAAAATTACAAAATACTTTTCTCACAAATAAAATCAGATCTAATTTATTGGAAAAATAACAGTTGCTCATAGCTAGGTCATGCTAATATAATAAAAATGACAATTTTATCTAAATTAATTTACATATTTAGTGTTATTCCAAACAATATATTAAAAAAGTATTTTATAGAGCTTGAAAAATATAGTAACAAAATTAATTTGGAAGATCAAAATGCCCAGAATATCAAGGGATTTAATGAAGACAAAAGCTAGGGAAGGTGGCCTAGCCACACCAGATTTTCATTTGTACTATAAAGCAGCAATCATCAGAACTTCTTTGTACTAGGCTGAAGAATAGAGTAGTGGATCTGTGGAATAGATTAGGTACCTGATACAAACCAGTAAATGACTACAGTAATCTACTATTTTATTAACTCAAAGACCCCAGTTTTGGTGATAAGAGATCACTATTTGACAAAAACTGTTGGGGAAACTGGAATATTGCATGGCAGAAACTGGGCAGAGACCAATATCTTACACTGTATACCAAAATCAAGTTGGAATGTTTGCACCATCTATATATAATGACTCATACTCTAAGCAATCTAGGAGAGCAAGGAATAGTTTACCTGTCAGATTTATGGAGAAGGGAAAATTTTATGGCCAAACAAGAGTTAGAGAGAATTATGAAATACAAAATGAATAATTTAGATTACATTAAATTGAAAAGTTTCTGTACAAATAAAGCCAATGTGACCAAGACTAAGAGGGAAGTGGAAAATTGGGAAAGAATTTTTATAACAAGTGTCTTTAATAATGTCCTCATTCCTAAAATATACAGAGAATTGAGTCAAATCTATAAGAATAGAATCATTCCCTAGTTGATAAATAGTCAAAGGATATGAACAGTCAGTTTTCAGAGGAAGAAATTAAAGATATATATATATATATATATATATATATATATATATATATATATATATATATATATATATATATATATATATTAGCATTTAAAAAATGCTCTAAATCACTGTTGATTAGAGAAATGCAAATCAAAACCACTCTGAGGGACCATATCTCATTTTCAGATTGTCTAAGATGACAAAATACATAAATGATAAATGCTGGAGAGGACATAGAAATATTGGAACCCTTATGCTTTGTTAGTGGAGTTGTGAACTGATTAAACCATTCTGCAGAGCAATCTGGAATTATGCCCAAAGGGCTATAAATAAGTGCATACTCTTTGATCCAGCAATACCACTTCTAGGGTTGTATCCTAAAGAGATCATAGAAGTGGGTAAAGCATCCATATGTATAGAAATATTTACAGCGGCTCTTTTTGTGGCGTCAAAGAATTAGAAATCAAGAGGATGCCTATGAATTGGGAAATAGATAAAAAAATTGTGGTATATTAATGTAATGGAATACTATTGTGGTATAAGAAATGAGGAGCAGACAAACTTCATAATAACCTGGAGAGACTTATATAAACTGATATAGAGAGAGAAGACTAGAACCAGGAGAAATTTATACACCATTACAGACACAACATATTTGTGACAACTAACATCACTAGACTGGGCTCCTTTTAGCAATGCAAGGTTATAAGGTATCTCCAGTAAGACTCATGATGGAAAGAGATATATACATCCAGAGAAGGAGCTACAGAGTCTGAATGCACACCAAAGCAAACTACTTGTTCTCTCTCTCTCTTTTTTATTGTTTTATTTCCTCTTTCTCATTGCTCACTACATTGGTTATAATCATTCTTTACAACTTCACTAATGTTTAATGTGAAGATATTTGTATATCCTATATTTGATTGCATACTGCCTTTGGGGGGAAGGGAGGAGGAGAGAAAGTGGGAGATAATTTGAAACTCAAGGGATTTTGGAACTGAATGTTGCAAACTAAAATTAAATAATTTTAAAAAAAGACTGCTGAAGCAGCAATCTGAGCCAATGGCATTCACTATAGGGTCCATGTTCCCCTCTAATGAAGAGAACCTCCTATCTTTCTTGAAATCTCTTGCTCCAGTACCTTAGTTTTATAGGGCTTGATACCCTGGCAATACTGGTGGACATAACAAAAATAGTCTTTTTGGTCAATAGACCTTGCCATTGACCCTATAGGCATATCTACACAAAATAAAGAATTTCATTGCTTGGCAAATAGTCTAGTGAGCTGACCTTAACAGGCCTATCTTGACCATTTAGGAGGTCTTACTAAGCTGATGAGCACACCCATGGCACGGGCTACTAAACTGATGTCCAAACATCTCCATAGTCAAATAAGTAGTAGAAAGGCAGGCCACAGGGCAACAATTAGGGCCATTCATTGCCTACATGCTCATGATTATCTCCCCATATCGGATAATAAAGGAATGATAAGGGGCAGAAAGGCAACAAAAATAGCTGGCAAGGTATAAAGCCAAGCACAGGCAGCTTTCCAGAGGAGTGCTTCTGTGAACAGCTTTAAAATTCTGATCACACAGTATAATGCACTCTATGTATTCAGGAGTAAACCAAGGCAAAACATTCTCAGAAACCAAAGTATAACATTATAATATGACAACTTATCACTAAAGTGACCACATAGTTTTCACCAAAGTGGCCACATAGATTTGGACAAAGCTTAGATTGAGCGTCCGTAAAGAGCAAGCCTCCTTAAAGGACACAAAGTGCAAAGGTCAAAGTTCTCCACCTTTAGCTCACATTGTCTTAATCTCTCAGACAAAAAGTCTTTTTTCTTCTTGACTGGAGATTAGTTTCTAATCATCCTTAACTCAGTTATCCTTAAGAGGTACAAGGTCCAAAACACGAAATTCTCCCACCCCTAGGCCACATTAAATCATGATATTCTCAGTCAGCACTAAGTGCCCAAGGAGATTTCTTTTCATATTGACTCAAGATTGGCTCCCAAATTCCATGATTCCTCTTCTATGGGTCCAGCTCTTGCCTGAACCTATCCAACTGTCACTTGGATTCAGACAGGCAGCTCTTAGCTTCTTGTCTAGCTCCTCATCCTGCTCCACATCTAGTTCCTTGTCCAGTTTCTCATCCAGTTCCATATTGAATTTCATAGTGTCCATTCCACCTCATGCCCTTTGCAGTTTCTGTTTCTGGGAAGACAAAGCTTACACAAAGACAATCGTACACATTGCCATCACCATTATCAATTTACTTTCTGCCTGTACAATCAACAAAGACTAGAAGACAGTTTGTCTGCCTGAGAAATGGACACAAATCATCAGTAAAGTTCCAGGACCTCTGAAAATATCAGTGAAACCCTTCTCCAGGACTTTGTTAAACAGAAAATAATAAAGTCCTCTTTCAGGACTTATGAACCAGCTGTAAGGTTCCATTGTTTCTGTAACAACAATAATGTTTGTAAGAGTTACGTTATTGCAGGACATCAGAAATAACTGAAGCTGATTATCTTTAAGCTTTTAGTTCTTTCAAAATTATCTGATGCAGAGTAATGATTTAGGTCTGACAGGTCTGACACAGCAACATCAACACATACAAAGTTCTGGCTACCATAGCCATGCTTCCTCCCCGTTCTTCTCAGTTCCAGCTATGCTTCTCCTTTTATATCATCAGTTCCTTCCTGTTCCACCCACCTCTTACACCCTTCCTGTTCCTGTCTTGGGCAAGTCCCTCCCTCTGTGGGATTCAGAGGTTCTATTTCTTAAGAAAGACTTGATACAATCAGTGCATGTCTCAAAAGAAGCTTGAACTGAAACAAGGTGTTAAATAATTAAATAACTGAAACAAGGTGCTAAGTACTTCTTTCCTTGCCATTGGGAGGGGGGGAAAGTAGGGGGTTCCAGGTGATTGACCACTTCTGCCATGCTGGGTTTAGTCACTATAACAAGGGAAAAAATAATGATGGTTCTCTGGTTAGCTTCCTATGAGCAAGTGAATTTACAATTTTCAATTCACATCTCTGAGGCTTACTATCAGAACTTATAATCACTAACCTATGGAACTATATCAAACCAAATAATATCAATTAGAATAAAATAGGGGTTCAATAAAAATAAGAGTTGAATTAATTATCTATTACACCTACTAACATATCTAGAAAACATACAAGATTGAGTACTAAATAGAATATCCAACAACAACAATTAAAAAAAAAAACATTCCTTAGCAGAGGGGGAGAGATACAGATCTGCAAATACCATGTTCAGAGTTTTGCCAGGAATGGATAAATGGAACATTCCAGTGCAAGGAGAGGCTACAACCAAGGTTAGAAGTTCTAAATCAAACACAATGTGTCCTAAGCTTATGTAGGGTACATACATAATTGCAAACTGTCCACTCTGTTCTTTACATCCCATGATACAGATCCATAGTTTAATAATAAAGAGGTGACTTGTGCCTAATGTTAGCACTTTAGGGTAAGAAATTTATCAGGCCTTGACTCTGTAAACACAAAAATTCAGAAGTAGGAATAACATATCTTATAGTCAGGAACATTATATCTCAGTTGTATCTTCTGTGTTAGTTTGAAGTCCCCAGAAAAATTACTGGGGCATGAACCCTAGATCAAAAAGAAGGCTACAGCATTGTCACTCTGAAACAGCAGGGCAATTCAGTTCACTGATAATGGCTGAATTCAGCAGCAGTCTACTGGAACTCCAATCAGGGAAACCCACAGATATTTTGCTGCATCCCAAAGCAATGTCAGGACTTTGGAGAACTGAGATCAGGAGAGCCTAAACCATTACTCTGCATCAGATAATTTTGAAAGAACTAAAAGCTTAAAGATAATCAGCTTCAGTTATTGCTGATGTGCTGCAATAACGTAACTCTTACAAACACACACACACACACACACACATGCCAGAAAAAAAAATTAGGATTATCCCAGACATTCCCTCTTGAATCTCAAGAGCCCAACCCAAGCCTAATGTCCAAAGTCAGGAAGTAGGCTAGAAGAATGAGCAAAATAAAAACAAAGATTCCCATTGTAAAACCAAAGAAACAAAAAACCTGACATGGTTCCATGGATGTTCTATATGAAGTTAGAAAAAGCCTGGGGTGGCTAGGTGGTGCAGTGAATAGAGCATTGGCCCTGAAGTCTGGAGGACCTGAGTTCAAATATAGCCTCTGATACTTAACACTTTACTAAACATATGACCTTGAGCAAGTCACTTAACCCCAATTACCCTGCCCTCCTGCCTCCAAAAAAAAGGCAAAAAACAAAAAGATAGAAAAAACCTGAGTTTAAATCTGACCTCAGACATATACTAGCTGTGTGACCCTGGACAAGTTACTTAACTCAATTTGCTATCTATCTATCGATAGATCTATCTACCTATCTATCCATCTATCTATCTTTCTCTCTATGCTATACATAGATGTCATATGTAACCCCTTATATATGTCATATATGCATATATAAAACATATATATATCCCAGATGTAAAATTCCAATTGCCATATATAGTATGCATATACGTATATATGCGTACATATATATAATATATATACAAAAACATATACTATATATATGTATATATATGTATATATACATATATATATTCATATATGTATATATACATATATATATATTCATATATGTATATAGAACTGAGCCAAATTTCTAAGAATATGAGCCATTCCCTGATGGAAAATAGTAAAAGTTACAGACAGCCAGTTTTCAGAAGAAAAATAGAACTGTCAATAGACCTATTAAAATGATGCTTTAAACCACTAATAATTGGCAAAAAAATTACATTAAAATTACTCAGATAGTATCTCTTTCCTGTCAGATTGCCAAACGTGAAAGAAAAAAAAATGACAAATGTCAGAGGATTTGTAGAAAAAAAAGTATATTATTGGTGGAGTTGTGGACTTTTTCAAGCATTCTGGAAAATAAATGGAAATAATTCGAATGGGCTATTAAACTGTGCATACCCTTTTACCCAACAATACCTCTACTGTGTCAATACGCCAAAGAGATAAGAGAAAAAGGAAAAGGACCCATGTATACAAAACTATTTATAGCAAATCTTTTTGTGGTGGCAAAAATTTAGAAATTGTTGTGATGCCCATCAAGTGAATGGCTAAATAAATGGTACTTTGTGATGGCTATGATGGAATACTATTGTGTTATAGTAAATGATAAAGTGAATAATTTCAGAAAAACCTGGAATTGCACGTATGAGTTGATAAAAAGTGAAGTGAAAATAAGTAGGATAATATTGCACATGGGAACATCAATGCTGTAAAAATAATCATTAGAGAAAGACATGGTTTTTATATTATATTATATTTTATGTTATATCGATATAATTATTTTTTTCTGTGTGAGGCACTTCCAAAGGAATCATGATAAAGAATTGCTGTCCACTTCCAGAGAGAGAGAACTGATGAACTTTGAGTAAAGATTAAAGTGTACTTTCTTTCACTTTCTTCATTTTTTTGGTAACACTCTAATATAAATATATTTTGCATGACTTCATAGGTATATTGTGTATTATATTTGTTGCCTTCTCAATAGGTAGATAGTGGTGGGGGGAAAGAGAAAATATGGACCCGATATTAAAAAAAAATTGAAAACTAAAAAAAAAATTTTTTTTGTTAAGCATTTCCAAATTATATTTTCTTCTGGTTTGGGCTACTTACAGGTTAGTATTAAAAAGTTTGGTACCTCTTGGGTACTTCTTATCTAGAGAAACATGAAAAGGCAAACATCAATAAAAATAATTTGGTGAAAATATGAGCAAAATCTTTATTCTTATATAGGGAGACATTGTATATGTATAGTTAGAATCTGTTTAGCATTAGTGATTAAAGAGGATTCAATCTAGAAAGAGTGGATGGTAATATTATTATTTCTTCATGATCTTAAAAGATGGGAAGAACAAATACACTTGGAGGGAGTGGAGAATTTTTTATTTTATTTGGGTCACACATGCAGAATTCAATACAATCAAGGAGGAAAGGTAATGCATGGTAAGTGACACTTGATCTTCATCCCAATCTGAACTCATCAAAGGACCAGAATTACACACATCAACTCAGACAGACAATTCAGTACTGAATTCCATTGTATCAAGAGGGATTTGGGAGAGTAAAGTGAGAAGGTAGAGTGGGGAATTGTGAATAGAAGGGTGTTAGATTAATGGAGTAATTAGTACTAAGCAAAACAAACTCTAACCAAAGTTGTATAAAAATATTAAAAGAATCAATGGAGCAAAGGAAGACAATTGGAAAAAAAAAATCTGCATTCCTTCTAGTTGAGGAAAACTTGAACAAGTTAGGGAATATAAATATGATGGAAAACTATTATGCATTAAGAAGTTATGAAGTGGATTGTTTCAAAGAGACTTGACAAGACTTTGATAAACTGATTCACAATGAAGTGAGCGTAACAGGAAAATAATTCCTAATTCCTAAAGTATCAACAATATTAGAAAAACAAGCAACTCTGAAAGACTTAGGAATTCTGAGCAGTTCAATGATCAGCTACGATTCCAAAGCATTTGCGGTAAAACATACTACCTGTTATGAGAATAACTGAGTGCCTATTCAAGCACACACATATACACACAAACACACACTTGTGTGGACATGTATGTTTATGAATATACATACATTCATGTAGAAGTGCAATACTTCTGATGTGTGCATACAAATGATATATCAATATGATGTTTATACAAATTTAACATATATGGATTTGTAATACTCATATATATATATATTTTATGCACACACACACAGATATGGCATCTTTTGTTTTTCTTTTTTATTAAATAAGAGAGGAAAGGAAAAGAGAGAAGATTGATTTAAAAATACAATTTCATTTCAAAATAGAAGATAAAGGAAGGATAGGTTTTGGCCAGGGAAGGAGTTAACTAGATGAGTACAGTAAAAATTAATTTCCTAGAAAATTGCTGATGTATTCAGAAAAGCTTTAATCTGAAGCTTAAAGATGCTTGAAAAAAATAACCACATATATCTGGCAAAATAGTAGCCACAAAAGTATCAGATGTGATGTAAGAAAGAAGAATATAAAGAGACAATATAATAAGAAAAAGCATAGCAATAAACAAAAATCTATTTTGCTTTCAAATATTATCACAGAAATGTTCACAGTATGAGAGAAAAAGTAAACTGGAGATTAAAACAGAGTGACATAATCACAGCTTCATCAGTAGTGTTCAGGCTAAGAATATGAATGAAATGTAATAGGACTATGAAAGAATAACTTTTCAAAATGAACAGTTCCAATTAAAGGATACTATAATGTTATAATCTATGTAAGTAAATGGACAGTCTTCAAGAATGAAATTCTTTCAACACAAATATAAACCATATTTATTGTAAAAGAAAAAGAGTAATCAGTTGGTAAAAGGACAAATAGATTTTGGTATTTGAATGCAATGAAATATTACTGTGTTTTAAGAAATGCCCATTTTAATCTTAACAGAGAATTGTAGAAAGGCTTACATGAACTAATGCAAGGTAAAATTATTAGATCCAGAAAAAAAATTATGCAGTGTAATATAAGCTGGAGTGGGGAGGGGAAATACAAAATAAATGATACAAAGACATCCAAAATAATTTTAAAAAAAGTGCAATCTTCTAAAAAGGTATAAGGAGCCACTTAGTTCAACTCGTTTGCTGAGAGAGGGTCTATTGAGTGCGCAACATTGCATAACACATATCTTTTAAAAAATGTTGATTGCCTTTGTTCATTTTTTTCTCTACTTGAAAAAAAACTTGGTATAAACTCTGGTTTTTGGAAGGGGAAACTGGAAGAATAGAGAGGTTGATATAAACATTAAAAAAAAATCTAATTCATAAAATGGCGGATAAGTGAATGCTGCCTTTTTCTGCAGCAATATCTGGTAAAGAGTGAGACATGTGGAAAGACTTGACCCAACCCAGAACAGAAGGAGAAGATAGAAAAGAAGTAATACTAGTAATAGTAGTAGTAGTAGTAGTAGTAGTAGTAGTAGTAGTAGTGGAGGAGGAGGAGGAGAAGGAGGAGGAGCAAAAAATGATGAAAAGAGAGGAATAAACAAGGAAGGAAGGATAGAAAGAGAAAGAGGTAGAAAATGAAGAGGAAAAAGATGAATAGAGAAAAAGAAAAGAAAGAGTAAGGAAAAGAGAAAGAAAATGATAAAAAAGAAGAGAAGATGAAGAAGAAAAAAAGAGAAATTGCTAAAATAGTATAGA
>CM053580.1:424260397-424285448 GCA_028627135.1 Pseudochirops cupreus | reverse complement strand
ATGTATCTGCACAAGAAAAATAAAATAGAATAAAAAGGGTGAATTTACCTCCAATGAAGAGGAAAGTAAAACAATTATTAGGAATTATTTTGACCCATTTTGTGCCCATAAATTTGACAATCTTAGTGAAACGGATGAATAATTACAAAGATAAAATGCCCAGATTAACAGAAGAGAATGTAAAATACTTAAATAACCTCATCTCAGAAAAAGGAATTGAACAAGCCATCATTGAACTTTCCAGGAAAAATTCTACAGAGCCTGACGGATTTAAAGCAAATTCTAACAAACATTTAAGGAACAATTAAAATCAATAATTTATATACTATGTGCGAAAATTGGAGAAGAAAGAGTCTTACAAATTATTTTTATGACACAAATATGGTACTGATAGCTAAATCAAGAAGAGCCAAAACAGAGAAAGAAAATTATAGACCAATTTCCCTAAAGAGTATAGATGGAAGAATTTTAAATAACATGTTTGCAAAAAAATTACAGCAACTTATCATGAGAATAATATATTTTGATAAGGTAGGATTTATTCCAGGAATGCAAGGTTGGTTCACTATAAGGGGAAAAAAAATCAGCATGATAGATTATAGCAACAGCAAAACTAGTACAATCATATGATTATTTCAATAGATACAGGAAAAAAAATTTTTTTAACAAAATACAACACCCAGTCCTATTAAAATCCATAGAAAACATAGAAATAAATGGAGTATTCCTTAAAATGATAAGTAGCATCTACTTAACACCATCAGCAAGTGTTATATATAATAGGGATAAGCTGGAAGCATCTCCAGTAAGATCAGGGGTGAAACAAGGATGTCCACTATCAACTTTGTTATTCAATTTGGTCCTAGAAATGTTAACTGTAGCAGCAATAAGAGAAGAAAAATAAATTGAAGGAATTAGAATAGGCAAAGACAAGACTAAGCTATCACTCTTTGCAGAAGATATGATGGTATACTTAGAGAATCTTAGAGAATCAAGTAGAAAAAAAACTGATTGAAATAAGAAATAACTTTAGCAAACTTGCAGTATGTAAAATAAACATAAATCCTCAGTATTCCTATGGATTTCTAAGGAAGCCCAAAAGGAAGAAAAAAAAGAGAAAATTCATTTAAAGTTACTGTAGATATTATAAAATATTTGGGAGTCTACTTGCCAAACAAACCTAGGAACTATATGAACACAATTACAAAACACTTTTAACACAAATAAAGTCAGATTCAAATAATCAGAAAAACATTAGTTGCTTGTGGTTATACTGAACTAATATAACAAAAAAGACAATTTTACCTAAATACATTTACTTATTTAGGGTCATAGCAATCAAACTACCAAAAATTATTTTATAGAGACAGAAAAAATAATTTTTAAAGCTCCACAATATCAAGATAATTAATGGAAAAAAATGTTAGGAAAGGTGGCCAAGATATACAGCAGCAGCCATCACAGCCACTTGGTATTGGCTGAGAAATAGAGTGGGGGTTCAGTGGAATAGATTACGTATATAAGACATAGCAGCCAATGACTATAGTAACCTACTGCTTGATACACCCAAAGACTCCAGCTTCTGGGATAAGAACTATATATTTGATAAAAATGGCTGGAAAATAGTATGGCAGAAACTGGGCATAGTTCAGTATCTTATTCTGTATAGCAAAAGAATGTCTAAATGGCTTTATGATCTAGATATAAAGGCTGATACTGTAAGCAATCTGGTAGAGCATGGAATAGTTTACCTGTCAGATTTATAGAGAAAGGAAGAATTTATGAACAAACAAGAGATAGAGAACTTTAAAAAATTCATAATTGATAATTTTGATTACATTAAGTTGAAATGTTTTCTTACAAACGAACCAATGTAACCCAGGTTAGGGGTGAAGGGGGACATTGGGAAGGAACTTTTACAGCCAGTGTCTCTAATGAAGGCCTCTCTTTCTAAAAAAAATACCAAGATCTGAGTCTAATTTATAGGAATACAAGTCAGTCCACAACTGATAAATGGTCAAAGGATGTGAATAGGCAGTTTTCAGAGGAAGAAATTAAAGACAGCTATAAGCATATAAGAAATGCTCTAAATCACTACTGATTAGAGAAATGCAAGTCAAAATAACTCTGCAGTGCTGCATTTCACCAGTAAGATTGGTTAAGATGACAAAACAGGAAAATGTTACATGCTGGAGAAGATGTGGGAAAATTGGAACTCTAATGCATTGTTGTTAGAGTTCTGAACAGATACAACCATGCTGGAGAGCAATTTTGAACTATGCCCAAAGGGCCAGAAAAATGTGCATACCCTTTTATGCAGCTATATGATGTCTAAGGATGTATCCCAAAGAGATGATAGAAGTGGTAAAAGGAACCATAAGTACAAAAAGATTTATAGAAGCCCTTTTCCTGGTAAAAACAAATTGGACATCAAGGGGAATGACTAAATAAGTTGTGTTATATAAATGTAATGGAATGCTATTGTGCTATAAGAAATTAGGAACAGGTATACTTCATAAATAACCTGGAAAGTCTTACATAAATTCATGCTGACTGAGGGGAGTAGTCCTAGTAGAATATTGTACACAATTACAAACATCATATCACTAATGTCTAACTTTGATAGACTGGGTTCTTCTCAGCAATACAAGATTATAACACAACTACAAAGGATTCATGATGGAAAAAAGTATCCACATCCAGAGAAAAAATTACAGAGCCTGAATGCAGATTGAAGCAAACTACTTGCTCTCTCCCTTTTTCATTTTGTTTTGTTTTGTTTTTTCTTCCTTGTTGTTTATTCCATCTGTTATAATACTTTACAACTTCATTAATGTTTAATGTGAAGGTATATGTAGAAGCTATATATCAGATTGCATGCTACCATGGTGGGGGAGGAGTAGGAGAGGGAGGGAGAAATTTGGAACTCAAAAACTTATGTAACTCAATGCTGTAAACTAAAAGTTAATAAATTTTAAAAAGAGAATGAGAAGAATAAATAATAATTTTTAAAAAAAGGAAAAAAAATTCACATAATTTCAAAGTTATTGGAACCATTTAGAGATCTGTAGGAATTCTGGAACTTACCTGAGATTTATATATACTAGTACTAAAAAGTACTGATAGAAAATCTAGGTAACATTACCTTATTCCATACATATTGCCAGGATGTGATTTTTGGCTTATAGATAATACAATTTGTTAATTATGCTCCTTTGATCTTTGGGATGGTTTGTATTTCACTTCTAGCTTACCCTTTACAATCCTATTTCCTTCTCTTGTCATTTTATAATGGCTAATTAAAAACTTACTTTATTGACTGAAAAGGAGTTCATAAAGGACACCAGAACAAGATAAAATGTGAACACAGCAAATCATTAATACAGGCAAGAAAATGCTGTGAAGAATGGGAGTAAAGAATGGCATTGAAGTATCATATAACAGAAATAAAAGACAATGTAGTCTTCTGATGTGGAGGAACAAAGGACAGGGAGATTCTGAGATTTTTTTTTTGGTAATGCCCCATCATGAGAGGGGAAAGCAAAAATAAAAAGGTCTCCATCATGTAGAGTCGATATCCTTTGGTGAACTTTTGGGAGGAAATACACAAAAGTGACACAGAAAGGTTTGCTTTGTATATGATTAACTTTTTGTAGAGAATTCCCAATAAATGAGATCACAGATCCATTTAAGTATTTTTATGATTTCCATGAAAAATACTATGTCTATGTGGCCAATATTCTAATATTGAATAACTCCATGCTTATCTTGCCTCTTTCTCCGACAGCAATCATATTGCCTGAAACTCAATCTGAAAGCACCACTAGTCAATATCACATATAATTTTATTGTTATTATGATTTTATTATTATTAACTTTGATGGTAATGTCAATATAGTACTTTAATGTTTGAAAAAAATACCTAACAAATATTTCATTTTATCCTCAAAACAACTCTCCAAGGTAAGGGTTCTTATTCTCCTTTTACAGATGAGGAAACCGAAACAAACAGTGGTTAAATGAATTGCACAGTTTCATACAGTTAATAATCATCTGGGGCTGGATTTTCAATTCAGGTCTTCTTGATTTCAAGTCTAACACTATATACACTGTGTCATGTAACTGTGAATATCTTTTACATATTTTCAGTGACCCTAAGCTGCCCACTGGCATAAAAAGCCAATCTCTTAAATGCCAATATTTTTGTATTGATGCTTCAGGACTGTGAATAAAATTATCTTTGACGGCTAAAAATGACAAGTAACTCTGAGGACAGAAAAAAATGACTCATGGCAGGTAGAAGTCATCTGTAGCATGTTAGCAGAGGTAATTTGTACATAAAAGTTGTGTAAAGGTCAGGGTAGAGATCATATATAAATTCTAAAGGAGGTGGGTCAGTCGTGTCGTGAATGAAAGATGATAGAAAACATTAGCTGATAATACTACTGATTACTAGCTGTGTGACAGTGGTCATCAGTTAACCTCTGTTTCTCTCAATTTCCGCATCTGTAAAATGAGAATAAGAGCACCTACTGCAAAGGGTGGCTGTGAGGATCAAATGAGATAACATTTGTAAAGTATTTTGCCTACTACCTGGCATGTAGTAACCTCTCTATAAATATTTATTTTTAAAAAATGATAAAAGAATACCTTCAATACTTTGCATAGGTTGTATATGAGGGACCCATAGAACAGCATAGACAAGAAAAGGAGCAGAAGTCATGAAAGAAGGGCAAGCTGTATAAATGGAGAAAGCACAAAATAAAGTGTGTTTTGCTTTTTCCTTAAGATAACAGTGATGATTCCTAAAACTGCTATTAATTGATCTTACTGATGTTGCTGCTGCTGCTGCTGTTACTGCTGCTGTCCTGCTGATATAAGAAGAAACTCACCTGAGTTATCCATTTTTATTTTTGGAAAAAATCAACATAGCAAAGAAGATCCAGGGCACTACTTTAAAAATATTTTCAAACTTTATGATCATTTCTAAAACATATCACCTACAGTCTGGCCTACATTTTCATTCTCAGAGTTTCCTTCATCATGGCTTACTTGGAACCAGGCCTCTGCATCACTTCTCAATCACTTCCAACCCATGCCATCATATACATATTCTTCCTCCTCTATAACTCTTTCTTATTTCTCATCATCTTTCATTAGAATATAAGTTTTTTAAAGGAAGAACTTATCTTGATTGCTTCTATTTGTATCCCCACTGATTAGCTCAGTTCCTGGGATCCAGTAAGCACTAATCACAATATTATAATCACTCATTCATTCAAGAGAAAATTGCGGCTGTCAGTATTATTAATATTCTGCATTCTCTTCTCACCACACATGCTATGTATCTGATCAGAGAAATAGGGAAAAGGGTAAAATTCCAAATAAAATATTCAGATAATATGACATAAAGGGCCTGTATCTAAATTAGTCAATGCCCTTTGGTGATATATATATATATATATTAGAAAAGGTGTTTAATTCTAGTTTCTTTGAATTCAGACCAATGGATTTTTTAAAATTATATTCTAAAACAATTAGAGTAGGACAATAAAAACTTAGTATGATCAAAGTAATTTAAAAAATCAACCAAGAAAATGAAAGAAATTCAGACCGGAACATTTTTGACTTTGAAACAATTCATCATTATGAGACAATAAAGCCAATATGCTCTGGCCTGTTTTACACAATTGGAAGGAATTGATCTTATAGCCCTGAAAATATCACCAAATGATGGAGGATATAAAAATTGTATTTTCTATTTAGATGATCTACATTTAAACTATATCAGACTTCTAGTCTATTTTTTTTTTGCTATTGTTATTTGGGAGGGAGGGGTTATTTGGGTTTTGCATTTATTTTTAAAACATTATATTTAGTGTAAATTCCAGGCAGACCACCTTTAAGGGTTAGCATAGATTACATGGAAGTATCATCAGTTGTGGTATTAACTGAAATTATTCAGGTGACCAAGTCAAAAATGCTGAACCTTTCATTCTAGATGGTGGGATATAACAAGGGATGCTTGTTTCTGTTATAAACTATATCTGACCACAAGGGTGAAAAATCTAATAAAATGGGTGTGTGAAACTTCATAAATGAAAGTACATTATTTCTTCCACAAGGTACATTTTGTTTTGTTTTCTTTTATTGCATGCTGTCGAATACAGGGAAAACCCATCAAAATTTAAGGCACACAAACAGCAAACCACGAACTATAACTGTTGTACACATTCCATGGAAAGGAATATTTCTATGAATCATAATCCCTAACATGCCTATGCAAACATATTATATTGCCTAGAAATATGCAAACTTGTATATTTATTACTGCAGATGTAATAAATGGACTAGAAAATACAGTTATAGACAACTTGCTTAGTTCCACATTGTAAGAAAATTTAGATCACACCCTAAAGAAAACCAAATGCTATTGCAGTTGTACCCTCTAAGGCAGAAAGTGCAGTTTATGAAGGGTGAAATAAGAGTTACTAAATGGTGCAGCTCAACTGCTTTTACTACCTAAATGAAATGCAAAACAGCATGATAGCTGAACTCAGTAACAAATGCTTTAGGTATCCCTGGAGTAAGAGGTTTACAGGAATTCATGGCAATAATTTCAATAATGTTTATCCAAATAGGGCTTGACATCCTATAATGCTAGTGCTAAACCTATTCATTTCTCCTCTATTTTAGCCAAGTGTAAATACTTTAAAAGCCTAACATCATTTTCTTAGGTAGTAGAGATTCATGTAGATTAATAAATTCAAAGTGGTGCTATTATTTCTGTTACAACTGACTAAATTGTACAGTTGAAGAATTTGATCCCGTGTTTCCAAAGCTAGCTAAAAAAGAAAGCTTTCTGAAATGTGTTTTTATAAAGGTCAAAGGCCTCATTTGGATTAAAGTGAAGGGATATTAGATTTTGTTTCATGAACAACAAAAATCTCATCTTGTGATTTAGACTGAAAGCAAGACTAGAATGTATGAAGTAAATGAAAGCTTCTTGGGGAATCTATTGAAATTTAAGCTGAGTCATTCTGAGAGATCTCACTTTTTCTAATCTTGCTTATCTCTGACCTACTTGTCAACCAATCTGTTGTGAGAAGTACTTGATCCCATACCCTTGTTCTCTGTGTTACTTGCAAGTCAGCACATAGCCATATGTGCTTTCATCCGATGCCCCTTATCTCTCATCTTATTTCCCTATGATGTGGCAATGGGGGAGGAGCTCAGATGCAATCACCCGTGACCTTTTGGAAACATGTGCCTATCAGAATTCTCTTGTACTTAATAAGAAAAATTATATATAAAAAAGCAGGTGTTTGAAATTGCCTGCTGACCTCATTCAATTGTTTTTGCCTTAGTCACTATAGTAAACTGTTTACAATTTTCCTTAGTTTGCTCCATTATTGAAGACAAAGGTAAAAAGAAAAAAAGAATACTTTAATTAATATAGTTTAATATAGTTTAAGTCAAATCTCTTTTAGATCAGATTAGCTGGTCTTCATCCTGAAGAGGACTGTCTATTATTTGGGTATCATTTTTAGTAGCATTATTTTCTTTCCAAAACATATGATATAACAGTGTTCTATAATGCTTGACTATATCATTTTTACTGACCCTGTTCTATATTCCAATTGTACATTCGTGCAAAAGAGACATTTAACTTTACTTAGTCACTCACATATTTTGCGTTTATTTTCTAATGACATAGTTATTTGGTTCAGGAGGTAAACCTTGTGGTTCTGTTAATAATGGTTATAAATGCCTTACATTTATATAGCATTTACTATGTGCCAGGCACTGTGCTAAGTGCTTTACAATTATTATCTCATTTGGTCCTCACAGTATTTTGTTTTGTCCATGTGGTTGGGACCCTGCTAGTCTTCACTCCCTTCCCAACCCTGTTCTTGACTTCTGGATATTTTAAAACTATGTCCCTACATCAATAATCTTCCACTCCAGCCATTTCCCATTGTTTTTCTCCTTCCTTGTATATGCTGTCTTTCTTTATTACAATATAAACTCTTTAAGGGCAAATACTTTCTTTTTTTCTTGCATTCACATTCCCAACACTTAGTACATTGCTGGACACATAAATGCTTAAAAAGTGTTTGCTTTCTCTCATTCTATTTTCCTGTAAAATATTATAGTTATGAAGTTCTATATTGATTTCTTTAAACCTAGATATAAATATTAATATTCAAATTTTGATTTAAAAATAATGAAACTAGTTTTCAATGGCACATGTTGAAAAGGTATTGCAAAGCTTAATTATTAACACTTTTTGTATAATGTAAAGCTGACAAAATTACTGGTCTTAAAAACATATTGTTTCAGAACAGAGAAACTATTTTCTTTTTATTGTCAAGGAGATTCTGAATAGATTAGGCACCTTTTTTCATGAATCAGCATTATATTGTCATCAAAAATGTTTCAAGCATGAGTAAGTCCAACTTTTTTCTCTGTGGTTAGAATATATCAGAAACAGAAATAAAATTAAAGTTTTAGCTACTTAATAATAATCTAAGATGTTTGTACATAACTGTGTCTAAATGTATGATATATTCTAAACAGAATCATTTAAAAACATAAGATGATCAAAACATCCTAGACATATAGGCAAAAACCAGGTCACCAGAGGCAACAGAAGGACAAAATTTGATACGAGAGCAGGTATGTAGTATTTGTTTCCTTCCCATTCAAGGACAAAGTGATTTTGAATGGTTCTATTTCATTAAGAAGTTCACCTCAATGAAGAGGGGATTAAAGTATCTTTCCAAAATATCTAGGCTGTGTATTTTTATTTTATACCATGACATGCCTCTTTTACAAAATATAGCAGAAATATAAACCATATGGATATCTCATTATTAGAGAATAAGGAGAGAATTATATTTTAGTAGCAATTATGTTGGAATAAATAGTATTAGATTATTATTTTAATTCACATAGGGAACAATCTTTCAGTTATTAATATTTATGTAAATATGTGTAACAATTCAGAAACCTAAGGATGTCTACATTAGCCTTGCCTATTAATTATAAATTAAGCTTCATTTTCTTTACACAAATATATAAAAGCAATTCATTTTATTTGGCCAATATAGCTATATTATGGGCATAAAATGTTCTAGATTTATGGGAGAAAGATTTAATAACCAGCACCACGTTTTGTTTTTGCTTTTTGCTTTTTGTTGGGAGGAAGGCATGGCAATTGGGATTAAGTGACTTTGCCCAAGATCACACGACTAGTAAGTGTTAAGTTTCTGAGGCTGGATGTGAACTCAGGTCATCCTGATTGCAGGGCCAGTGCTCTATTCACTGTGCCACCTAGGCACCCCAGGACTATGTTTTTTTTTTAATGAAGTACTAGACATCCCTTAGTCCAAAGGCAACCATGTAGAAATTATTGGACTATTGATGAGGAGGTGGGAATGGAGACAAGTAAGAGATGTTATAATCAATTTGCCATTGAGTAGAGGCCTAGCTTCTTGTTTATGAGGGCAAAGAGGGGCTATCTTTATAAACATCAGCCACATCTATGTATATGAATAGAATCAGTCAGGCATTCAATCACAGACTTGTATAATTTTAAAGTAAGAAGGGTATTACAATGTTTAAAGAAATGGAGAAGTACCCATCAAACAAATCAGCTAAAAATAAGGACAGAGTAATACCATGAAAACTTAGAGAGAAGAATGTGATTAAGAATATCAAAGGTTTAGGTACACAAGACACAGCAGTCAATGACTATAGTAATCTACTGTTTGATAAACGCAAAGACTCCAACTTCTGGGACAAGAACTCACTATTTGACAAAAACTGCCAAGAAAACTGTAAAACAGTAGGGCAGAAACTGGGCATAGACCAATATCTAAAATTATATACCAAAAGCAAGTCAAAATGGATTCATGAATTAGATAAAAAGGCTGATACTGTTAGCAATCTGGGAGAGCAAGAAATAGTTTCCTTGTCAGATTTATGGAGAAGGGAAAAATTTATGACCAAACAAGAGATAGAGAGCATTACAAAATGCAAAGTGGATAATTTTGATTATATTAAATTGAAAATTTTTTCCACAAAGCCAATGTAACCAAGATTAGGAGGGAAGTAGAATTTTTTTTTTAATAACCAGTGTCTCTGATAAAGGTTTCATTTCTAAAATATATAGAGAAATGAGTCAAATATATAAGAATACAAGTCATCCCCCAACAGATAAATGGTCAAAGGATATGAACAGGTAATTTTCAAAGGAAGATATTAAAGACATCAATAATCAAATGAAAAAATGTTCTAAATCACTGTTGATTAGAGAAATGCAAATCAAAACAACTCTGAGGTACAACATCTCACTGGTCACATTGGCTAACATGACAACAGGAAAATGATCAATGTTAGAGAAGATGTGGGAAAATTGGAACACTAATGCATTGTTGGTGGAGTTGTGAGCTGAATCATTCTGCAGAGCCATTTGGAATGATTCTCAAAGGGTTATAAAAAAAAATTCACACCCTTTAACACAGTAGTACCACTTCTAGGGCTGTATCCCAAAGAGATCATACAAGTGGGAAAAGGACCTTTTTGTACAAAAATATTTGTAGCAGCTCTTTTTGTGGTGACAAAGAATTGGAAATCAAGGGGATGCCTATCAATTGGAGAATGGCTAAAGAAGTTGTGGCATATGAATGTTATGGAATACTATTGTGCTATAAGAAATGGGGAACATATTGACTTCATAATAACCTGGAGATACTTACATAAACTGACACTGAGTGAGAGGAGCAGAACCAGGAGAATACTGTACACAACTACAGAAACATCGTATCTGTGATGACTGACTTTGAGAGACTGGGCTCATCTCAGCACTGCAAAGTTATAAGACAACTCCAAAGAACTTGTGATGGAAAAGGCTATCCACATCCAGGGAAACATTTATGGAGGCTGAACGCAGATTGAAGCAAACTA
Source organism: Pseudochirops cupreus (assembly GCA_028627135.1). Classification (NCBI taxonomy): domain Eukaryota; kingdom Metazoa; phylum Chordata; class Mammalia; order Diprotodontia; family Pseudocheiridae; genus Pseudochirops; species Pseudochirops cupreus. Next base: position 424,274,477 of record CM053580.1, on the reverse strand, counting down.
CTTGCTCTCTCATTCTTTTGCTTTATTTTTTTCCTTTCTCATTGTTCATTCTATTGGTTATAATCCTTCTTTACAACTTGACTGATGTTTAATGTGAAGATATTTGTAGAACCTTGTAGATTTATTTCAGATTGCATGTCACCATAGGGAAGCACAGGGGGTAGGGGGAAGGGAGGGCAAGAATATTTGAGACTCAAAAGTTTGTGGAACTGATTGTTGTAAAGTAATAGGAAATACAAAACTATAAATTTTTAAAAAAGAATATCAAAGGCTATGACTATGCAAAAAAGACAAGAATTGAAAAAAAAAGGTCATTAAAATTGTCAATTAAGTGATCATTAGTAAATTTGGAGAGAGAAGTTTTGGTTGAATGATGAAATCCAAATCAGACTACAAAGAGTTAAGAAGAGAGTGAAAGAAAATAAAGCATAAGCACCTATTGCATATGGCCTTTCCAAGGAGTTTGATCCTCCAATGGAGGATAGCTACAGGATAAAATCTTTTGATAGATGAAATGAGGATTATTCTTAAGCTGGTGGAGACATGAGCATATTTGTAGGCATCAGACAAGCAACCATAGTCAGGGAAATATTGAACATTAGTGAAAGAGTGTCAATGATATAAGGGGCAATCTGCTGGTGAAAATCCTTGGAACAGAATTACTTGTGCATAGAGATGGGTTAACTTTGTCAAAATAGAATGCAAGTTACGTACTACAAGGACTTCAGTCATCTTTTTATCTTTCTATCCTTAGGCTAGCACCTATCACAATGACCTGCGCAGAGGAATAGTTAGGAGGTTGAGCACTGATTTCACTGGTGTAAAATACTATCATATGAAGACCCTCCATCTATCAGTGGAGATTGGCACCTTCTTTGCAACTCTTAGTATATTGTCTAGTGAACTGAGAAATTCAATGATTTGACCAGCATCACACAGATAATCTTAGTTTGTCACATTCTGGACATAATAGATCCTCCTTACTTGAAGATCTATTTTTTATCCATTTCCCTATAATGCCTTTTAGTCTTGCACAAAGTAAGTATTTAATAAATGCTTATTGAATATAATTGCTTGAGAATGGATGGTAAAACCATGTACTAAGAACAAAATAAGAAAACATATCAAGTGCATTATAGCCAATCATCCTGTAGTGAACAAATGAGCATGTGGAAAAACAAGAAATAAAATCACAGACAGTTTTCCAATTCTATCTTATTATTTGGGTGCTTGAACAAAGGCTAGAAAATCCGAATGTTATCATAGGAATTACTGAGATAAGTTCAAGTTTATGTTGTTTAGTGTAAGTATTAATTCCAAATATGTGAACTAAAATTTAATTTTTTGTGCAGAAGGACCTTACCAATTTTTTTAGGAAAATATTCCCCTTCAATTTCAATCAAAACATTGTTGCCTAAGTATTTAGGGGGAAAGGAGAAAATAATGTGTGTTGAGAAATTTTCATCTAGTATCTTTTTGTGAGTGTTGCCCTTAAATATTTGGGAGGCTAAATTGGTGTTAAATAGTTTCTGTAAAGTTTAATTGGTAAAAATGAGCAATTCCAATTGACATGGTTAAAGCCCTTTGTGTGTGTAAAAATAATGAAATGTCACTTTTTGTGATTTTGTTATCAACATTTTAAACCATTAGCACAGAAAGTTATAGCAATGACTTGTAAAACATTCATAATAAACCATAATAGTAGAAATCTGAGCAGAGCTTATGATTTATTGACTCACTTTCTTGATTCCCTTTAAAGAAAATACCTTAGGTACAATATATCTGATCTGAAGAAGTTCATTGTTCCCCAAATTATTAACTCCCTTCTTTCTTTTTTTCTGCAGACAACACATTTGGAACTCTACATTTAAGTCTAAGCATCCCAATTGTCACAGAACAGAAAGGATTTTGGAAAAACAAACAAAAATATGCCTTGCATCTCTCTGCATCAACAGGAATCCTTTAATAATTCACAGATTTGTAATTTCATCCAGGTGTGTGCTTGCTTCATGGACTGAGATCATAACATCAGCACATGATCTTTGTGAATTTCTCTCCAGGTGGTACTGCTGATTGACTTCCACAAGACTTTCAACAATACCATAAAAAAAAGCAAACAAAAAAACTTCTTTATCTTGGAAGTTGACTCCGCCCATAGACTACATGTCACGTTGGAAGTACTTTTAGCCCTTACCTCTTCTCCAAATGATTAAATGATTCCTCCCAGAATTTCCATTTCAATTAAGAGACTGAGGCCAAAGATGTCTTCATTCTCCTCCAGACTGCATTCTGAACTCATCTGCACATGATTTTGTCTATGATAGCCTCCCCACACCCCTAGTTTTCTTCTGTTGTCTTCCCTATTAGAATGTAAGCTCCTAGGTAGAGACTGTCTTCATGCTTGCATTTGTATTCTCAGTTTTTGCCACATTACTTGGCACATAGAAAGAGCTTAATAAATTCTTGTTGATGATTTGAATTCACTTAGAGGTAAAAGTCTTTAACATGTAACCATTATTCTGAAACTGAATCTCAGAAATTCAAAATTTAGTTTATCTGATTTAGGGAGACTATCAATATATTTTAGTATAGTTGGAATTAGAAAATCTGAATTGAAATCCCAGCTCTCATACTTATTACTACTGTGACCTTAAGCAGATCACATTTAACCTCTTTGGGCTTCAATTTCCTCATCTCTGAAATGAAGGATTTGAATGAAATCACTTATAAGGTCCTTTCAGCTATAAACTTGAGATCCTATTATTCTGTGAAAGACGTAAAATCTACCACCAGGCCCAGGCTCAAAGGCTTTTCAATATGGCATACTCTACCAGATTTTTCACTTTACTTGCAAAGTCTTTGAAAACCTAAAGTCATTTTGACTCCACAATGAGGCATAGAAAAAGAACATCAGTGAGAGCTGAACATTGTGTCACTTGAGTAAATATTGATTGTTTGAATATAATGATAAGGGATTTCTTCTCCCCTATCCTGGCAATCACAGCTTCATACTCAGGAAGACCTGAATCCAAATTTAGTGTCAGCCACTAACTCTGTGACCCTGAGCAAGTCACTTTACTTTTTTCCTGTCTCATTTTCCTCAAATATAAATTAGAGATAATGACGGCTTTCTCTCTGGGTTGTTGTAAGGATTAAATGAGAAAATGCTTGCAAATACTTAGCACAGTCCTTGACATGGAGCAGGCAATTGATAAATGCTTATTTCCTTCTAGCCTGCCATTCTCTTTGCCAAAGCAGTTCCTTGTACATGTACAAGTATTCTATTTCATTCAGTCTTTAGTACAGTGTCCCCTCTATCATCTTTATTTTCATTGATCTTCAGTTTCTCTCAGACTACTCCTGTCTCCTTGTTGCCTACATATATTTTCATCTCACTCATGCAAAAACAAATAAATGAAGCAAACAAACAAAAAGCAAAAGAAAAGATTCTATCCAACCATCCCAACCATCATTGTATATCTCTTTCCTTTTCATGGTTTAATCCTTGATAAATCTGTCTAAAAAGATACCTTCAATTCTTTGCTCTCATTCTTTTCTGAACTCTTTATAATCTAGATTCTGACCTTGCACTCAACCGAAACTCTCTTCTCCAACGTTACCAATAATCTCTTAATTGATGAATTTAATTGCCTTTTCACAGTTCTAAATCTTTTTGACTTCTCTGCAACCTTTGACATTGTCAACCACCCTCTTCTACATGATATTCTCTTTCTAGGGTTTCATGACATTATTCTCTCATGGTTCTCCTACCTGTATGACCTATCCTTCCCAGGCTCTTTTCCTGGATCTTCCTCTTACATAATATTGTAAATGATCAGTGTTCCTCAAGACTCTATACTGGTCACTCTTTCCTTTTTCCTCTATACTATTTAAGTTATTGATGTCATCAGAATTTTTCTGGCCCTCCTAACCTCCATTCTTGCATTCTAACTACCTTTTAGAAATCTCAGACCCAGATATAATACATGTATCTTTAGCTCAACATATCCCAAACTGAACTTACTAGATTTTCCCCTCCAAAAAAAATCTCTCACCTTATAAACTTTCCTATTAATTTTGAGCATTCCACTATCCCCCCAGTCATACAACTTTGCAAAAATAGATGTTTCATATTGAATAACTGGTAAAGTTCTGTTAATTGTAGCTGTATAATATCTCTCATACACATCTTTTCTCTATCACTGACACCACCATGTGGCAGACACTCATCACCTAATACTAGACCTATTTCAATATCCTGCTGATTGGTCTTCCTTCCTCAAGTCTCCCTCTACTTCAGATTGTCCTTCACTCAGTTGTCAAACTGATCTTTCTAAAAATCAACACTGACCATATCACTGCCCTGTTCAATAAGTTCCAGTGGCTCTGTGTACCCTCTAAGATAAAATATAAAATCATCTGGCTTTTAAAGCCCTTCAAAATTGGCCCTCTTCTTACTCTATTTGATTTTTGAACCTTATTCTCCTCAACACAGTATTTGATCCAGTGAGACTGGCCTCCTTACTGTTCTTCATGCATAAGTCTCTGTTGTCAAAAATTTATCATTTCCATGAACTATCTCACACGTCTGAAATTCTCTCCCATTTCATCTCTGTCAGCTGACTTCCTTTAAGTCTCCTCTAAATTTCTCCCTTCTAAGAGAAGGCTTCCTAAGTCATGTTAGTTTCTTTCTCCTGATACCATCACCAATTTAACTCTCTACATATGTCTTGTTGGTGAATAGTCATGTGAATGTTGTTTTCCACATTATATTGTTAGCTGTTTAATGCAAAAACTTTTTTTTTTTGGCTTTTCTTCATGTCTCCAGTACTTAGCACACAGTCTGGAACATAGCATGCACTTAATAAAGCCTTATTTATCAAGTGACTCATTTTCTATAATTCCCCATGAATACTGACTGAGGGTACTCTTTCCTAAAGGTAAACTGGTTTGACATGTCAGTATGAGACTGAAACATATCAAGATGAGGCAATTTTTTTAACTCACATCCAGTACGCATGATTACCCTCATATATAAAAACTAGATTCCAATTTGAAATAATATAGATGCACTTTTGCCCCCTTCAGGTGCTTAAAACTATGGCTTCACTCTGATTTTTCCCTGCCTGCCAGACATCTGTCTTGTTTCCATCTGTGCCTCTTTTTATTTCTGAACTCAAAATGTAAGCATATGTCAAATGGTTTAGTGGAGAGTCTTTAAAAATATTTATTTGAAAATATCAAATTCCTATTATTTATAAATTATTTGACTGATTGTGGTGATTTTCTGGGGCAATCACAACACCTCTGTATTCAATTATAAAATCCTTAGAACAGAAAAATATGCAAAGCAAAATATAATAAAAATGGAAAAAAGAATAGAAATAAGTACTTTATTTTCCAAAATATGTAGAAATATTAAACTATTAAAAGATATAGAAATTAACTTAAATATTTGGAAATAACTGCATGTATCATATCTTAATTATTGTTTTTCATGTTTAATCAAAATTGCAACTGGAAGTGAATTTTTTTTTAAATGTGAGAATATGTAAATAATGTATTTTTGTTGAAAAAATATTTAACTTATTTCCATAAATAATAATTTAAATAAGTAGGTAAATAAATAGATAAATGGGACAAATCTATATTGTTTGATATTCTGTATCATACATTCAGACCTTATAGTTTTAGAGTTAGAAGAAATCCTTGATATTACCTAGTTTAACCTGTGTGGTTTATGGATAGGGAAATATTCTCATACTCAGTTAAATTTTATGAAGTTTTTTGGCTTGAAGTTTCTTGCATAAAGAGGTGCACCATCTGTCACCTCATTAAAATGTAATGTTCCCTCTAGTGCTACATCTACATTCCCTATTAGCAGGTTGGTTCATCCCAGGGGACAACTACCCCAAGTTCAAGGTACTCTGTGGTTCCAGACTCTTAAAACTATAGCTCTTGAGTGATCAACTTTAGTAGTCACTCAAGTGAAAGAAAAAAAGCTCACACAAAAGGGATTTACTGAGACAACAAAATAAGAATAGCAACTTCAAACCTGTAATTATTATTCCACCACCATACCTCCCCAATATGTGAAGCATCAGTAGGAAAAGTGGTTGCATTCATAGAGGACAGTAGTTGGGATGTATACATGTAGGGAACTGACTTTGTCATTACAGCTCTGGCTAGACGCTAAGTTACATATTTGTAGCTTTCATGTATGAGGACCTCAAGATGTGGTATTACCATTTATTAAACCATTCATCCATTAATAGTAGTAAGATATTCTGCCGAAATTTTTAGACATACATATACATGGAGAAAATAAATTATTACTATGAATCATTGAAACACATCCAATTCCACTTTTCTAACTTTCACCCATGGTCTGCCTCCTGGATGCATAAACACACATACACACACACACACACACACACACACACACACACACACACACACACACTGAGAGAGGAGAGAATGAGAGAAAGAAAGAAAGAGATGGGAGAGAGGGAGAGAGAGAGAGAGAGAGAGAGAGAGAGGGAGGGAGGGAGAGAAAGAGGGAGAGATAGAGGGGACAAAAACAGAGAGATGAACATTGCAGACCTGGGTAACTAGAGAGATGTTTCTGTCCTCAGCAGTAATAAGATTTTTAGAAAAGTGGTAGATTTGGAGGTATAGATAATGTATTCTATTTTGGAAATAATAAGTGTGACATTACTATGGACATTCGGTTTGAAATGCCTGATTTTATGGGTCTCAGAATCATTCCTTCTCTACTTCCTGTAACTTCTCCACATACCTGGAGTCTCCTTACCCTGAAACAGTTTATCAGCCCTGTGCTCTAATCCTGGTGTACTGTTACTCTCCAAATCCCATTCCACTTCTTTCATTGGTGAATTCTTCCTAGGTTTTCTATTTTGTGAAAGGACCCTGGCTGGGCTGGCTTCATTCTTAAATTTCTGTTCCTAACTTTCTGGCAACCAAAAACATACTCTTGCATGGTGTACCTTCTTCATCCCTTTTCTTCCCCCAGCTTTTTCAGATCCCTTGAGTGTGTTATCTTCTTCCGTTAGAATGTAAGCTCTTTAAGGAAAGAGACTCTTTTTGCTTGCATTTGTAGCCTCCCAAATAAGTCAATGCTGGGCACATAGTAAGAATTTAAATGCTTATTTCCTTCCTGACTTCTTGATGAGGGACTAGCAATAAGGAGGGAGATCAGTGTGGATAAATAGATCTGAGAATCATTTATATAGAAATGATAATGAAACCCATAGAAGCTGATGAGACTACAAATTGAGATATTAGAGGGGGGAGAAGTCCCTGGATAGAATTTTCAAGGATACCAATAATTATTGCTGTGACATGAAGATCCATCAAAAGTAATTGAGAAAGAAAAGTCAGAAAAGTAAAAGGAGAACAAAGAGTGAGCAATCACTAGAATTCAGAAACCAGAGCATTTTTAGGGGAGAAATGTGTTCAACTGTGTTAAATGTTGCAGAATTAAAGAGAGAAGAGTAATAAGGCTGGGATATTACACAATTACTGACAATTTTGTAATTATAATTTTGGAATAATATTTTGAAGCTAAGGTTTATATGAGAAATACAAATAATTCCAGTAGTTGAATACGGAAAAATATTTATTAGAACTCCCTATTTGCCAAGCAGAGTTCACATGTTTGGAAACAAATAGAAAAAAAAAAAGAGAGAGAAAATCCCTGCCCTCAAAGAGTTTACATTCTGTCTGGGGAAGATAATACATAAGAGCAAACTTAGTTTCAAGTGAGATGTGATCAGACAAGATTTGGTCAAGGGCTATGGGAGAAAGGTGCCTTGCTAGACCAGTTGGCTCCAGAAATTACTTTAGTGATCATTTTAATTGTAAAAAATAAAAATAAATGTAAGATATATGCACACCACACATATACCCACACACATATACACACATATTACATTAACTACATTATGTAATTGGATAGTTAGTCCATTGTATTATAACAGGAAACAGAAAACTTCAGAGACAGAGTTAGAGAGATAGAAATGAATACAGATACAGAAAGAGACAGAGAGATTTAGGACAGGCACTTCTGATAATTATAAAATATTCCAAGTATTGAACAGCAACAAAAGAACCAGCAAAATCACATTTGGTAAATTATGCAGGATATTTAATGATTCTGAGTTTTCTCAATTGCAAATATCTAATTATTTAAACAAATTGTCTCCCAGCAATGTCCCATGTATGCCAACTCTTAGAATATCTAAGAATTCAAACTTATGAAAATTGAATTAATAGGTAAACATAAGATATACAAAACCCAGCCAAATAGCAGACTGCCTAAATAGTAGATTGAACTAAATGCAATTCAATGACTGGAGACAATAACAAAATGTGAGAACAAAGTCAAAAGCCTTTTTTTAATAGAAGTAAATTTAAGATATTCCATAGCAACACCAATGTGATATTCACATCACCTACAGTGGGGATGAATATGTTTGGTATAGTTGTGAATCTCAAATGTAACAGATTCTCCACATGGAGGACAGAACCAAAGCATTTATTCAAATACCAGAAAGCTGACCCCAAACCAGAAAGCAAAATTCATCATAGTAACCAAGAAGTTGGTACATGTAACCAATGCATCAAACATTAGCATTGCCAAGCCTTCCCTTCATCAGGCCTTCAAAACAAAACAGATCTCCTTAACAACAATGCCCCTCTCTGGCTCATGTTAGCTGTTCAGCCTCTACATCGCTTTCTCCCAGCAGCTCTGGCTCTCTCCTGCTTCTTCCTGCCCCACCCTTCCTGTTCCTCCCTTTCAGCAAGTTCCTCCCCCCATGGGATCCATGTGATTATATTTGGCATATTAAGGGCAGGGAATATCTTCAAATTCCCATTACCATTAAAGCCATATAAAAAATAATTGATCTGGGAAAAAATTCAAAGAGTGATATTTTAATAATCAACTTATGTTTCAAAAAAAAGAGTGAAAACTATCTATATATATATATTTGAACATGAGGTCAAAGTGAAAAAAAAAGAAATATAAACCACAGATTGCTTCCTAAAAATGATATCATAAAATGATAACTCCCAGGACTGTTATTACCAAAATTTAAAGCTTCTGGTTCAAAGGAAAAAAATCCAGAAGACTCCATAAAGAAAAAAGCAAATACCAAAGAATTATAGTTATGATTACACAAGATAACCAGGTACCACTAAAAGGAATAGAAAATATGGAATAAGATATTCCAAAAAAAAAAACAAACGAAATATTCCTATAATAAATAACAACTTACCCAGCAAAACTGAGAATAATTCCATAGGGGGAAAAAATGGAACTCCAATTAAATAGATGGCTTCTGAGAATTTCAGATGAAAAGATCAGAGATTAGTAGGTATTTTAAAATATAAATGTAAGTCACACACACAAATATGTTGGTGAAGAGATATGTTCTACTCCATGGGTATAGAGGATGGAACAGGGTGAGGAGAAATTGGGGGAAGGGTATATAGATTGAAGTGGGAATTAGTCATAAGTAAAAACAAGCCTTAAACTGAGAGGACATTATTAAGAGCTAAAAGGAAAGAAAAAAGTAAATAATTTTGAATAAAAATGAAATAAGGAGCAAAGAGAGAGGGAAATTGTAAGAGAATCAGATAAAGTAAAATTTAGAATTAGCTTTCAAAAACTATTAATGGGAATGAGAATGGGATGAGCCCACCTATAAAACTGAAACGGATAGATTAGATTAGATAAAAAATAGATTAGATCCAACAATCTGTTTACAAGAAATGCACTTAGAATATAAATTCTTATAGAAAGTTTAAATAAGATTTTGAAGTAAAATTAATCATTCTTCAGATTAACTTCAAAAAATTGTTGTGCAGAGAATAGGAGTGAGCTGAGACCTGGGGTCAAGGTAAAATATAGGTGTGGATTTATTGAGCAAGCACATGACTACCAGAGTGTTCGCCACTCAAATTGGCAGTAATTCATTGAGGGTGCAGGCTTTCATTATAAAGGCTAAAACCACAAAAACCACAATTAGGGAGGGGAGCTAGCAGAAGCCATGATGTGGAGAAGCAAAGAACAGCCATTGGTTAGATCTATAGCTCAGGGCTAATTTGGGAATATTGTGCAAGGGTACAATGGTGCAACCTTCCTGTGACATGAGGGTCCCTCTTAGAACTGGGTGGAGGGCATAGAGTGGAGGGCTGTAGTCAGCTTTCCAGAGCAGGGTGGAGGGTCATGGGGTAAGGGGGACTGGAGTTCCCCAGAACAGGCCAGGGTCATGTTCTGGGCAAAGTGGTTAGGGACCCTGCTTGGTCAGTGGAACAGGACAGGGTGGTCCCTACATTACACCATAATGAGCCTTGTACACTATAATGATTCAAGGAGAATATATAAAATTTTAATTAGGGAAGGAGGGGGCAGGGAACTACACCATGAACAATGTCCCAACATGCCTTAAGCTGTTTCAAGCTATGACAAAATGTAGAATAGAGAAAGGGACAAAAATATAAAGGTGCTTAATGGTGGGCCACAAATCAGGTGGTGCATAGTGACCTGGGATTTGGGTTTGGGTACAGCAAAGTAAAGATAGTAATTATGATTTTAAACATGACAAGGGCAACAATAAACTCTTAAAACCCTGCATCAGCTGTTGTATCCAGTTCCAACTCCCCAGAAAAAGATGTTCCTCTTATGATAAGATCATCACTTCTACTTTCATTATCATGCTACTAACTCAAGCCTTTATAGTGAATAGAGGGATAAAAGATAAAGAACCAAACTCCGGCCAATACCTTCTTTTATAGAGGGCAAAAGCAGCTCTTAGTTCACTCTACTATGAATCTGTCTGCTTTCAACGCAATAGAACAAGATGGCCCCCACACTAGGAACCTTCTACTGACTCTACATCCTGTGTTCCTGTCTCCTTTTGTGTGTCTCCTACTTCCCTCCCCCACACCATTAGATTGTTAGCTCCTTCAGGGCAGGGACTATGTTTTTATTAATGATAATCCCAACACTTAGCTTAGTACCTGTGTATTGGTAATGGAATTTGGAGATGCCCCTGTATTGGCTTGGTTTTTGAATTGAGTGTTAAAACCCAGAGCTTGTGAATCCCACTTGTGGGATGGACTTGTTGATGTGAAGAGAGAGGGCTGAACTGGGAGGAGCCATGAATTGGGAGAGTGGCCCAACCCTAGAGAATGCCAGAAGGACTTTGGGAGAGCAGTATCCAGTATCATGGAGCCTGAGTTGCTGAGAGAAAGACTGCTGAGAGACCATTGGAACTGCCCAGGACTTTTGAGAACTGCCACCTGGAACTTCCAAGAACTGAGGAGGCATGGCTGTGATGCCAGTATTTTGTCTGTCTGTTTTGATGTTGTTTTGCCGGGTTCACCTGATGGTGAAGGAGAGTGTTGCTGTTGTAGAGGTCCTGGAACATGGCTGTTCGTTCAGAAGCCCTGAAGGAAGATTCTTTTGGTGCCTACACAGAAATCCTGGAAGAGGGCCTTGCTGATGTTTTCAGGGGTTCTGGGACTATTCTACAGGCAGAGAATGACTTGATGAGGACACTGGCTATGGCTTTGTTGAGCCTTGTCTTCCCAGGAATTGAGATTGCTGAGGGCTTGCCTCCAGAGAAGATGAAATAAGGACCTTTCCTTGGGTATTCAATGCTGAGCTTAACCTTTTTTGTAACTTAAGGGTGGATGGCCTTTTGCGCTCTCCTGCCCCTTTTGAGATTCAGGGGTGGGAAGCCTTTGAGGTTTTTTTTGTGCTCTGTGATTGACCAAGTGAATGTACTTTGTTTATGGTTGGAGACTAATCTCCATTTGAGAAGAGACTTTTGACTGACTAAATGAATGTACTGTCCAGGGGTGGAGTAGTACCTGGATTGAATTGAGAATTTACTTGCTAAAGGAACAAGTTACACTGTATTTTGACTTTCTCTGTTCTGTGAATGTTTGCTGAATAAATGGAGTTTACTATGCTGGTAATCCGAACCTTGGAAGTTGCCTTTGCTTGGCATTACAACCTGACACATAGTAGATGCTGAATAAATATTTATTCAAAATAGATTCATTTAATACTAGGAAATAAAGGGAGGAAGTTTTTCTTTGTTGTTCAGTCTTTCAGTCATGCCTAATTCTTTGTGACCTCATGGACCATAGAATTTCAGGTCATTCTCTTCTCCACTTTCTCTTGAAATATGTCCAAGTTCATATTGATTGTTTTCCTAACACTACCTATCCATCTCATTCTATTCCATTCCTTTTTTACTTTTGCTTTTAATCCTTTCCAATATCAGGATCTTTTTCAACGAATCCTACTTTCTTATTATTTGGCCAAAGTATTTCACCTTTAGCTTCGGTATTTAATCTTCTGGTGAATAGCCTGAATTAATTTCTTTAAATATCAACTGATTTGATCTCCTTGCTCTCCAAAGGACTCAAAAAAGTCTCCTGTAGTACTACCTGAGGACTTGGCACATTTTGTTGTGATCCACATAATCAAAGGCTTTAGTATAGTCAATGAAGAAGTTTCGTTTTGTTTTGTTGTTTGGTTTGGTTTTTTCTGGAACTCCCTTTGCTTTCTCCATAATCCAGTGAATTCTGGCAATTTGATTTCTAGTTCTTCTGCATCTTTGAAAAAGAGCCTGCTCTTCTGGAAATTCTCAGTTCACGTAGTGCAGAAGTCGAGGTTGCAGAATCTTAAGCAGAACCATGTGGGTATGTGAAATGAATTCAACTGTTCAGTAATTTGAAGATTCTTTGGCTTTCATTGAGACTGGGAAATAAACGGACCTTTCCTAATTGAGTGACCCGTGATGGGTTTTTCAAATTTGTTAGAATATTGACTAGAACACTCTTACAGTATCATCTTTTCAGATTTTAAATAACTCAGATATAATTCCATCACTTCTAGTAACCTTATTTTTAGCAATGCTTCTTAAAGTTCACTTAACTCAATTCTTCAAGATGTCTGGCTCTAGATCAGTCACCACATGTTAAGATCTCACTTGTAGAGTTCTTTGCCACCTCTTCTTAATCTTGTATTCTTGCCATCTCTTCTTAATCTCTTATACTTCTGTTAAATCCCTAACATTTTTGTCTTTTATCTTGCCCATTTTTGCATAACACATTTCCTTGACATCTCTCATTTTCTTGAAGAGATCTCTTTCCCATTCTATTGTTTACTTCAATTTCTTTGCATTGCTCATTAAGAAAATTTTCTTATTCTTCTTTGTATTCTCTAGAAATCTGCCTTCAGTTTGGTATAGTTTTCCTTTTCTCCTTTACCTTTTACTTTTCTCCTTTTCTCAGCTATGTGTAAAGCCTAATCAGATAGGCATAATGCTTTCTTGCTTTTTTTTCTTTGGAATATTTTTGCTTTTGTTGCTGCCTCCTGCACATTACTGTGAAGCTCTGTCCACAGTTCTTCAGGCACTCTACCATATCCCCTAAATTTATTCATCACTTTTACTTTGTATTCAAAAGATATATATATATACATATATATATACATATATATATATATATATACATATATATATGTATATATTATGCCATACCTATATGATCTGATTTTCTCCACTTGTTCTAACTTATATCTGAGTTTTCAAATAAGAAGCTCAAGATCTTCAGCTCCAGGTCTTGTTTGTTTTTTTTTTTAAAGTTCATCCAGATTTTATTTTATTTTATTTTTTTAATTTTATTTTAGTTTGCATCATTCATTTCCACAAGATTTTGAGTCACATATATTCTCCCCCTCTTTCCCCCACCCAGCACCCCAAAACAGCCATCCCAATGCATCCCCCCTCCCCCAGTCTATTCTCTCCTATGCCACTTTTCAATAGGGCAGGATGGATCTCCCAACCACAGTGCCTGTGTATCTCAAGTTCCAGTTGGATGTAGTAAATAATAATAATAATAATAATAATAATAATAATAATAATTGCACATATATATATATATATACACATTAATAACATTTGATTATGGAACTCGAGATTCCAGATTCTTTCTCCTCCTCCCTCACCACCCACCCCCACTAGACGGACAAGCAATC
>CM053580.1:424233674-424259897 GCA_028627135.1 Pseudochirops cupreus | reverse complement strand
CAGAAAGGAAAGCTCTGTCCCAAATCACTGGGGTCCTCCCGGCTGCCGTAGCTCTCAGGAAGATGCTGGGACTCTTCCTACTTTCTTCCGGCTGACTGGATAATGAAGACTCCAGGACCAAGGCCCAAGACCGCGATCTGGATCCAGGCCACTCAACACAAGAGCACTGGCCTCAAAACAATCGCTTAGTCCCCCTGCTGTCTGCTGGCCATGGGCGGGAAGCTGCAACGTGGAGCGGGTGCAAAACCTTTGCCTTTTGCTTTTCTGCTCTGGAGGCCTTCCAGCCAGACTGCTTAACTCTCCTAGATTCGCAAACTCCACTGAGCTAGTTCTAAATGGTGCTCACCGCTTCGACCAATCCACTCACCTGAGGCTCCTCTGCTCCTCCCGTCCAGCTGCCCCCGGGACACAGCTGCGGCTTCAGGCCAGGCTGGTTTCAGATTGCAGTGCTGATACGGTTCTTCATAGCTGAGCTGACTTTAGTGGGAAGTATCTTTGTGTGCGTTTTGGAGTTCTAGGATTGGTTTAGAGTCCTATTTCATGGGTATTTTGGAGTGGCTATGTGAGAGCTGCGATATGTTGCTGCTGCTACTCCGCCATCTTGCCTCTGCCCCCCAATTGGTTTTTCTACATCAAAAAGATCGCAAAAATTATTTGTATGAATATGTGTGTTTGCTGCTGATAGATACATCATACTTCACCTAATAATTGTTGCACCCCAATAATTGTCACTCCCTGTTCTTTTAATCCAAATATTGATTTGAAACTTTTCATCATGTTAATATGACATGGCATAATTCTGTTCATCATGCTCCTTAAAATGTAAGCAAAGGAACAATGTATTCATCAGTGGTGTATGGATGCTCATTTATCTCTGGCCCAAGCTTAGAATTCTCAGTATCTGCACATTGTCAGTATATTTCTAAAAGCTGACTTTCATGGTTTGTTTAGAGGACTGCAGTACTAACAGTACTGTCACTAAGCCCAATGAAAAGCTAGCTGTCGGTACAAGAGGAGCACGTGGGCAGGTGAAGCTGCCATGAGTAAATCATATGATATGGTAAGGCTTGCATCTTCACAGTTTTAATGGGTGTATTCCATGCCTCCTAATCTTGCACCAAAGACAGTTAAGTAATAAATGATTTTTAAGTAATACAGAAACAAAAAGAAAAGCTTCAAATAATGTCCACACTCCTTTTTTTTTTTTGCAGAAAAAGAATTTGGGATAAAATTTGCAATGGTTATGAGGTGAAATATGGTACCTAATTAAAAAAAAGGGGTGGGGTGGGTAAGGTTTCAGAAAGTGACCTTTCTTCTTTTATTTACTTTTGGATCTGGTACAAATTCATTTGCATTTCATAGGAGAAGAATTTGGGCTCCTAACACAGATCTGGTGTTTTAATGAAATAAAGGATACAAAGTGTGGGATGGATGGCTGAAGGGGACCTTTCTTGCCCTGCGCTAGCTATTGTGGAGGTTCATAACCTTTGGCACTCTAATATGGCTCTCAGATATCCCTCAAGAAATGAAGACCAGAAGCTAATAATAGGGAACATATCCAACAGTGACTATTAGCTCTGTGGCCAGGGAAGCTCAGAGGAATGAGACAACTAAGACACTCTGTTGGGTTAAGTAAATATGTGTCATGATGTTCAAGTGTTGACATCACAGAGGTCAGGCTCAGAAAGATAATCATGTTGACATTACCAGGAAACTGTGGCATTCCAGGGATTTCAGAAGTGTGTTTCTTACTCAATGTATGTTCCTCCATTTGTGAGTTACCTGTATGTGTGTCTACTCTTTTCAGTGAGGGTGTATGTATTTGTGGTGAAGTTATCCCTAGTTTTAAAGAGGGTAATTTTCAAATGCTAATTTCATTACTAAATTTTTTTTCAGAATAGATTTTGTCTTCTTATAGAATAGAAACAATAAATATATTAGTGAGGTTATATGAGCAAAGATTTTGGGGAAGATGCAAATCTTCAATGTTCTTTGAGCCTTGAATCATTTTTTTCTAGGTGCTCCAGATGCAAGTAAAATAGGGCTTTGTGCCTGCCCATATCACCTAAGATAGAAGCATCTGTTTGGAATATGACAAGGGCTTGATTCTAGAAGACATTCTTCACTCCCTTATCAAATAGTTGATAGTAGTCTTTTTCCATTTCCTGTGATCTGAACAAGTTCTATTTATAAGACTGTGACAGTGTCATATATGTTCTGGTGCCATTCAGGTGTGAAAGTCTTGTTTACCCACAGGATGGATATCTGGATGAGGGAAAGGGTCATTTTTCCTTTCCCCTTTAGGGTCTGTGTCTCCAAGAAATCAGCTTCAGTTTTGATCTATTTGTTTCAGTTGATGGGCTCTCTGGTCCTGGGAACCTCTGGCATAGTGACTTTGGAGCCTGGATTCCAGGCTGACTGTTGTTGCCAGATCAATAGAGAATCCCAGGTACTGGGTCACTGGCCTAGCAGGGCTTTGGACTTAGACATTGAAGAAACTATGCTATATTGAAACTATATAAAAATTTTAATCTAATCCCTCTCCCCAATTACTTCACATTTATAGGGAAGGATTGTACCACTTCAACCAAGATGTTGGGGTGAGTATTTATATAATTGCTCTTGCTGTAGCTTTGAACTAAATAAAAGATATTTTTAATGTTAGGTGGCTAAATGAACTGAGGTTCTGCAGACCCCTAAAATGGAAAGAACACAAATAGTAAGGGCTTGAGCCTATAGCAGAAATGAGCTATCACCTACCCCAACCCTTCTAAATGCTCATGAAAAACCCTCAGGGAGGAATGAAATGTAATACACATGCCCTTTAGACAATGGGTGTTAGGGTTATCACTGCTACACAAAGAGTAAGAATCAAGGTTCCATATAAGCATATTTTTCATGTAGCTATTTCCTTTACCAGTTCATATAACAATCTCGGTATGCCTTATTGAAAGTTTCCTGATTTACTCTGAAAAAAAAAATATGTGTATCCATATGCACATCCATATATATGTATGTATTTGTGTGTGTATGTATGTATACATAAAATTGACAAGTGGTGAATTTAACTTCATTAGTTCTTGGACAAAGAGGCAAAAAATTCAACATTGGACCATACGCTGCATACTCTTATTGAAAATCTTGATAAAATAGTGTAGTCCAATTTTCCACATTATGGAAATATTAAATATTATGAACATGATTTAGCGTTGTTTATGGTGATTAGAAGGAAGGAAAAAATCAAGATCTTACAGGGTTTCCTAACTTTCTTCTTAATATTATGCAATATTTTTGATAATGAAGATATAGGAAATTTGACAATCTGAACTACTTCTAGCATGTACATAGTTTCAAAAATGTTATTGAAAATAAACAACATGTTTCTCATGTCATCTTCATTCTTGTCCCCAGCTCCTTTCAAACCTGTGAATTTTATGTAATTGAGAGTTCAGAAATGACATACAATAATTTAAGAAAGAATATAGATAGTTGTCAAAAAGAGACAACTGCTAGTAACAAGAAGAAAAAAGAAAATGCTCAGATCTCCCCGTGAAGTAGAGTTTACAAATTAAATGATGTTAGATGTGTCAGCAAGGAAATTGTACACTAAAACAATATTATTTATAATTGCACGGGATCATAAAAAAACAGACTGGATAAAAATGTAGTGTTCTGCTGCTTTTATTAGAGTATATGAAATCAAATTAACTGGCAGATAATGGTGACTTCACAACATGCATCCTTTTTAAAAATTATTTCATTTTAATGTGATTTTTTTTCAAATTTTGAGCTCTGCTTTCTCTCCCATGCTCCCTTCACTCTCCCCCCAATTGAGAAGGCAAGCAATATGATATTGAAAATAAACAAGAGTGGGACAGAGTCAAGATGGTGGCATAGAAGCAGCAGAACTCCATGGCTCCCACCATAACTACCTCAAATATCTGTAAAATATGATTCTAAACACATTTTAGAGCTCCAAAACCCATGAAATGACACAGTAACAAAGCTCCCACTGAAGGCAGCCCAGCAGATGGACAGAAAGGGCTCATCACAGCACACTGGGAGCAGAGCTCAGCACCATGCAGTTTTAGACCTAGGGTGGCCACAACAAGCCCCAGATGGAGCTTTCAGGAGAGTGGATCACCAGCAGCTGTGGCGGTTTCCAGAATTACCAACCCATAAGAGCCAAGGACAAAGGGAAAAGGTCAGTGGAACTCAGCTAAATTTCGAGGAGAGGGTCTGGCTGACTACCTCAGAGCTAGAAGCAGTCTGAATTGGTGGTCCTGCAGCAGCTTCCATGTGGCTGCCTCAGAAGCTCCACGCCTACAGAAGCTCCATGCCATGAAATCATTCAGAGGCTAAGTTCTCTTGCCTTGACCTGCCTGGATTGAGATCACGGTCTGGGGTGGTGGTCCTGAGGTGCATTTTCAGTGAGCCAAAGCTGGTGGGGGCTGCAGAGACTGTGACCTCCTAATAGCTCTGGCAGCTATGAAAATCCCAGCAATTTGGGACAGAGCTCTCCCCTCTGAAAGCAGAGTTCTACTGAGTCCAAAATTCAACTAACTGACTGGCAACATGAGTAGGCAATGGAAGCAAAGAAAGCTCAGCAATCCAACTTTACATTCCTTTTTTGGGGATGAAAAGGATCAAAGCGTGGAACAGGAGGAAGACAACACAGTCAGAACTCCCACACCAAAAGCTTCCAAGAAAAATGTAGACTGGTTACAAGCCACAGATCAGCTTAAGAAGGATTTTGAAAACCAAATAAGAGAAGTGGAGGAAAAATTGGGGAGAGAAGTGAGAATGATGCAAGAAAATCATGAAAAGAGAGTCAACAACCTGACTGGAGAAAATAACACCTTATAAAATAGACTAACTCAAATGGCAAAAGAGGCCCAAAAAACCAAAGAGGAGAAAAATGCCTTAAAAAGCTGAATTCAATGAATTCTTCTCAATACTTCCACTTACAGAGGGCCCAGTGCTTTTCAGGTAGCTTCCTTTTCCATCAGCTCCTTTGCTTGTTTTGACTCCATGAATATCACATCCCTGTACATAGTAAGCCATGGTTCAACTTCCTTTTGAGAATTGTCTTAGATTGCCTGCTCTTTGAGGGCAGGAGCTATTTTTCTTTTTTTTCTTTCAAAATTCAATGTTTTAATATATTTTTTTTTTACAAATGCTTATTTAAATATATTACTTAGGACCCAACATGTCCTTGGGTTTCACCCCCTCATCAAACTGTTCTGCTGTGAGATATCCTAGTTCAATAGCTGTTTCTTTCAATGTTGATCCATTTTTGTGCATTGTCTTGGCAATCGTTGCAGCCTTGTCATATCCTATATGGGGATTAAGAGCTGTCACCAACATCAAAGATCCATTCATTAGTTTGTTGATCCTTTCTGTGTTAGCTTGAATTCCAACCACACAGTTATCAGCAAAGGAAACTGATACATCCCCCAGAAGCCTTGCTGAAATTAAGACATTTCTAATTGTCATTGGTTTGAAAACATTCAATTCAAAATGTCCATTGCTGCCTCCAACTGTAACAGCAACATGATTTCCCAGTACTTGTGCTACAACCATGACAATGGCCTCACACTGGGTAGGATTCACCTTTCCTGGCATGATACTGCTTCCTGGTTCATTCCCAGGTAAAATCAGGTCTCCTAGGCCTGAGCGAGGACCAGAACCCAGAAAACAAATATCATTTGCTATCCTCATCAGACTACAGGCAACAGTGTTCATGGAGCCACTGAGTTCAACTAGAGCATCGTGAGCAGCCAATGCTTCAAATTTATTTGGAGCAGTAACAAAAGGCAAACCTGTAAGGGAGGCCACCTTTGCAGGCACCTTTTCTGCAGAGCCAATCCTAGTGTTTAGTCCTGTAGCAACGGCAGTGCCTTCTGCTGCTAACTCATAGACTCCTGGCAAGGCTGCTTTTATTCTTGCCATTCCATATTTTAGCTGTTGAACACAAGCACTAAATTCCTGCCCAAGAGTGAGTGGAACAGCATCTTGGGTATGAGTATGGCCAATTTTAATTACTTGGGCAAACTCTTTGGATTTGGCATCTAGAGCATCATGAAGCTTCTGCAATCCAGGTAACAATACTTCATGGACTTCTGTTCCTGCAGCAATATGCATTGCTGTGGGGAAACTGTCATTTGAGCTCTGGCTTTTATTGATATGATCATTAGGATGTACAGGATCCTTACTCCCCAGTTTTCCTCCTAATATTTCAATTGCTCTATTGCTAATAACTTCATTGACGTTCATATTTGTTTGGGTTCCAGACCCAGTCTGCCATACTACAAGAGGAAAATGGTCTTTTAATTTACCATCTATTACCTCATCTGCTGCTTTTATAATTGTACCAGCAATCTTTGAATCAAGGCACTAATCTTGGTTTACTTCAGCAGCTTCCTGCTTAAAGATGCCAAAGGCTTTTATGACTGGGATTGGCATTCTTTCTGTTACACCTCCAATCTTAAAGTTTAATGTAGATCTCACCATCTGGGCGCCATAATACTTATCAATTGGGACTTTGAACTCACCAAAGGTATCATATTCAGTCCAGAATGAGTCTTGACTTGCCATTTGAGCAGCAATCAGAGGCTGCCACAGGGCGCAGGCGGCACAAGCGGGACCCAGAGAAGAGGGGTGCAAAAGCCTGCTGGGCAGGACGAAGATCCAGAGAGAATGGTACATGGTTCTGGGCGTGCTAGGGGACGATTTCACAGAACCAGGGGCTATTTTTTTTCTTTTTTTAAAATTTTATTTGTATCCTCAATACTTATCACTTAATAAATGTTTACTGAGTTAAATTGAATCAAATTGAATACATCTAGGCAGACAGGTAGCATGGTAGGTAAAGTGCCTGAAGTGAGGATGACTAATCTTCCTTTGAATTTAACTTTAGATACATACTAGTTGTGTGATCCTGAGCAAGTCACTTAACCCTATTTGCCTCAATTCTTCATCGATAAAATGAGTTGGAAAAGATAATGGCAAACCACTCTGGTATCTTTCCCAAGAAAACTCCAAATAGGGTCATAAAGAGTCGCACACCACTGGAACTACTAAACGACAAGTTGAGGCTCAAGTCAATGGTAGTGGAAAAACCTCCAAATCTTTTAGGGTACCTAGAATCCTGAGAGGAAGAAATATTCAGCTTGGCATTGAGAGAGGAAGCTGGAATATGCTTTCTAAACCTACATTGCTTTTTTGTTTTCCTCTTATCCCTTACTTTCAAATGACTCCAGAAGTAGAAAACTAATTAAGTTTCTGTGATCTATTCAGTACATTGATTCAATGGTCTCCTGATTCACTTTTTAGGAGGCATGCAAATTCAAGAGCTATGTGAACACAATAATTTACCTCTGTGTGTATTGGGCTGAAAGCAGGAGGGGTGGTTTATGTAGTCACTGCTATCTCCTAGTCTGCTAGCCTCAGTGCCCTGGACTGCTTCCATAAGGATCCTGGTCAAGATGTTCAAGGAATTTTGATTTATCTGTTACTTGCTGCCTACTGTCCATTTTCTGTATGCTTTGTTGCTTGAGCTAGGCTGGTTTGCTTATGCTAGAAAATTCAGTTAGGAAGCAGAAAACCTGACAACTAAGTCAAATAAACCCAACAGCATTTCTAAATTAAAGTGGAAAAAAGAAAACATGAAAAATTGAACAAAATTGATAATATTTCAATAAAAATAGTGTATTCCATGTGCCTGCTTCCTCATATTGATAAAATATTTTTCAGAATTATCTATAAATATATAAGGGATATTGTTTTTGGAAATTTGAAATGGGAGTGGGTGGGTTTTTATAAACAATTTTCTACAGCAAACTGCATCTTTGCAGTAATACAATTGCCTGTAAATTTTAGAGAATACAGCATTGCTCAACCACAAAAATGTGAAACATATTTCTGAGTAACATTGTTGTAAAGACTGAATGAAAAAAGGGATAGGAAAATACCTTAACAAATATAAGGTGCTATAGAAATGCAAATAATTATAGTTATACATTCACCTTGGATATGTCATATCTTAGAACGCTATTTTTAGATACATATACCTCTTATTAAATCTAAGATTCTGTCAGATTACTTCGATATGGTTATTAACATCTACTTGTAATAGACTACTTACCTACTCATAAATTGACAAAGATGAGGGAAAAAAACCCTAAATTAATATATTCTTTAATTTTTGTGTGACATTGTTTATTGCTGACATGATTTTATTTGTGTTTTGTATCCATAGGGGATACAATTTTCGTGGGGCATGCAAATGTCCTAAGTGTGACTCATTAGCTATTTTCAGCTCTTTGGCATTTGAGATAAAATCTACCAAGCATACTCATAAAATGAAGCCCTAACTGTTCTCAGTCTGTCTGGAAAATCGTTTAAATAGTCTGAGTAATGGCTGTCACATTTGGCAGGTATTTTAATTAGTATTCATTTTTCATGGAGCAGAACTTCTGTATTCAATGTACATTTATATGCATGTTTAATTTCAGTTAGAAAGTTTATGGCTCAGTCATGGAAGATCAATGAGAAATATTTAATGTGGACAAATAATGAATATATTTTTGATTCTCTGTAAGATGATTCTAGGTAGATGGAGAATAGTTAGAAATTTCAGTGCTTCAGGTATCTTAGAATTTTTCTGTAAGAGAACTCCCTGCAGTCATACAAATTGAAATGCATTTGCACTATGATGGATGGTCTTCAGAAAATGCCATAGCTGAAAGACTTATCCATTTAAAAACAATGTGGTGATAAACTAAGTCTTTGGGTGATACATGGAATTTATTACCAGGCCTATGCTCCAAACCTAGTATCTACCAAAACTTGTACTGATCTGTCACACAACTTGAAAACTTAGGGTCAACTCCATAATGAAAAATTTTAATAAGGAATGACAGGGCTCCAATCTATTACTGATCCTTCATCTTGTCATGGAGGTAGCTTGCAAGTCTTTGATTCTAATATAGATTGAGGAAAGCATGGACAAACTGAGAAGACTTTGAACAGAATTAATAACTCACAGGCATTCCCAGAATGGTCCATCTCATTTCAGATATACTCATTGCTAGAATCTTGGAAGTATTGTTGTGTAAGCTGGGCAAATCATCTAACACTTTTAGGCTTCAGCCTGCTCATCTGTAAAATAAGATGGCTTAGTGTCTAAGGTCCCTTCTGGCTCTAAATGAAATGATTTAATATATTATATTCTTACCCAGAGAAATTTTTTTAAAAATATGCTAATATATAGAGGAGGTTAAATCTTTATCATTGGAGCAAATGTCCATTTTGATGAGGTCACTGATCTTTGAAATATTAAGGTGTAATTAGGTATTATATATATTAGGTGAGACTGTAGTATAATGAATTATCCAATTTAAATACAAAATTAAATAGAACCACTAGAGTATGAGAAACTGAAATAAATACCCTGACATTATTCCTATTCATTAAACTTAGTTTTGATGACAATTTTATTATCCTTTGTTTTTACCTTTCTCTTTTTAACTATGCAAAAATTTAGTCTGTAAAATCAAAATAGAGAAAATAAAAAAAAATAAACAATGGTACCTCTTAAGCTCTTAAAGTTCTTATAGTTCTTATATGGAGAAAATACTCTAACTATTTAGCATATGATAAAATGAAGTAGGTTGTCTTCTCTACTTCATACTCACAGTAGAAGTTAGATTAGAAAGAAATCACTTCTGAATGTAGTTAAGTGGTATAGTGGTTAGAGCACTAAGCCTAGAGTCAGGACAACCCAAATTCAAATCCAGTCTTGATTACCAGCTCTTTGACACTAGGTGAAGTAATTCAATCTCTGTTCATCGCAGTTTTCTCAACTACAAAGGAGGAATAATAACACAGTGCCTGGCACTCACAGGTGCTATAGAAATACTTAATCGCTTTCTTCCCTGCTTCTCCAAAACAGTCTTCTTGTGGGGAAACTATTTATTATTTACTTATTTTTATTACTACTATTATTAACAAATAGGAATTCTTTCCATATCATCTGGATAGATTTGGGCCCTAGGCTTTTTAACCTAAATTTTTAAAAAATTGAGATACTGTGGAAGTTTATGTTTTTTGGACATGTGATCTTGTTCTTAATTGATTCATGTTAGTTGATTATGCTCCTGACCATGTAAGAAAAACTTTCAAATTATTACTACCTTTTGGTGAATACTTTTAAAATAAATAAAATAAAATATAAGTAAATAATCCTATATAATAATCCTCTTACATAACAAAACACAAGATTTTCTCTTAGCCATAGATATTCATTAATATATTTTTTTTACCAAGCAATACCTCACATTCATGAGAGTTAAATATGCCTTTCAATACAAATTTATAGACCTATGCCACTTATTTGAAGTCATCGCCTCATTAATTTTGTAGCTGTGAAGGTAGAATAAGGCAAAAAAAATAAAAGCCTCAAGGTGCTTTCAAAAAAACTTACATATTTTTACCAACAGGTTTTTGTTAATAGATAGATGTCATGGATCTCTATGGATATGAAAAACAGAAAACGACAACAGCTATCTCCCCTTAATAATTTTCCTTAATTCATTCATCCATTTTGGGTTACCTGAACAATTCACCTATGTGGTAGACTGTATTCTCCTTCAAATTATATATAAACAAAGACTTCATGATACACCATGAACAGATTTTGGGGGTAGTGGATCAGTGATTTCATTGGCTGGGAAAACTCCCAATATGAAAATCCCTTCCATCAGTTCATATTAGTGCTTATTCAGGCATTTAATCTTGGGTAACCTGGGTCACTGAGTGATAAAATAATGTACTAAACTGATATTGCCTGTCTGTGTCAAAGACTGAACTTAAGAACTTTAAAGAATTTTGTAGGAGGATTAATATCTATTTGCATGGGTGCAGGGCAAGACTGGTGATTTTTTTTTTAAGGTTAGACTTTAAAGATGATGATGATATGTCTCTATGAATAGCTCCCCAAATTCCCTTAAGCTCCATTTTTACAATTTTAACTGCTCCTGAGACACTACCAACTAGATGACCTGTCAGTACCTCAAATTTAATTTGTCCTAAAATTGAACAATTGAACTAAGTATCTTTTATATCTAAGTCTTCTATTACTTCAAACTGCTCTATTTGTATCAATAAAAACCACCATCATTTTATTCCCATAGGCTTGAAACTTCAGTCATTTTTGATGCTTTATTCATTATTTCCTACTTTATCTTATCAATAGTCAAATCCTATTGATTTTACCTCCAAAGGTTCTCTTGAATCTATCTGTTTTTCTTCACTCACACTACTACCCTCCTAGTTTAGGACTTTATCACCATTTGGCTTATATTATTATAACAGTCCCCTAACTGTTATTTTGGACTCTATTTTTTCACCTCCTTTTATCTATTCTTCAAGTAGTTGCCAGTCTTCCTAATGAACTTCTGTTGTTCAGTAGAGTCTGACCCTTTGTGACCCTATTTGGGGTTTTCTTGGCAAAGATACTGAAGTATTTTACCATTTCTTTCTCCAGCACATTTTATAAATAAGGAAACTGAGGCAAACAGGGTTAAGGGACTTGCCCAGCATCACACCACTAGTATGAATCTGAGATCAGATTTGAACTCAGGAAGATGAGAATCAACACTCTATCCACAAAGCCACCTAATTGTCCTAGCCACCCAGCACACATTTGCTCATTTTGTTTTCGTTTTCAATAACCTGCAGATGTTCCCTATTGTCTCTAAAATGAAATGTTCATTCCTTCACTTACAATTCAGGGTGTGCCACAATTTTAATTTAACCTAACTTTCCAGTCTGTATATTTCACATGCCCTACATGACCACACTGGACAGATATTGCCTGACTTTGGTATTCCATATCATATTTCTTTATAGTTACAAAGCCCTTTCCTCATGCTTGGAAATTACACTTTCCTGATTTGCCAACTGGTGCAATCTGAAAGACTTAATTGACATTCTACTCTTCTTCAAGTCACCCATTTTCTAACCCAGCTACCCCATTCAGCCGTATGCTGCTGAAACTTTCTTCCTAGCATCCTGCTGTCATTAGTACATCTTGTGCATCCCAGATTCATTATTCTTCTTTATCATAGCTATTTTCCTGTCACCCCCATATATGACTACCAACACCGACTTTCACTCTCCCTTCCACTTTTGTCCCTGAGCCAAATCACTTTATGGGAGCTGCAACCAGACCTATATTACCCTTGCATCTGCGAATGAGATTTTATTTGACTATACTTTTATTACATTCATCATTCTTTTAATTTTTTGCCTTTTTTTGGAGAGCAATTGGAGTTAAGTAACTTGCCCAAGGTCACACAGCTAGTAAGTGTGTCAAATGTCTGAGGTCAAATTTGAACTCTGGTCCTCCTGACTCCAGGGCTGGTGCTCTGGTCACTGTGCCACCTAGCTGCCCCTGCATTCACCATTCTTATGACTTCCTATATCAAAAAATCCTAGACTCCTAGACTCCTGGGTTAAAATTTTATCTTCTTTGGTCCCTCTGGCCACCCCACCCTGTAGTCAGGATGTAAGTTTATAAGTAGTGAGCATAAAGCAGCAATAGCAAGAAGTATGATTACAAAGGGAAACCTAAAAGTAATGTAAAAACTATCTCAACAGTCAAAGGAATATAATTTACAAATTGTATTACAGTAGCCAAAAATCACATTCTGGTAAGATGTGGTAATATGGTTAGAGAAGAGGAAGCCACTATACTTTCTTTTCAGGTCCCTTTTGTCTTATGATATGTAAATCTAAGACAAATTCTAGAAGACCAGCAAAACAACACATGATACTGATAACTCTGAGATAATGTGAATATACTAACTTGAAAGGTTACTAACTTGGAGATGATTTGGAAATATTAATGAGCTAACCCCAAGGTGGCACAGATAAAAGTTGGTCTGTTGCCCCTAAACCTATAATCTGAGACATCAAATTCCTGCCCCCAGAACTCTTTCAATTCCATCAGGTCCATGCTGACAAATGCTCCCAAATTGAATCTATGGTTACATGAGTGTAGCAGCAAGCACCCTAGCACATTCAGGATGGCTGCTAGCACAAGTTCTTAGATCTGCTTTTCTAAAGGAAAGCAACCCAAAAAGGGTTAACAATCTTACTTTAATCAAACATATATCATTTGCTTAGTTCAGGGGGGAAGTCAGCACCCTGAACTTCAGAGAATATAAAGAGAAGTTATAAGCAGACAAAAAAAAATACAGTAAAACAGATCAGCAGATAGGGCTTCCAGCTGTCTGACCAGTCCATCCATACCTAGTTACTTATCAGAGAGGGAAGCACCAACACCTGGGTTTTCAAAGCCAGGGGGGCTCAACCACTGCCCAGAATTTCATCTGGGCAAATCACACAACTATTCCCAAAGTGAGCACCAAATTGAAACCTCCCATCAGGGTATATATAGACTCCTCTTGGATCAGAGAATGTCACAACCCTCTTGACCTACTGCCCTGACGGGGGATGTGTAGTTCTGCCCAAGAACATGAGTGTCAGAGTATTCTGAGAATGCAGTAGGACAGTAACACCAAAACACAGAAGTCATGACAACAGTTATGTGTCTGGGTCAGTGTGTCCTGTTTTATTCTGCATTTTGTGACCCAGATGTTCTGTTGATATGCTCTGTTCTGGGGACGTGAGCGCCATCCTTCCTTTTCGTGTTTACCCCACCCTTTTGGTGTCAGAGGTGATTACAGGGGAGGTGGGCTATTTGCCAAGGGGATTAGTAGGGGAATAAAAGAGGAGAAGCCCCGGGAATGAAATATGGATGGATATGGATATGAATGAATGAAGAGAGAAATAAAGCTGTCTGCATATCCCTAACTCTTCTGGCTCCTGACTCTACTTTGTGGAATGTGCTGGTCACATTACGGGGAGGAGCACTGAAGACCCCAGAGGAGGGTAAGACTGGCAGCCCACTGGCGCTAGGCCAGGTCACTGCCCAATCACAAAGTAACAAGGTGTGGGCATTCTTGAAAAACAAGCCTCCTGCCACAGGCTCCATGTTACCACATTCAGCCTATTAGGGGGCAGAGCATATTTTCAAATCAAGGCAGGTTCTCAGAGTCACTTAAGCCTATCAAGGGGCCAAGGAGCAGGGAAGATCTCCACATTCCCATTATCATTACAATGAGTTACTGTTTATGCCTTTCCTTCTCCCCAACCTCTTCCCCATGCTGCGTGCCTTCCTCCACCGCCTCATCTTCCATTCCCATGCTCTTTGCCTCATTTCAACTTTTGCTACTTAACTCTGTACTTTCTTTGACTTTTGTCCCAACATCCTCTGTGCTTTTTTTAAGTGTAATTGCAACCTCACTTCCCAATGACATCATACTCTTTCATGGCAAGTACCCAAAGAATGAGGCATACCTGCCCCATTTAATAATTTTGGAAATTAGGAATTCATTGTGAAATATAAAAGACAAATTATCAATTAACTTCTACTGCTCAATATGTCAGGGTTAGAGTCAATAAATCCTTATTAAGCACTTATTTTGTGTCAGGCACTGTTCAAGAACTGAGAACACAAAGAAAGATATCAACTGTACTTTCCTTCAAAGAGCTCACATTCTAATGGAAGCATACAATGCATATAAAGAAGGAAAGGGAGAGTGAGAGATTATCTGGCAAAAGGGTTTAATGAAATTGTGCAACTGGTGAGAGAGATGATCCAAGAATGTTAGATTTTCAGATTTGATTCCATCTTGTTGATGGAGTGAATTCTCAGTGAGGTCTCCTTATTTGGTGGTGAATCTTAGATGAGGTCCCAGTGTCAGCCCTTCTTTTTCTCTAATCAGAGGGATGGAGGGGTTAAGAGAGAATGAGTTTCAGAGTTCATCCCATCTTGCATAATGTTGAGTTTCCAGATTATAAAGTCCAGGAAAGCAGAGAAGTAGGAAATGAATGTGAAACCCTCCCCAAACTGTTTTGAAGTCCTAAGCCCTGAGAAAGACCTAAAAACCTGGATTGGCCAAGCAGGAGAAAAACATTTTGGTCCACTCTGAGATTAACCTACCATGATGCCTAGTGTGCTCTGGCATAACAGATATGCTTTGCTTTGTGCTCTGAGTGAACCCAAAATGCTTCTTCCTGTGTCAGCTACTACAAGGCCAGATGAAGCCAATCAAGACCATTCTTCTGTTTATGAGTGTCCAGAGCAGGAAACCAGGAATTGGATGCTATCTTGAATAATGGAACTTTTAATTATCTTATTTTATGGACATATGCTGTGCTATATATAGTCATGTTAATGATAGAAGAGACACAGACATCCTGGATCTTTAATTTAAATGGGCACCTTGACATTCTCTTATTGTATTTATAATCCACTCAATTAAGGAATTCTTTTTCATATTATGTATAGCACATATGAAGGGTATAATTTTGCCTGACACAGGCATCCTGAGCCAGAAAGGGAGGGAGGGTTGAGAGAGAATACAAAGATACTCTTTGTCTATCTGTCCTTGGGCGCATTTTTACATTGAGATCCTATGTATATCTCTATATGCATGACCCACAAGCTTTGATAGAAATAAACAAGCACATACAGTCTAATTTTGTTTGTCTTTCTTAGAACAAACTCAGTTGTGGTGGACAGTTCCAGATCGTAAAGTCCAGGCAGGCAAAGAGGTGGGAAATGATGTATATTGTCTCTATTAGAATATAATGTTAGTAATTAATAAGTTTCTTTAAGGCAGGGATTATTATTTTTTTATATCTATATAGCACATATTTAGCACAGAGCCTGGCACATACATATGTAATAAATGCTTTAGAAAATTTTTTTCACCTCTGCTTCACCTGTGAAGCATTCCTGATCTCTACATTTAGTATATTCTCTTTTTTCTTCAATTTTCTTTTAACTTTTAAGTTAGATCTCTCTTTTCATCCAATCTCCCTCTGTTCTATATTATACTATTCTTCTATATTCAATATAATATCACACACACACACATACATGCATTTGCAAATACAGAAATTTCTCCATCCTACCCTGCAGGCTATAAGGACTTTTAGGATTTAGCACACTTTTTTTTCTTCAAGTTGGCCTTGCTTCTTGCTCTTTAAATGTTTGCTGAATTAAATAAAATGTCATGAAAAGAGTGTGATATTTAGGCAACTACTACTGATGATGACTACTACTATAATAAGCTGGCATTACATAAAGATTTATAATGATGAATCACTTTCTATTAACTTACATCTCCCCGTTTGAGCTATTCATTTGAATGTGGTTTTATAGTGTATTTGAAATAAGCATGTGAAAGAAATAAGTTCTTATACAATGAGAAAACTATCACATTGATTCAGAACAAAGAAGCCTGCCAGCTGTCTTTTCTTCTTTTCTAGCCTTTTTATTCTTTTCTTTTAAAAATTCCAATGTAATTCATAAAAAAAAATCATCTTAGTATGACAACAACAAATATAAATGTCAAAGTACAAGGTCTGTCAATGAACTTACCCATTAATGTATTCAACTCTGAGCCTGCAATGTTTCTGGAGAATTTTGCCCAAATATAATACTTAAACAAAGCTTGCCAAAAGGATTAGGAAAAAAAATGTTTCCAAAAAAGACTAACATATATATATACATATATTACATATATATATATATATATATATATATATATATATATATGTGTGTGTGTGTGTGTGTGTGTGTGTGTGTGTCTGTGTGTGTGTGTGTGTGTCTGTGTGTCTGTGTGTCTGTGTGTCTGTGTCTGTGTGTGTCTGTGTCTGTTTCTGTGTGTGTCCGTGTCTGTGTCTGTGTCTCTGTGTGTGTGTATGTTTGTGTGTGTATAGGGGGAGAGAGAGAGAAAGAGGGGGAGAGAGAGAGAGGGAGAAAGAGAGAGACAGAGAGAGAGAGAGAGAGAGAGAGAGAGAGAGAGAGAGAGAGAAAGAGAGAGAGAGAGAGAGAGAGAGAGAGTTTTTCCCCATTTACAAGTAAAAACAATTTTTAAATATTTGTTTTTAAACATTTGAGTTCCAAATTCTCTCTCTTCCTCCCTGCCCATCTCCTCTTGCACCCTCCACATTGAGAAGGAAAGCAACTTGATATAGATTGCACATGTGTAGTCATGCAAACCATATTCATAATAGTTGTCTTGTGAAAGAAAACATAGACAAAAAAAAATCAAGAAAAATAAAGTGAAAAAAAAATGTGTGCTTCAATCTGTATTCAGACATCACCACATCTTTCTCTTGAGATGGATCACATTTTTCATCATAAGCCCTTCAGAGTTGTCTTAGATCATTGTCTTGCTGACAATACCTAAGTCATTCATAGCTGATCATCTTACAATGTTGTTGTTACTTTGTACATAGTACATTTCCCTTTGCATCTGCTCATGTAAGTCTTTCCAGGTTGTGGTTGTTTTCTGAGAGCACCCTGACCATTAAATCTTATAGTACAATAGTATTCCATCATAATCACATATCACAACTCATTCAGCTAACCCCTAATTGATGGACGGCCCCTCAATTTCTAGTTCTTTGATCCCAGAAAAGAGTTTCTATAAATATTTTTGTACATATAGGTCCTTTTACTTCTTGTTTTTTTTATCTCTTTTATGATACAGACCTGGTTGAATATTGCTAAGTCAAAGGGTATGTATGGTTTTACAACCCTTTGGGATATATTGCTCTCCTGAATGGTTGAATCAGTTCACATCTCCACCAACAATGTATTAATTAGTCTCATTTTCCCACATCCCCTGTAACATTTTTCGTTTACTTTTTCTGTCCTATTAGCCAATCTAGTAATCATGAGGTATTACCTAAGAATTGTTTTAATTTGCATTTCTCCAATCAATAGTGAGCTAATGTATTTTTTTCCATATAGCTATAGATAGCTTTGATTACCTCATCTGAAAAATGATCATATCTTTTGATTTTTGTCAATTGGAGAGTGGCTTTTATTTTTTTTATGATTTTGACTCAGGACTCTACAGTTTGAGAAGAGACTTTTATCAAAGAAACTTTCTTCAATTTTTTTTTTCAGTTACTATTGCTAACTCTGTTTCCCTCCATTCTCTCTTCAAATATGTTTTACTTCTGACTACTCCCTCCCCTAATCTTCCCTCTCTTCTCTCAATACCCTGCCCCCACTTCTCGTATTCCCTTCCACTCCTACTTTTCTGGAGGGTAAGATAGATTTCTATTCTCAATTGAGTGTGTATGTTATTCCATCTTTGAGCCAATTCTGATGAAGGTAAAATTCACCCACTTCCCCTTACCTTCCTTCTCTTTCCCTCCACTGTAAAAGCTTTTTCTTGCCTCTTTTACATGAAATAATTTACCCCATTCTACCTCTCCATCTTTCTTTCTCAAAGTACATACCTCTCTCACCCCTTAATTTTATTTCTTCAGATAGCATCCCTTCATAGTCATCTCACACCTGTGCCTCCTGTCTGTATATACTCACTCTAACTATACTAATAATGAGAAATGTCTTATGAGTTACATGTAAGAATAACATCTTCCCGTGTAAGAGTGAAAACGGCCTAACCTTAGTAAGTCCTTTATGATTTACCTTTTCTTTTTACCTCTTTATACTTCTCTTGAGTCTCACATTATAAAGTCAAATTTTATATTCAGCTCTTTTTTTCAATCAAGAATGCTTGAAAATCCTCTATCTACTTCTATTCGTCTACTTTTTTTTCCCCTGGAAAATCATAGTCAGTTTAGCTGTGTAGGTTATTCTTGGCTGTAATTCTAGCTCCTTTGCCCTCTGGAATATCATGCTCCAAGCCCTCTTATCCATTAATGTAGAAGATGTTGTCTTGACTGTGTTTCCACAATACTTGAATTTTTCTTTCTGATTCCTTATAAAATTTTCTCTTTGACCTGGGAACTCTGAAATTTGTCTATGATATTACTGGCAGTTTTCATTTTGGGATTTCTTTTAGCATTTTATTGGTGATTTCTCTCAATTTCAATTTTATGCTCTGATTCTAGAATATCCGGGTAGTTTTCCTTGATAATTTCTTGAAAGATGATGACTAGGCTCTTACTTTTTTTCAAGTAGTCCTTTATTTTTTTGAATTTTCTGTCCTGGATCTATTTTCCAGGTCAGTTGTAATTTTTTTCCCCAAAAAAGATATTTCACATGTCTTCCTCTTTTCATTCCTTTGGATTTATTTTATTGCTTCTTTATTTCTCATGAAGTCATCATCTTACATTTGCTCCATTCTAATTTTTAAGGAATAATTTTCTTCTGTGAGTTATTGGACATCCTTTTCCATTTTGCCAGTTCTGATTTTAAAAACATTCTTTTTCTCATTGACTTTTTGTGCCTCTTTTACCATTTGGCCTCAACTATTTTTTATGGTGCTATTTTCTTTACTATTTTTTTTGGGGGGGGAAATGTTCTTTACCAAGATAGTGACTTGTTTTTCATTAATTTCTTGCATCACTCTTATGTCTCTTTCTAATTTTTCCTCTGTCTCTTTAACTTGATTTTCAAAATCCTTTTTAGATCTCTTCCTTTTTCTGAGACAAATTCATATTTTTATACGAGGCTTTAGATGCAACAGTTTTGACTTTACTATCTTTTCCTGAGTGTGTTCTAATATTCCTTATCACCATAATAACTTATTGTAATCAGATTTTTTTTCTGTTGCTTGTTCATATTCCCTGTCTATTACTTGACTTTTATTTAAACTAGAGCTCTGCTTTTAGGGTGGAGGATGTACTGTCCCAAGTTTCAGGGTTTTTGTGCAGCCATTTTCAGAGATAACTCTGGGGATCTCTAAGTTTTCAGTTCCTCCAAGGTGGTATTATCTAAAGAGAGGTCTTTACTACTGTCTTATTGTGTGTTCTGTTCTGTGAATGATCACAAACAATATATTCTGCCTTGAAATTGTGAAGAAGGTCCCCGTTCCTTGTGACTGAAAGCCCTGCTGTGCTAGTGAACCTCCTCACCCTGCAACTGCCACCCAGAACTGCAACCTGGATATATGTATGAGCAAGGCAACAGAATCCTGCCCCAGTGCTAGCAAAAAAGATTCATATAATCTCCTTCTCACTAGTTCTTTGAGCCTTTTCCTGTCTGTGGGTTGAAAGCTCTGGAAGCAATCACGGCCACTGCTACCACCACCACTGCTACTGCTGCTGATTCCAATTCAGTCACTCCCAAGGCCTGCTCCTAGTTTTCTGGGGCATGGTCTGTGCTGGTATAGCTTGGGCTGGGCTGTGCTTCTCTCTCCCCTTGGTGCAACAAGCCTTTCCCATAAACCTTCCAAGTTTCATTTTGAGGAAATTTGTCACTATGTCTTTTTTTCTTTGTTCTTTGGCTCTAGAATCTGGTTAGAGTCATTTATAGAGGGATTTAAAGGTGTTCGGGAGAGTGGTCAGGTGAGTTCCTGCCTTTACACTCCCATCTTGGCTCCCTCTGTTTGCATTGCTGGGATCTGCCAATTTAAAGAAGCTAAAAGGAAACATTTTAACCATCTGTAATGAAGGACTAAGCCTTCACAGAGTAGTAGAATGGACCAGGGTAAGGCCTAATGAGCTTCAGAAAATTGGAAGTGTAGCAATTGAAGTTGGAAATAGAGTCTAGTGATAACTGCAGCATCAGCATCTAGAGAGTAGATATCCCTGAAGCTATCTGATTTATCCCAGCAGTGATTCCTCAGCAGCTGAGACATCTAATACTGAAAGCAAGAGAGCAATTTTTTTTTTATTAGAAGTGAACTTGATAGGGGTAAAGTTTTCTAGCAGCAATTTGAAATTTAAACTTATTTTTCTCAGGGACCAAGGACAATTTGTTTCCAGTTTGTAGGTTGTTGGAGGAAGTACATCACATGGGCACTTGTGAATATAGTATTTTTGACACTCTAGGCTTACCTTTGCAACCCTTTGGGGAGAAATAGTAGTGAAACTCTGGGGACCTGACCCAGAACTACTCCTAGGTGTTGGATGAGTGTTACCTAGAGTCTATGTGCTACAGTAAAAAGATGGACTTTGTACTTTTTGAAATTCATTTAATCCTCCAAAAAATAAACCTTTTGTTATTTTAAAATTTCTTTATTACTGAAATGAAAACAATAATTTCCTTTCTATCTATCTCATAGCAATACTTAATTATAAATAATCTTAACAATTTACTTCTAACTCTACTCCTTAGGATCCAAGACTTAGATTTCCAATTTCTTAGCAGGCCATTTGAGTACATCCATTCCATCCACTTATTTTCTCTGAAGCTGACTTTATTCCTAGGATTAGTTCAGGGCTTCCCTTGAATAAGAGAGGATCATAACTCTCCCTTTCACTTGCTTTTTCCTGACATACAAGAAATTGTGAAGATACCGAGAGAGCAGTTGGGCTGTCCATCTGCTATTCATCACAATTTTGATGTGACCAGTTTAATCTTGTTAGAACATATATTTCCCTGACATCCATATTCCAGTTCTTCAGAGTTCCATAATTTTTATAAGCCTCAGGTCTGTTCAAACCCAACGTGTACCTTTCTATTGACTTCTGTGAGATACTCATTTTGAATTCTTCAGAGGCTATCATGTTTCATACCTTACAGACACGTAGCATCAGGTAGGATATTAATATTAAAAAGTGTATCTTTGTTTCTGAGAGAAGCTTGGTATTAACAAAAAAAAGTCTGTAATTTCTTGAACAATATAGACACTTGTCTTTTCATTTTAAATTATTGGCACAACTTATTACATATTTGCATTGTCTTTCATATGCTTATATATAAATCTGCAAACATACATATGGATAAACATATATAAACACATGCGAACATACTTGTGCATATTTAATATATAATGTATACGTCCTATGTATGTGAGCATATAAATTCCACAAATGTACTTACATATGTACATTCTGATATCAAAGACTTTTTGTTATCCACATAACATCAGGACAACAAATAAAGGATACTTTTCAGGATGAGCATTTAGAATGGATGGATATGATCCTGGTTATATTGGACATCTAAACTGATGAAATTACAGATGCATTTGAGTGTCTGATTATTTAGGAATTTACCAACTCCCCCCCATCACAAAAACAAAACAAAACAAAACAAAACAAAAACCCTGCAAATGATCATAAGTGACTAAGAGTTTAATTCTTAATTTGCTTTTATAGAACTATCAGGTTTCTTATATTATAATTTTAGTGTCAATTTTTTTTCTTCTAATGTCTAAGTACATTTAGTGAGTGATCGAAGATAAGTTTATAATACTTTTAAATATAGAATTTTAAAAAAGAAACAACATTGATATTTAAATTTAGCATCATTCTACCTAAGCATGTATGTGATTTTCAAAAATGTTGAATTCTTTTAAAACATTGTTGGATTAATGTCATTGTTTGGTCCATATTCTATGTTATCTTATTCACTTTATAGGTATTTTGTAAGCTTTTCAGTCAATAAGAAATTATCAGTCATTATGACAGATATTGTGATATTGTGATTAGATCCAATTGTAAAAAGTGGACATTTAGAAATTTGTTGATGTCAATCTTCTGTTTGATGATGAGAGAGGTCACATTGAACTTAGAACCCTGCAAATGGTCACTTCAAACCTGAGTAAGTGCAGATTAATTTTAAACCTGGCAACCCATTTAAGGGCTTTTAGGAATGCAAATTTAGGCTTAATTCTCAGTTGTCTTCAGGAAAATCAGCAGTTTATGAACCCTTTGCAAAGCATTTGAGGCTAAGAAAATTTGTCTTTGGTTTATATAAAACAGTCTGCAACCATTTATGATCTTTATTTTATTTCAAATGAGAAATGCTTCTCATATTTCTAATGGTTATCAATTCTGGTTTAATATAGCCCTAATTTTTAAATGACTTTGGTTGGAGGCAAAATAGGTACATTTTAGCATATTGGGCAATAAAACTAAGACATAAAATGTATCCACAATATTCATACATATTTTTCATTTTCTCAACCATTGTCACATACAAGAGGAAGAAGGGGGAAAATTGTTAAGGACCTACTGGGTACCAGGAATTGTGTTAAGCACTTTTTTCTGGAACTGATTTTGAACTTATGTCTTCCTGTCTCTAAGCCTGGCTTTCTAGCCCACTGTATCATGTAAGTTACCTAATAAAAATAGGTGTTTTTTTTTTTTAATGTTTTAGTTAAGAAAAGTCTGCTTTGGATGTTTTTTTTTTTTTTGGTAGAGTAAGATATACTTTAGTCCTTCAAATCTTAACTCTCTAATTTTAAGTTTTACACTACTCTGTCTAAAACACATCAATAAATACAAAGGTATATCTTTCCTTATTAAGAAACACTGTCACTTTCTCTTCATAGGAACTAAGAAAGTTTTAGGAAGTCTGGAGAAACTTATGAAGAGAACTGGCTTTCTGTCAGATTGAAATGATTTCACATCTGCAAGATTCAATTTGGTACCTTTGCAATAAAACAATCAGAGAAAGCAGCAGCTTTTAACAAAGCGGAAAAGGATTTCCTTGACAGTTTATGAATTATGGTGTAGGTGAACAAAGTAAAATATACAGCCTCTTTAAAAACTGGAAACCAGCTAGAATGAATGGCATCTCAGGCAAAACACATGTGTTTGTGATGTGAGAAAAATAGCATGACTGTTCCCAGTTTTCCTTGCTGATTATAATTATGCAGGTTCATTGAATAAAAGACAAGAGAGTCAGAGTCAGAAAAAAAAAAGACAGACAGAGACACACAGACAGAGTGAGAGAGACAGAGAGAGAGATACAAACACACACACACACACACACACAGAGAAAGATGGAGAGGGAGGAAGAGAAGAAGAGAGAGAGAAGAATGAAGGAAGGGAGACAAACAGTGGGGGAGATGAGAAAGAGAGAGAGACAGAGAGAGACAGAGAGAGACAGAGACAGAGACAGAGACAGAGAGAGAGAGAGAGAGAGAGAGAGAGAGAAAGTGAGAGAGAGATTATATTGATAATAACTAGAGATGCAATAGATATAGGTATAGCCATAACTACATATCTGTGTATCTCTAGTTATGTCAGTGTTTCCAATCTTTATATCTGTCATTGAAGTAATTTACTCTAAGTGAAAAAAAAATACAGAAGAGGGACAAAAAAAAAGATTAAGCATTTTAAGAGGGAGGATTCTTCTAGGTATTGATTGTGAAAGGGAAAATAGATGATTCTCAGTTTTCTCTGGTCACTAATTGTAGTGGTTTCTGAGTCTATCACTTGTCAGGTGTGCTCAAAAGAGTGTTGGAAGTAAGCTGCTGATGCAGTCTAGAAGGAAGTCTAAATATAAAATTGTCATGCCATCATTTTGCTAACAGGCACTGCTGAATAATTCAACTCTGATAATAATAAGGCAAAATATGTCTTGTGTTTTTACATTATGAGTCAGAGGGCCTAATTTACTTCCAGTATCCCAGGTAAGCTCTTTTTTACCTCTCAAGAAGAGAAAGAAAAATTTCTTGTGCATTGGCTTCATTCATCATGTCAGAAGAAAAGAAAGAGGTAGCAGAATAGAAGCAAGGGAATGAAACTTGGAGGTTTAAGATTTGTGGACTGTTCAACACGTTTTGTCATCTGTCCCCAGGAGAGGTTTCCTGACTTAGGGTGGAGGGAGGTTTATGCCTATTTAGGGTTAGAGACACAGGTGGTTAAAAGGTAAAGGAAAGTAACACAGAGCATAGCATCACAGCATTCTTGGATGTAGCTGCAGGTAATGGTTTTCCTTTTTTTATTTATTTTTTCGATGAGGGTGTATATGATGGAAAAAGGAGATAGAAGAGAAATCAGTATGAACACTTGCTCGCTCATAACGTTGTGTCTTCTGGCATTTGACGGAGGTTTTTGAGAAATTAGTATTTCTCAAATGACTTGTCAGTTAAATTTCACTGTGGCAGAGAACTTTTATTATCTGTGTTGAGTGCTTTGAGATACATGTATAATGACATGAATTTCCTAGAAAGTAGGCATAAGGCACAAGATTTTATAATACCCAGAGGGTTACCATGAGGTAACCGATGTTTTCATAATATTTAACAGTACATGAATATTAGTTTCTATCTTCTGCTTCATGTTAAGAAATTATATTTAGAGCATCAGACAGTAGAAATGAAATAGTTTATAAATTGAATAAGGAATATTTGAGAGATATTTTCTCATATATGTATTGACTTTATTTGTGCTGATTTGGGAAAACACTAACTAGGAATTGTGTGCAAATTTTGATTTATGAAATAAAAATTGTTGCTCACTTGTTTGGTTTACTTATATAAAAAAGAAAATCAAGTTGACTTATATGTTTGAACAAATGTCATAGGAAAACCAAAAAATGTAATTTAAATACTCTTCCATCTATTTTTTTTTACAAAAAGACTATAGTTGTTTACAGATTTTTTAGACTTTCATAACATTGTTAAAAAATTTGCAGCAATAAAATTTATATAGGTTGCACTGAATGCACTTCACATATAGGAAAACTTGCCTCAAAAAGATGTGATTTCCAAATTATGGATAAAGTAGTCTCTAAAGGTGAGAAAAAAATTGATGATATTCCTTCAATATATTTTTTTTTATTTCCTCAATTACATTCCTCTAGTGAGGTTAGCATTGAAAGAAAAAAAGTCCATGTCCTTTTTACCTTTTGTATCATAATGTCTTTTCCACACATACATACATTTCATTCATGATAATCCATTCATTTGTATTTTCTTCAATGGAAGAAAAAAAAATTCTCAGAAGTGTGTTTCAAGTATTTAGTGTTGACTACAATTGTATTAAATGGAATTTCTCTTTCTATCTCTTGCTGCTGAACTTTGTTCATAATATAAAGAAATATGGATTATATGAGTTCATTTTGTACCCTCAACTTTGCTAAAATTATTTTCACTAGATTTTTAAATTGATTCTCAAGAATTCTTTAAATATATCATCTGCAAAGAATCATAATTTTCTCTCTTCTTTGTCTGTTCTAATTTCTTCAATTTATATTTCTTCCCATCAATACACCTAACATTTCTACTTCAGTATTGAATAATAGAGGTGATAACAAACATCCTTGATTCACTCTTGAAGTTATTCTTGACTCAAATATAAGTCTTTCTTAAAAGTACATTCTTAAATTAGAAAGAAGGTGTAATTTGCTCAGTACTTATAAAGTGGTTATGCAAAAGTAAAATAAGAATTTACTATGATAATATAAATAATAATATT
>CM053580.1:424210874-424227068 GCA_028627135.1 Pseudochirops cupreus | reverse complement strand
TGGGGAATGACTTGCATTCTTATAGATTTTACTTAATTCCCTGTATATTTTAGAAATGAGGCCTTTATCAGAGACACTGGTTGTAAAAATTCTTTCCCAATTTCCCACTCCCCTCTTAATCTTGGTTACATTGCCTTTGTTTGTACAGAAACTTTTCAATTTAATGTACTCAAGATTATCCATTTTGCATTTTATAATGCTCTCTAACTCTTCTTTGGTAATAAAGTCTTCCCTACTCCATAAATCTGACAGGTAAACTATTCCTTGCTTCCACAGATTACTTACAGTATCAACCTTTACACTGAGATTATGAATCCATTTAGACTTGATTTTGGTGTACAGCATTAGATGATGGTCTATGCCCAGTTTCTGCCATTCTAGATTCCAATTTTCCCAGCAGTTTTTTTTTCAAATAGTGGGTTCTTATCCCCAAAACTGGAGTATTTGGGTTTATCAAACAGCATATTACTATAATCATTGACTGTTGAGTCTTTTGTACCCAATCTATTCCATTGATTCACTACCCTATTCCTCAGCCATTACCAAGTAGTTTTGATGACTGCTGCTTTATATTACAGATTCAAATCTGTTACAACTAGGCCACCTTCTCTAGCATTTCTTTTCATTAATTGCCTGCATCTTCTGGACCTTTTGTTCTTCCAAATGAATTTTGTCACTATTTTTTTCTAGCTCTATAAAGACATTTTTTGGCAGATTGTTTGATATGGCACTAAATATGTAATTAAATTTAGGTAAAGTTATGATTTTTATTGTATTAGCTTGACCCAGCCACAAGCAATGTGTGTTTTTTTTTTCCAATTAGTTAGATCTGATTTTATTTGTGTGAAAAGAGTTTTGTAGTTCTGTTCATGTAAGTACTGAGTTTGTTTTGGCAGGGAGATTCCCAGATATTTATAATGTCCACAATAATTTTAAATGGGGTTTCTTTCACTATCTCTTGCTGTTGGAGTTTGTTAGAAATATAACAGAATGCTGAGGATTTATGTGGGTTCATTTTATAACCTGCAACTTTGCTAAATTTATTTATTGTCTCAAGAAGTTTTTTACTTGATTCTCTAGAATTCTCCAAGTATATCATCATGTCATCTGCAAAGAGTGATAGCTTAATCTTTTCTTTGTCTAATTTGATTCCTTTGATTTCTTTTTCTTCTCTAATTGCTACTGCTAACATTTCTAGTAACAGAATGAATAAGAGGGGTGAAAATTGACATCCTTGTTTCACCCCTGATCTTATTGGAAATGCTTCTAGTTTATTCTTATTACATATAATACTTGCTGATGGCTTTAAATTGATGCTACTTATTATTCTAAGGAAAACTCCATTTATTTCTATACTTTCTAGTGTTTTTAATAGGAATGGCTGTTGTATTTTGTCAAAAACCTTTTTCTGCATCTATTGAAATAATCATATGCTTTCTGCTAATTTTAATGTTGATATGATCAATGATACTGATGGTTTTCCTAATATTGAACCGTCCAGGCATTTCTGGAATAAATCCAACCTTATCAAAATGTATTATTCTTGCCATAAGTTGCTGTAATCTTTTTGCTAATGTTTTTATTTAAAATTTTTGCATCTATATTCATGAGGGAGATTGGTGTATAATTTTCTTTCTCTGTTTTGTCTCTCCCTGATTTAGGTGTCAGTACCATATTTGTGTCATAAAAAGAATTTGGTAGGACTCCTTCCTCACCAATATTCCCAAATAGTTTGTAGAGTATTGGGATCAATTGATCTTTAAATGTTTGACAAAATTCAGTAGTAAAACCATCTGGCCATGGAGATTTTTTCCTAGGGAG
Organism: Pseudochirops cupreus; assembly: GCA_028627135.1. Taxonomy (NCBI): domain Eukaryota; kingdom Metazoa; phylum Chordata; class Mammalia; order Diprotodontia; family Pseudocheiridae; genus Pseudochirops; species Pseudochirops cupreus. The sequence goes on along the minus strand of CM053580.1, from coordinate 424,225,247 downwards.
TTCCCTGATAGCTTGATCAATTTCTTTTTCTAAGATGGGATTATTTAAGTAATTTACTTCCTCAGTTATTCTGGGCAACTTATATTTTTGTAAATATTCATCCATTTCACTAAGATTGTCAAATTTATGTGCATATAATTGGGCAAAATAATTACCAATTATTGTTTTAATTTCTTCTTCATTGGAGGTACATTCACCCTTTTCATTTTTGATGTGTGAAATTTGGTTTTCTTTCCTTTTTTATCATATTGACTAAAGGTCTATCAATTTTATTGTTTTTTTTCAAAAACCAGCTTTTAGTTTTATTTATAAGTTCAATAGTTTTTTAATTTCAATTTTTCAATCTCTCCTTTGGTTTTCATTATTTCTAATTTAGTATTTAATTGAGGATTTTCAATTTTTTCCTTTACTAGCTTTTTCAATTGCATGCCCAATTCATTGACCTCCATTTTCTCTAATTTATTCATATATGAATTCAGGGATATGAAACTTGCCCTAAGAACTGCCTTTACTGCATCCTACAAGCTTTGGTATGATGTCTCATTATTATCATTCTCTTGAATGAAGTTCCTGATTGTTTCTGTAATTTCTTGTTTGACCCATTCATTCTTTAGGATTAAATTATTTAGTTTCCAATTAGTTTTTTTGTCTATCTTTCCATGGCCCTTTATTGCATATAATTTTTATTGCATCATGATCTGAGAATGATGGATTTAATATTTCCACCTTTCTGCACTGAATTGTGATGTTTTTGTGCCCTAGTACATGGTTGATTTTTGTGTATGTGCCATGTATCACTGAGAAGAGGTGTATTCCCTTTTATCTCAATTCTGTTTTCTCCAGAAATCTATCTTGTCTAGCTTCTCTAAAATTCTATTTGCCTCCTTAACTCCTTTCTTATTTATTTTGAGGTTAGATTTATCAAGTTCAAGGAGGGGGAGATTGAGATCTCCCACTAGTATAGCTTTACTATCTACTTCTTCCTCTAATTCCCTTGACTTTTCATCTAGGAATCTGGATGCTATGCCACTTGGTGCATATATGTTAAGTAATGATATTGCTTCATTCTCAATGGTGACTTTTAGCAGGATGTAGTTTCCTTCCTTTTCTCTTTTAATTAGATCTTTTTTTTGCTTTTGCTTTATCTGAAATAAGGATTGCTACCCCCGCTTTTTTTACTTTAGCCGAAGCATAATATATTCTACTCCATCCTTTTAGCTTTACCCTGTGTGTATCCTCTTGTTTCATATGTGTTTCTTGTAGACAGCATTTTGTAGGATCATGGTTTTTAATCCATTCTGCTATCTGCCTCTGTTTTATGGGGGAATTCATCTTATTCACATTCACAGTTATGATTACTATCTGTGACTTTCCCTCCTTCCAATTCCTCTCCCCTGTTTATATCTTTGTATCTTCCTTTTCTCTTCCCCTGCTTAAGAGTTTTCCTTTTGACCACCACCTCCCTCAGTATTGCCTCCCTGTGCCCCCCCCCTTTACCTACTCTTTCAATTTACTACTCTTTCCCTCCCTTCTAACCACATCCCGCTTCTTACACCGTCTCTTTTCCCTCCTACTGCCTGTAGGGCACAATAGATTTTTATTCTTAACAGAGTATGTTTTTCCCTCCTTGAATCCAAACCAATGCTAGTAAATTTTATACAGTGCTCCCCTCTCTCCCTCTTTTCCCTCTGTTGTTATGAGTTTTTGTGTCTTTTCATGTTAGAATCTAAACTTAGCTGTTTATATTGATCCTTCTTTAAATCAGAACCAATGAGAATAACATTCATATGATGATCATCTGCTTCCTTCCCCTCCACTTTAGTATGTTTTTATGCCTCTTTGTGCGGTATAATTTACCATTTTCTGCCTCCACCTTTCCTTTTCTCCCATTACAATCCCTTTATTCCCCTTAACAGGGTTTATTTTTAATCTTCAGATTAGTTAACTTATACCCACACCCTCTATCTATGTACATCCCTTTAAATGTCGCAATATGTATACAAATTTCAATATTGACAGGTATCTGCTTTTCATATAGGGATGTAAACAGTTTGCTCTTATCAAGTCCTAAGTTAGGTGCATGAGTGTGCATCTATATGTGTAAGTGTATGTGTGAGTGTGTGTTTTCCTTGTTTACCTTTTTCTGTCTCCTTGGATCTTGTAAATGGAGAAGGAATTTTCCATTGAGCTCTGGTGTTTTCATCAGGAAAGTCTGGAAGTCATTTATTTCATTAATGACCATCTCCTTGCCTGAAAGATTGTGCTCAGTCTTGCTGAGAGTTGATCCTTGGTTGCAGTCAAAGCTCTTTTGCTTTAAGAAAAATCAAATTCCAATCCCTCCAGTCTTTTAATATAGAAGCTGCTAAGTCGTGTGTAATGCTGACTGAACAATTTGAATTATTTCTTTTTGGCTGCATGCAGTATTTTCTCCTTGACCTTGTAGCTCTGGAATTTGGCTACTATATTTATTGGAGACACAAATTTGGTATCTCTTTCAGGAGTAGATCAGTGAATTCTTTTGATAACTGTTTTACCTTCTGATTCTAGGACCTCAGGAAAGTTTTCTTTGATACTCCCTTGGAGGATGCTGTCCAGGCTGCTTTTTTCATAATGGCTTTATGGTAGGCCAATAATTCTTACGTTATCTCTCCTGGATTTGTTTTCCAAGTCAGTTGTTTTTCCGGTAAGATATTTTTCACTTTCTTCTAATTTTTCAGTTTATGTTTTGTTTGACTGACTCTTGCTGCATCATAGAGTCCTTAGTTTCAATTTTACTGTTTCTAATGTTTAGTAAATTATTTTCCTAAATTAAGTATTGAAGCTCCTTTTCCATATATTCAGTTTTCATTTTTAGGAAGGTATTTTCTCCAGGTATATTTTGGACCTCCCATCCTAGATCCCCAATTTTACCTTTTAAACATTTGTTTTCTTCGGTGAGATTTTTTTTTCCAGTTTGGTTACTGTAAATTTAAATTTATCTTCTACCTCTCTAATTTCATTTTTTAAATCCCTCTTGAGGTCATCCAAGAATGCTTTTTGGGCTTGAGACCAATTCACATTTCCTTCTGTGGTCTCCAGTGTGAGTATTGAGTCTGTGTTGTCTTCTGAATTTGGTTGTTCTTGCTCACTATAAAAAGATTCTATGGTCCTAGCCTTTGTAGTTTCCTTCTTGCCCATTGTGATTGCCTATGTCCTGGATTTTTAGAGTGGATATCTGCTTCTGGGGTGCAGAAGTATTGAGCTTCTCATGCTGAGCGGTAGGCGTTTTGTTGTTAACTTCCTGAGCTGTAGTGTCTGAGTGTCTAGACTGAGGCCAAGGCCAGGACTCTCAGTTTTTCCCCTGAGTTACCCTGAGGCTCACAGAGTAATGGTGGAGGAGGGGTGGTCTGGGTGGTCTGGCTACTCTGGGCTACAACTCAGGCAGGTTCAGTAGCTGGAGGCAAGCAGGGCTGCTGTCTGCTGATTACCCAAGTAGTGCTAAGACACACCTGAGCTTGTGTAGTTGGTGCTTGCTGGATCACCCCTCCTGGGCTTTGACTCTGTACTGCCTCACTTCCCCCTTCCTCAGTGACTTCCAGGTCTGAGGCTGTTTCCACTAATTTAGGATTTTACTTTGGGTGGGGCAGTTAACTCTGAGTTTTCTGGGTCAGGGAGGGGGGAATCAGTGCAACTAGGTTTTATTCCGCCATCTTGACTTCTGGAGGTTTGGATATGTAATTTTTAAACATCCAGATTGCAGGCTGGTAGCCCAAGGTAAAACTTCTGTGCCTGTTGTGGGCTCTGCATTTTCTCTTACCCAGCTCTGAAAATCCTCTGTCCTGCGGTGAGATGGCTGCAAATTGCCCTTGGGATGGGTGGCTCCTTTGCTCTCTGTTGTAGTCTGCTCTCAGATCTGTGCTGGTGCAGCCCCTGTGTGCTCTGTGTTCCCCCTGCCCAGACCTGAGTAGACAATCTCCTAGGCTGGCAATCTGCCACACTCTGTCTCCCAGTGGGTTTTGTCACTCTAAAATCTGTTCAAATTCACTTTTTAGAGGTTAGGGACAGAATTCTTGGAGAAGCTTAGAGAAGTTACTCCTTCCTTTCTGCCATCTTAGCTCCACCTCTGGACTTGAATTATTTTTACTGAAGGAAAAAAATGGCAAGATTAGATGCAGAACAAAAAATAAAAGAACTATAAAAACACTGAAATGAGAATATATATTGCATAATCATATATATGTGTACATTTTTGTATGTATTTGAAAGAAAGGCAGAAACAGCAAAGCTTTTTGAAGATATATTTTTGAATGATAATTTAAAATTTTATTGAATTTTTTCATAATTATGAGCATCCAAATAATATGACCAAGTTGTGTCAGAACATTATGCCAGTCAATTTACAACAACAACAAAAACATTTAAAGAGGTCAATTTTAAAGTTCACGAAATTCCAGGGCATCAAAATCGGTGAGTCCAAAAATCAATAAACTCAAACATATCAACAATAAACTTCAAGAGCACAATAATAGCAAAATTATGGGTTCAGATAAAAACAACAAGAACTAATTCCTCTTTATATACTGCAAAAAGGAGAAAAAAGTAGGAAAAAAGCTATAACATGCAAACACAGAAAATAAACACATATAGGTAGGATATCTTCACAAAATTTGTTTCCCCAAAATGTCAAGCATTCTTAAAAACACACATGCACATATACACTTGAACATTTAAGATTAAAATGACTTTGACTAGTACGAGAATTCAAATTATACAAAAAAGTCATAATCATTTTTAAAAAGCCTCATTAAGAAATAGAGGGGAGGATCAGTAGAAAGGATCGGGTTTACAATACACAAGATCAAATGACTACAGTAAGTAGTACTGCACTTGTCTTTTGGGACAAGACCTCACTATTTGACATAAATGCTGGGAAACCTGAAAAGCAGTTTGGTAGAAACTAGGTATAAACCAACATCTATATACCAGTACCATATACCAACATGAGATCAAACACCACAGCAATACCATATGCCAATATAAAGTCAAAATGGTAGATGATTTAGACATAAAGGATGGTATCTCATACACTGAGCAAATTAGGGGTATGTGTAAAATTTTATCATAGATAAAGGAAGAATTTATGACTAAACAAAAGACAGAGAAAATAAGAAGTAAAATGGATAATTTTGATTATATTAAATTTTAAAAGTTTGTACAAACAAAATCAATGCAGTCACAATTAGAAGGAAAACAAGAAACTTGACTTGTAAAATACAAATGTTTTAAAATACACTTTTATACATAGAGAACAGAGCTCCCAAAGAAGACCTATGCTATGAAACTAAGTTGAATGGATTGTTTTTTATTAGCTCTGACTCAATTATGATTGCTACAATTCAGTAAGGTGTGTGGTTAAATAACAATAATAGCATTATTTTGGTTAACACTTGAATACTATAGACAGGCTTGAGGAAATCAGAATGAAGAAAATGGAAGTAAAAAAAAATCATTCCAGTCACTATAAATATGGAAAAGGAAGAAAATGAAATAAGGGTAGAAAGGTAAGGATGGACAATTCTAGAGCAAATCACCTGGAGAATTGAACTTTTATATAATATCTAAAGTAAATAGAATAAAATGGAGTGATTTTGTTCAGTTCTTGCTTGTAGGCATTTGTAGGCATTCCTTTGGCATGTGAGAAGAATCCTTTCCTTTGTGTCTAGTGATTCATTTGAATGGTTACTGTACCAGAATTTTGTGGATATATTAATGGGAGCAATGTTAACACATCAGATTTCTCCTTTATTCTTCCCTTTAGATTTGAGGATGGCTTTCTGAGCTCCAGATCAAAATGGAGTAGGGATGAAGGGAAATGTATACATCTGCGCATAAATATATACATAAACACACACATGCATAATGCAAATCCTGAATTGCAAAGTCATCTATGCTGGACACATACTTGAACGTTTTCAAGCTTGGCAAGATGTACCAGACCTTGTGTTCCACTGGCTTGGCTTTCAAGAACCTACAATCACCTATGTACAATGATAAAACATTAAAGAAAGACCTCAAGAGAAATACTGACAAAACAACAAAAGTTACCAAAAAATGACAAGTGACATTTTACAACTGTTTTGAAAATAAATAGATTGAATTGCAATATAAAAACAGGGGATGGGGTGGGGAGGAGGGTTATGCCATTCTTTAAAAAGAGCCAAAGCCAGAACAATTTTGCCAGGAATTTATTAACACACACATATTTTAAGATAGAATGTACAAAATATTATCATGCTTCTTCTTAGTTCAAAAATCTATAATTATAGAAATGGACTTTGAAATGCTAAGTTCAAAATGAAAATATTATGAGATAAGAAAGGATATATTTATGTATGTATATATACACATGTGTATATGTGTAATTTGTATGTTAAATATTACACTGACAACAAAAAATATCAGTAATAAGTACCTACACATCTGATTGAGTAATCATTTATAAACAAAATGTTAACTGAGATGCAAAAGGAATTGAGTAACACAATATGAAGGGGAAAGTGGAAAAATTTAATGAAACAATACGTTAAATAAAAATATAAATGGGGAAGAAGTTGCAAATTTGATAACATTGCTGAAGTAGCAAAATTTTATAGATATGTGGAGGGAACTAATTGGAAAAACAAAACAAAACCAAAAACTAGGGGTTGTCCTCCCACCCCCCAAGAATGCACTTGAGACATACATAAAAATGATTATATTCTAGGTCACTGAAATTATAAATTAAACTCAAATACATAAAATGTCGATATTACATTTTTGGACGATGCAACAATCTAAAACACTAGAGATGAGTAAGGAAATATGATCAAAAGAAGGCTGATATACAGAACCTTAACTAACTCAGAGAGAATGGCACTTTTCCCCAGGGTTCTAACTGGGAGAGGAGATAACTTCTTCCTTATCTCAATTACTGTCTCTGTACCTTGAGGTTCTTTGGTGACATATTTTATAAGCATCTGTGAACCACTGTTTCAAAGGTCTCATCATATGGACACACCTCTCACATATTTGGTCTTCTCTTAAGTCTTTGGTCATGGACCATAACCACTTCTGGTTAACATTTCATGTACCACTTTCCATCTCCTTCCCTCAACTGAACTTAACACAAAAACAGTTATAGTTAATCATAGCTCTGCCTATGCAAACTAAAATTGATTAAGTGAATAATGCTTGGCTTAAAGAACAAATTATAAAACCAATAACAGAGTGTTTTAAGATAACAATAATGAGAATAACATAAAGAAGTGTATGCCATAAAACTGAGCAGAATTCAGATGTAAATTTTTCATTTCTAAATGCTTAGATTAGCATGAAAGAAAAATGATATTTTTTTCTTGCTGGAGAAATTAGGGAGAAATAACAGGAAAAGAAACATAAGGAAAGAAAATGTAAAAGTAAAATAAGAAATTAATGGCAAAGAATAAAAAAGAAATATTTGAATCAACAAATGCAGTAGCTATTTTAAAAAATCAATTGATGAATTATTAGTAAGTTTAATTTTAAAAGATGAAAGAAACCAAATCATTATAATCAGAAATGAACAATTTGGAATCTCAATGAATGCAAGTGACTTAAAAATATTAGAGACAGTAGAGAGTATTGGACATAGTTTTATGTCAATAAAACTGATAATTTTAAAATGGATTAACATTATAACGTCCCCAAGCTAATGAAATGAGAAATATACATTCAAATATGTGTGTGTAATTAATTTTATAAGTGGAAATGAAACAGGCCATGGATCAGCTTTCATATATGAAAAACCACGGAAAATATTTATTCACAACTAAGTTCCTGAATCAATAAAATAACAGAACTATTTGAATCCATGAAGTGGGAGTGTCCTATGTACCATTACCACTTCCCATCTCTTTACCTCAATTGAATTTAACACCGGAAAAGTTATAGTTAGTAATAGCTCTGCCTTTGCAGACTAAAAGCCATTTCTTGAATGCTTGGTTTAAAGAACAAAATATGTAAAAAATAAAAAAAAAAACAACACGCTATTTTTAAAATAACAACAGGAATACTACAAAAAAAATGAATGTCCAATTTTTCATTAGAGTAACAAAATTGTTCTTTTTTCATTATGCTCTGTAATTTTTATTTTCTTTTGTACACTTTAATGTGTTTTATTGGTGGGTTTTTTTTTTTTTCGCAATTCTGTAATGACCAGCTAATCTCCTGCCCTCTACTTCTAAAGAGAGGCCTTTCCTAATAATAAATTGAATCAGCATGTTGATTATATCTGAGAATTTATATTTCCTTTGGAACCACTAATCTATCCCGCATCTATGAAGAGATGACAGGAATCATAATTCTTCAGAGGATGTGGTGTTTCAGAGTTCACAGACATATTAAATAAGCAAAGTAATATCAATGTTTAAGGCACAAATATAATGCATAAATTGCATAAACACAAAGCAGAAGCACCCAAAAAAAAATCATTGAATTTTTAAAATAATGCATGTTTCCTTGTGCATCTGTAATCTTTCACCTCTCTGCCAAGAGGTTAATTGCATATTTCATCATCAATCATATGAAATCATGGATACTGCTTTTATCAGAATTTTTATAGTGCTTTCAAAGTTTTTTTTTTAGAATTTATTTATTTTTATTTTCTTTCTTTTTTAAAACTTTTATTTATTTATTTATTTATTTATTTATTGGTTTATATTATTGATTTCCACAAGATTTTGAGTTACAAATTTTCTCCCTGTCTTTTCCCTACCCACCGTCTGAAAATAACGATCCCACTATATATCCCATCCACCAACCTGCTCTCTCCTTTATCCTCCCCCATCACCCCTCTGACTTTCTGGTAAGGTAAGACAGATCTCCCTTTCCCAATGCTTGTATATCTTATTTCCAAGTTGCATGTAAATAATAATAATAATAATAATTTTGTTTCATTTGATCTAAAATCAAATGATAAATGTACGTATACATACATATACTTATATATACGTATATATATATTTATATATGTATATGTACATATATACGTATATGTATGTATATGTACATATATATACGTATATATATATATGTATATGTATGCATATGTACATTTATCATTTGATTTTAGATCTTTAAATTCTGGATTCTTTCCATTCCTCCTTTGTCACCCAGCTCCACTGGAAAGTCAGGTAATTCAATACAGGCGGTAAATGTGTAGTTATGCAGAACATCTCCACAATGAACATAATGTGTAACACTAACTGTATTTCGCTCCGTCCTATCCCACCCCCACACCCTGGCTTGTTCTGTTCTCTATTTTATCCCTGTCCCTTTACTGAAGTGTGTGCTTCTAACATCCCTCTCCCCTCACCCTCCCCTCTCCTCCAACCCTGCCCTCTTGCCTCCATACTCACCTCTTTCATCCCCATCCCCTCTACTCTTCTGTACGGTGAGATACCCACTTTAGAGTGTGTATCATTCCTTCCCTAAGCCAAATTCAATGAAAGTAAGGATGACCCACTCCCTTTTGCCTTCCTGTTCTTCCCCTCCATTGTAACAGTTATCCTTTGCCTCTTCTATATGAGATGATTAACCTCATTCTATCTCTCCCAGTCTCCTCTCATTCTATTCCTCTTCCACCTCTTAATTACATGTTTTAAAATATCATCCATTCCTATTCAATTGATCCTGTGCCCTCTGTCTATGCACACATATATACCTGCAGTCACGTATGTATTCACATGCATAAATATCCTCCTATAGGGGCATATGTGTATGTATACATACATACATACATACATATATGTATATATATACACACATACATACATATATATCTATATATCTATATCTATATATCTATATATATACACACATTTACATTCCCTTAACCTATCCTCATACCGAGATGTTTCATAAGTTACAATTCTCATTTTTCCATGATGACATGTAAATAGTTCAACTTTGATAAGTTCCTTATGATTTCTTTTCCATGTTTACCTTCTCACACTTCTCTTGCTTCTTATAGTTGAATGTCGAATTTTCTTTTCAGTTCTGGTTTTTTCAGCAAGAATGCTTGAAAGTTCTCCACCTCATTGAATGACCATAATTTCCCTTGAACCATTATACTCAGTTTTGCTGGGTAGGTGATTCTTGGTTTTAATCCTAGCTCCCTTGATCTCCACAATATCATATTCCAGGCCCTTCAGTCCCTTAATGTAGAAGCTGCCAAATTCCGGGTTATCCTGATTATGTTTCCACAGTATTCAAATTGTTTCTTCTTGCAGCTTGTAATATTTGCTCCTTCATTTGGGAACTCCAGAACCTGGCTGTAACATTCCTAGGAGTTTTCTTTTAGGGATCTTTTTCAAGGGGTGATTGGTGAATTATTTCAAGTTCTATTTTGCCCTCTGGTTCTAAAATATCTGGGCAATTTTTCCTTGAGAATTCCTTGAAGGATGATTTCTAAGTTTTTTTTTTGATCATGGCTTTCAGGTAGTCCAATAATTTTTAAATTTTCTCTCCTGCATCCATTTTCCAGGTCAGTGGCTTTTTCCAGGATATATTCCACATTGCCTTCTAATTTTTCATTTGTTTGGATCTGTTTAATAGTATCTTGATTTCTCATAAAGTCATTTGCTTCCATTTGTTCCACTCTAATTCTGAAGGAATTATTCTCTTCAGCAAGCTTTTGAGATTCTTTTTCCATCTGGCAAATTTGACTTTTTAAGGCATTCTTCTCCTCATTGGCTTTTTGGGCCTCCTTTGCTATTTGAGTTAATATATTTTTTAAGGTGTTATTTTCTTCAGCCAGGTTGTTGACCCTTTTATCATGATTTTCTTGCATCATTCTTATTTCTCTCCCCAATTTTTCCTCCACTTCTCTCATTTTGTTTTTAAAGTCCCTTTTAAGCTTCTCAATGACCTCTATACACTTTGTATTTTTCTTGGAAGTGTGGGAGTTCTGAATGTGTTGTCTTCTACCTGTTCCATGCTTTGATCCTTTCTGTCCCCAAAAAGAATATAAGGTTTGATTGCTGGGCTTGCTTTGCTTCCTTTGTCTGCTCACGTTTCTAGTCAGTTACTTGGCTTTTGGGCTCAGTAGTAAAACTCTGCTGTCAGAGAGGAGAGTTCTGTCCTGAATTGCTGGAGTTTTTGTAGCTGCTGGAGTTATTAGGAAGCTGTTGTATTTTTATTTTCAACATTCATTTCCACAAGATTTTGAGTTTTACAATTTTTCCCCATGTCTCCTCTATCTCCCATCCCATTATGGCAAGCATACTTCTTTTCTCTTCCCAAAGTCTGCCTTCTCTTATATCCCCCTCTATCTACTCCCTCTTTCATCCCTCCTCCTTACTTTCATGTAAGGCAAGATAGATTTCTATACCCCATTGTCTGTATGCCTTATTTCTCGGCTGCATATAACAACAATTTTTTAACATTTGTTTTTACAATTTTGCGTTCCACATCCTCTCCCTTCTTCCTTCCTCACCCACCCACACTAGGAAGGCAAGCAATACAATATAGGTTATACGTGCAAAACATTTCCATAGTAGTCATATTGTGAAAAACTAACTATATTTCCCTCCATCCTATCCCACCTCCCCATTTATTCTATTTTCTCCTTTGACCTTGTCCTGTTTCAAAAGTGTTTGCCTCTGACAACCCCCACCCCCAATCTGTCCTCCCTTCTATCGTCTCCCCTTTTATCCCCTTCCCCCTTGCTTTCCTGTAGTGGAAGATACCCAATTGAGTATTTATGTTATTCCCTCCTTAAGCTAAATTGAATGAGAGTAAGGTTGATCCATTCCCTTTCACCTGCCTGCTCTTCCCCTCTGTTGTAATAGTTTTTCTTGCCTCTTTTGTGTGAGATAATTTATCCTATTCTATCTCTCCTTTTCTCCTTCTCCCAATATGTTCTTTCATTTCTTAATTTTAATTTTAGATATCATCCTTTCATATTCAACTCACCCTAAACTCATACACACACACACATACACACACACGCACACATACATACACATACAAAGACACACATATCTGTATTACATATGTATTACTGCTTGTAAAATTTTCTCCTTGACCTGGGAACTCTGGAATTTGGGAGTTTTGTTTTTTAGGATCTTTTTCAAGAGGAAATCAGTGAATTCTTTAAATTTTGTTTCACCCTCTGCTTCTAGAATATCAAGGCAGTTTTCATCAGTAATTTCTTTAAAGAAGATGTCTAGGCTCTTTTTTCTCATCGTGAATTTCAGTTAATCCAACAATTTTAAAATTTTCTCTCCTGGGCCTATGTTCCAGGTCAGTGATTTTTCCAATGGGATATTTCACATTGCCTTCTATTTTTTTCTCTCATTCTTTTGGATTTGTTTTATAGTACCTTGGCTTTTCATAAAGTCATTAGTTTGGATTTGCTCCAATCCAATTTTAAAGAATTATTTTCTTCAGGGAACTTTTGAAATTCCTTTTCCATCTGACAAATTCTGGTTTTTGAAGTATTCTTCTCCTCATTGTCTTTTTGGACCTCTTTTGCCATTTGAGTTAGTCTTTTTTTAAGGTGTTATTTTCTTCAACCATTTTGTTTTTGCATCTCTTTTAGCAAAATGTTTACACATTTTTTTCTTGATTTTCTTGAATCACTCTCATTTTCCTTCCCAGTTTTCCCCCTACTTCTCTTACTTGATTTCAAAATCTTTTTTGAGCTCATCTATTTCCTGCAACCAATGCATATTTTTTTAGAGGCATTTGAAGCAGGAGTTGTGACTTTGTTGTTTTCTTTTGGTTCTATGTTTTGATCTTCTTTGTTGTCAAAGAATGATTCTATAGTATGATTTTGCTTCCTCTGTTTGTTCATCTTGCAATTATTTGATTCTTTAGCTCTTTGCCATTGTAGAACTCTGCTTCCATAGTGGAGAGTGCTGTGCCTTACAGATCTGGGATTTTGCACAGCTTCTGTCAGATCTTCTTCTAAGCATCTGTCTCTGAACTGTGAGGGAGACTGCTTCTTCACAGCCTCAATAAGTTCTACCAAACCAGTGCTTTTCCTCACCCCAGAACAGCCACCAAGACTGTGACCCAGATCTAAGCAGAGCAAAGCAAGAGAATCCTGCCCAGTGCCAGCAAAGGGATTCCCACAATTGCCCTGTGGTTGACTGGTCATTTGCTCCCCACACTTTCTGTGGTCCTTGAGCCCTGGAAGAAATGACACTGCTGCCACAGCCAGTCCTGCTGTTCCTTCTGCTGCTGCCACCACCTATGCCACCCTGGGGGGCAGAGTTTGGACTGAACTCTTCTGTCATCCAGGTCCAACAGAGTTTACCCACTGACCTCTTACTTTCTCTTTGGTGTTTATGGATTGAGAAATCTGGAAAGTGCCAAAGTTACCACTGATTCAGTCCCCTGAGGTCTGCTCCAGGTGGTCTGTGTTGCCTTTCTGTGTTGGCATGGCTCATGCAGGACTGCACTCAGCTTCCAGCCTGGTACTGTAGACACTTCCTTTCATCCCACAAGACTCTTCTCACCTGGAGATGTATTTCACTTCTTCATTTTGTGGGTTCAGTAGCTCTCAAATTTGCTTAGAGTCATTTTTTACAGATATTCCAGGTGGTTGGGGTGAGTTGAAGTAAGTTCCTGCTTTTACTCCACCATCTTGACTCCTCCTGCCAAAGTTGTTTTTCTTTATAAAATTATTATTTTCCTGCAAAGTATATTCCCAGCTGTTGCAGTTTTACTCTTCTTTGATTCATAGTTTTCGCAGGCTTCTCTAAATCTTTCATATCATTTACATTTCATACAGGGTAATATTCCTCTTGTATCATATACCATAATTTGTTAATCTATTGCCCACTTTTCTCAGTTCTGTTTTTACTACAAAAAGTGCCAATGGGGGGCAGGGAGACTTTTTTGCATATGAGTCTTTTGCCTCTCTGATTTTTTTTGGGGGGGGGGGTAACTTGGCTGATAGTAGTGCCATAGACTTAAATGGTATTCATAGTTTAGTTACTTTTTCAACACAGTTTCATGTTGCTTTCCAGAGTGAGATTATATGATCCCAGCCCCTGCAACATTTTAGATGGTCACCTTTTATTTATTTGTTTATTTATTTATTTAAATTTCGTTTTAGTTTACATCATTCATTTCCACAAGATTTTGAGTTACATATTTTCTCCCCTTCTTTCCCCTACCCACCACCCCAAAACAGCCATCCCAGTGTGTCCCCCCTCCCCCAGTCTGTTCTCTCCTATGTCACTTTTCGGTAGGGCAGGATGGATCTCCCAACCACAGTGCCTGTGTATCACAAGTTCCAGTTGGATGTAGTCAATAGTAATAATAATAATAATTGCATATAGATAGATAGATAGATAGAGATAGAGA
>CM053580.1:424188997-424203054 GCA_028627135.1 Pseudochirops cupreus | reverse complement strand
ATAATACTTACTGATGGCTTTAAATAGATGCTACCAATTATTCTAAGGAAAATTCCATTTATTCCTATACTTTCTAGTGTTTTTAATAGGAATGGTTGTATTTTGTCAAAAGCTTTTTCTGCATCTGTTGAGAAAATCATACGGTTTCTTCTAGTTTTATTGTTGATATGATCGATGACACTGATGGTTTTCTTAATACTGAACCATCCTTGCATTCCTGGAATAAATCTAACCTGATCAAAATGGATTATTCTTGCAATAAATTGCTGTAGTCTTTTTCTAATGTTTTATTTAAATTATTTGCATCTATATTCATGAGGAAAATTGGTCTATAATTTTCTATCTACATTTGGTCTCTCCCTGATTTAGATATGAGTACCACAACTACAAAATATTTTTCACATAATTAAATCAGATCTAACTATCTGGAAAAACATCAATTGCTCATGGCTGGGTTGAGCTAATATAATAAAAATGGCAATTTTACCTAAATTAAATTACATATTTAGGGCCATACCAATCAATCTACAAAAAATTACTTTATAGAGCTAGAAAAACTAGTGACAAAATTCATTTGGAAAAACAAAAGGTCCAGAATATCAAAGCAATTAATGAAAAGAAATGCTAGGGAAGGTGGCCTACCTCTACCAGATTTTAATCTGTATTATAAAGCAGCAGTCATCAAAATTACAGGGTACTGGCTGAGAAACAGAATAGAGGATCAATGGAATAGATTGGGTACCAAAGACTCAGTAGTCAACGATTATGTTTGATAAATCCAAAGACCCCAGTTTCTGGGATAAGAACTCACTATTTGACAAAAACTGCTGTGGAAATTGGAATGTGATATGGCAGATACTGGGCACAGACCATTATCTAACGCTGTACACCAAAGTCAAATCTAAATGGTTTCATGAACTAGGTATAAAGGCTGATACTGTAAATAATCTGGGGAAGCAAGAAATAGTTTACCTGTCAGATTTATGGAGTAGGGAAGACTTTATGACCAAAGAAGAGTTGGAGAGCATTATAAAATGCAAAATGGATAATCTTGATTACTTTAATTGAAGTTTCTGTAAAAGCAAAGCCAATGTAACCAAGATTAAGAGGGAAGTGGGAAACTGGGAAAGAATATTTACAACCAGTGTCTTTGATAAAGCCCTCATTTCTAAAATATACAAGTAATTACGTAAAATCTATAAGAATACAAATCATTCCCCAATTGATAAATAGTCAAAGGATATGAACAGGCAATTTTCAGAGGTAGAAATTAAAGATATCTATAAACATATGTAAAAATGCTCTAAATCACTATTGATTAGAGAAATGCAAATCAAAACAATTTTGAGGTACCGCATCTCACCAGTCAGATTGACTAAGACGACAGAACAGGAAAATGACAAATGCTGGAGAGGATGTGGAAAAATTGGAACACTAATGCATTGTTGGTGGAGTTGGAAACTGATTCAACCATTCTGGAGAGCAATCTGCAACTATGCCCAAAGGGCTATAAATAATTGCATACCCTTTGACCCAGTAATGCCACTTCTGGGGTAGTATCCCAAAGAGATGACAGAAGTGGGAGGAAGACCCATATGTACAAAAATGTTTATTGCTGCTCTCTGTGGTGGCAAAAAACTGGAAATTAAAAGGATGCCCATCAATTGGCTAAATGGCTAAACAAGTTGTGGTATATGAATGTAATGGAATACTATTGTGCAATAAACAATGGGGAGGAGATGGACTTCACATTTACCTGGAGAGGCTTATACAAACTGATGTTAAGTGAGAAGAGCAGAACCAGGAAAAATTTGTACGCAATCACAGACACAGCATATGAGTGATGACCAACCTGGATAAACTGGACTCTTTTCAGCAATGCACAGTTATAAGACAACTCTAAAAGTCTCAGGATGGAAGGAGATATCTACATTCAGAGAAAGATCTAGAAAGAACAGAGTTTAAATGGAGACTGAAGCAATCTACATGCTATCATTCTTTTCTATGTTTGGTTTTGTTTCTTCTTTTCCATTGTTCACTCCCTTTGTTACGACTCTTCTATACAACCAGACTAAAGTCCAATGTGAAAGTATTTGTAGATCCTGTACTTGATTGTTTACAGCCATGGGTTGGGGGAGGAGCAGGACAGGAGTAATTTTGAAACTCAAGGGATTGTGGAACTAAATCTTGTAAACCAAAAGTAAATAAACAAATCAATATAAATTTTAGAAAGAAAGAAATGGGAATTGTGGGAGATAGTCTACCTGTAAGAATTTAAATTTTAGGAGTTTCAAAAGCATAAGTAAGTAAATAATAATAAATAAAATAAGTAAAAAAAAAGAAATAGAGCAGCAATTCTCAACCTGTGGGTCACAACCCCTTTGGGGGTTGAATGACCCTTTCACAGGGTTGACAGAGGTTGCCTAAGACCATTGGAAAATACATATTTCCAATGGTCTTAGGAACCGAGATACAGCTCCTCCATCTCCAGGCAGGTCCACCCACATGCAGATATGCCCACATATGACTATTAAAGGGTCACAGCATTAAGAAAGTTGAGAATCACTGAAATAGAGTGATGGATCAGTGGAATAGATTAGTTACATAAGACGCAAAGTCATGACCATAGTAATCTATTGTTCAGTAAACACCAAAACCTCAGCCTTTTGAATGAGAACTCACTATTTGACAAAAACTGCTGAGGAAACTGGATAACAATAGGACACAATCTAGGTATAGCCAAACATCTCATACCCTATCCCAGGATAAGGTCAAAATGGATGCATGCTTTAGACATAAAAGGTGAAACCAGAACCAAACCAGTAGGACAAAGAATAGTTTACCTGTCAGATCTTTTGGGAAGTGAAGAATTCATGAGCAAACAGGAGATAGAGAGCATTACTAAATGTAAAATAGGTAAAGTTATATCATATTAAAATAAACAGCTTTTATACAAACAAAGCCAATGAAATAAAGATTAGAAGGAAAGCAGAAAACTGGGAAACAATCTTTACAGCAAGTGACTGATAAAGGCTTTATTTCTCAAAAGTACAGAAAATCAAGTCAAATTTATAAGAATACAGACCACACTTTAATAGAAAAACAATCAATGAATATCAACAGAAACTTTTCAGATGAAGAAATCAAAGCTATGTATAAGCATATGAAGAAGTGCTCTATATTAACTTTTGGTCAGAGACACGTAAATCAAAACAACTATGAAGTATCACATCCCACCTATCAGATTGGTGAATATGACAAAAATATATATATAATTTTAAAAAGCATGTTGGAGAAGATGTGAGAAAATTGGGACACTAATGGATTTTTAAATTGATTCAAACATTCTGTAGAACAATTTGGAAATGTGATGAAAGGACTATAAAACATTGCATACCTACTGATGCAGTAATACCACTACTAGATATGTGTTCCAAAGAGATCTTAAATTGGAGAAAAGGACCCACATGTGCAAAAATATCCACACTGGCCCTTTTTGTGGAGGCAAAATACTGGAAACTGAAAGGATGCTCAACAGTTAGGGAATGGGTAAACAAATTGTGCCATATGAATATAATAGAATATCATTGTGCAATAAGAAATGATGAACCAGTAGATTTCAGAAAAACCTGGAAAGATTTACATGAACTGATACAAAGTGAAATGCACAGAACCAGGAAAACAATGAACATATAATCAATAACTTTGTATGATGATCAACTACAAATGACTCAGTTGCTCTTTTCACAGTGTTCCAACACAAGTACAAAGGACTAAGGAAGGAAAATGCTACACACATTGTGATGAAGAACTGCTGGACTCTGAATGCAGATTGAAGCCTTTTTTTTTCACTTCCATTATAATTTTTCATTTTTTTTCTTTTGATCTGTTTCTTTCACAAGTATGATTAATATGGGAATATATCTTACAAGATAGAGCATGTATATCTTTTATCAAATTATCTACCTTTTCTGGAAGAGGGAGGGAAAAAGAGAGAAAACTTTGGAATTTAAATTTTTATAAAAATGTATGCTAAATATCATCTTGAATGCAATTAGAAGAAATACTACTAAAAAAAACGAATTAGCAAGAGAATTAATGTGTTGACACAGGCAATGAAAAACAAGAAACCCGGAAGAAGCGGGAAAACTCCATGGGCTCCCTGCATAACCACCCCAAATACCAATGAAATATGACTCTAAACAAATTTTAGAGTTACCAAACCCATGAAGAGACAGAGAGAAAGAAATCTCCCTCTTTAGGCAGCCCAGCAGGCCAGCAGAAAGGGTCCATTGCAGAGCCCAGACCCACATGAGCCTATGGTTTTAGAACCAGGGCAGCCCCAAACAGAAGCAGCATCCATAATTAGCAACCCATAAACGCCAAAGGTCACTGGAACTCTGCAGGATGGGGGGGGGGGGGAGAGGAGGGAGAGTGTGGTCCAGCCTCTACCCTTGAAATGTGAAGCAGCAGAAGCAGCAGCACTGCAGTTACTTCCAAGTGGCTGCTTCAGAGCTTCCAGCCTGCAGAGAGTAGGGAGGGCAAGTGACCAGTCAGAGGCTAAGTACTCTTGCCTTAATCTGACTGGACCTGGATCTCTGGATCATGGTCTTGGGTGGTGGTCCTGAGGTGTGTGAACAGTGAGCCAAACCTGGTGGGGGCTGTGTAGACAGTGCCCTCCTATTAGTTCTGGCAACTGCAAAAGCCCCAGCAATTTGGGACATATCTCTCCCCTTTGGAAGCAGAGTTCTACTGTGTCAAAGAGTTCAAAAGTCAAGTAATTGAGTGATAACATGAGCAAGCAAAGGAAGCAAGGCAAGCATAGCCACTCAACTTTAGATTCTTGTTTTGGGGTCATAAAAGGATAAAAGCATGGAATAGGAGGAAGACAACACAGTCAGAACTCTTGCTCTAAAAGCTTCCAAAAAATATATGAAATGGTTACAGGCCATGGAAGAGTTTAAGAAGGATTTTGAAAATCAAGTAAGAGAAATGGAGGAAAAATTAGGAAGAGAACTGAGAATAATGCAAGAAAATCATGAAAAGAGAGTCAACAACCTGACTGAAGAAAATGACACCTTAAAAAAATAGCCTAACTCAAATGGCAAAAGAGGCCCAAAAAGCCAAAGAGGAGAAGAGTGCCTTAAAAAGCCAAATTTGGCAAATGGAAAAAGAATTTCAAAAGCTCTCTGAAGAGAATTCTTCCCTCAGAATTAGAGTGGAGCAAACAGAAGCAAACGACTCTATGAGAAATCAAGATACTATTAAACAGACCCAAACAAATGAAAAAAAAATAGAAGGCAATGTGAAATTTCTCATTGGAAAAGCCACTCACCTAGAAAATAGATTCAAGAGAGACAATTTAAAAATTATTGGACTACCTGAAAGCCATGATCAACGAAAGTACCTAGAAATTATCCTTCAAGAAATTCTCAAGGAAAATTGCACAGATATTTTAGAATCAGAGGGCAAAATAGAAACTAAAAGAATTCACTGATCACCTCTTGAATAAGATCCAAAAAAGAAAACTCCTAGGAATATTACAGCCAGCATTTGGAGTTACCAGATCAAGGAGAAAATATTACAAGCTGCCAAGAAGAAACAATTCCAATATTGTGGAAACACAATCAGGGTAACACAGAATCTAGCAGCTTCTACATTGAGAGATCCAAGGTCTTGGACTAGCATATTCTGGAAATCCAAGGAGCTAGGATTAAAACCAAGAACTACCTACCCAGCAAAACTGAATATAATGTTTCAGGGGAAAATATGGCCATTCAATGAGGTGAAGGATGTTCAAGCTTTCTTAATGAAAAAACTAAAGCTTAATAGAAAATTTGACATTCAAATACAAGAACCAAGAGAAGCATAAGAAGGTAAACAGGGAAAAGAAATCATAAGGAACTTATCACACTTGAACTATTTACCTGCCTACACGGAAAAATAATTATTGTAACTTATGAAACTTGTCTCAGTATGAGGATATTTGAAGGGAACATAAATGCATAAATATGTATACATACACATTTGTCTATATAGGAGGGTTTATCTGAGTATGAAGACATATGTGAGTGTATGTGCATATGGGTACAGGTATACATAGACAGAGGGCACAGGATCAATTGAATAGGAAGAGATGATATTTTAAAAGGTGAAATTCAGAGGTGGGAGAGGAATAGAATGAGAGAGAATGGGTTTAATTACCTCATATAGAAGAGGCAAGGGATAACTGTTACAATGGAGGGGAAGTACAGGAAGGTTAAAGGGAATGGGTCAACCTTACTCTCATTCAATTTGGCTTAGGGAGGGAATGGCATACACTCTAGATTGGGTATCTTGCCCTACAGGAGAGTAAGGGGGAAGAGGATGAGAGAGGGGATGATGGTGTGAAGGGCAGGTAGGGGGGCAGCATTGTTAGAAGCTCACACTTTTGTAAAGGAACAGGGACAAAGTAGAGATTAGCGCAAGTGGCAGGTGGGTTAGGATGGAGGGAAATACAGTAAGTCTTTCACAATATGTCCATTGCGTAGATGTTTTGCATAACTACCAGACCTGTATTGAATTCCTTGTCTTTCAAGTGTGTGTGTGTGGGGGGGGGGTGACAACGGAGGAAGGGAAAGAATCTAGAATTTATAAATATATATAGGTAGATAGAGAGAAAGATAGATCTAGTTATAGATATATTTTCCCTCCAACTACCCTAATACTGAAACAGGTTTCATGACTTTCAAAAATGTAGGATTGTAAACAGTTCAACTTTAATAACTCCCTTATGATTGCTCTTTTCTGTTCTTTAGCTCTTCAATATATTGTGTTCTAAGACCTGGGGTCCTTTAATGTTTCTGCTACTAGGTCTTGTGTAATTCTAATTGTGGCACTCTCATACTTAAGTTGTTTTAATCTTGATGCTTTTAATATTTTATCCTTGACCTGGGGGTTTCAGAATTTAATTATGATATTACTATGAGTTTTCCTCATAGGATCTCTTTTAAGTGGTGATCTATGGATTTTTTTTCTATTTCTATTTTCCCCTTATTTTTCTTCAGGGTCTGCTTCATGACAATTTTCTTTAATTTTCATGTTTTATTGTATCAAGATAATTTTTTATTCATAATTTTCAGTTAGTCCAATTATTTTTATATTTTCTCTTCTTAATCTATTCTCCAAATCTGTTTTTTCTTATAAGATGTTTCCCTTTCTCTTCTATTTTTTCATTATTCATATTGTGTTTAATTAATTATTTCTTGACCTCTTATTTCACTGAGTTCATTTTGCCCAATACTAATTTTCAAGCTATTATTTTCTTCCTTTAGATTCTGGGTCTCCTTTTCTAATTGGTTGAATTTACTTTCATATCTTTCTTGTTTTTCTTGGATTATTCTTTTTGTTAGGCTTTTTTTTTTCCATCTCTGTCATTTGATTTTTAAGGTCATTTTAAAGACCTTCTATCACTTCCGTTTGGGCAGTTGACCATTTGGCATTACTCTTTGGGGGTTTCTTTGCTTCAAACTCCTCCTCTGAAGATGAACCCCAGTAATCTCTTTTCTCCTAATACCTATCTATGGTTGAATTATCTCTCCTCTGCCTGTGATTTGTGTGTGTGTGTGTGTGTGTGTGTGTGTGTGTGGTAATAGCTTAACTTTTGTAATCACCTCTATCCCTGGTACGTGGGAAATAGTTCCTCTTGCCCCAGGTCTTCAGTTCTCCCCTCTAGCCTCGAATCAAAGCCAAAACTCCAACCCCTTGTAAGTACCTACAACCATGGACTTTCTGTCCCACTGCTTCTGCACTCACCAGGTGTGTGCTGGTTCCTTCTTGCTCCTGTTGCTCTTTGAAGCACAGAGGTGTCTGTTGTTTCTTATAAGTAGAGGTTCCCTCAATCTTCCAGGGCCGAAATACCCAACTCCCCTCACTATCTGGGAGGTAAAAGGTCCTGTAACTGGGGCTGATGCAGCCTCTTGAACCAACTAACCCCAGAGCTTTTTTGCTTGTTGTTAAAACAGAAGCAAACATGGAGGTGTTACTCTTTACAGGGACCAAACCTTGTCCTGGGATATTTTTTTCTTATCTCAAATTGTCCCAGGTAGACCATGGTTGTGGCCCTATTCTTATTTAACTCCACCCATGCTTTGTTTACCCTGAGGTGCTCTTTTGACTCTTTCATGGGGGAAAGTCTTGAGAGGTTGGAATTTTCTGACCTACTGTACCATCTTCCCAGAATCCTCTCTAAAGCTGTTATTTACTTCAGTATTTTGGGGGGTCTCCCTTAACAAGGTGTTAACTTGTTTTTCATAATTTTCTTGGATCACTCACATTTCCCTTCCCAATTTTTCCTTTACTTCTTACTTGATTTTTAAAAACCTTTTTGAGCTTTTCCATGGGCTGAGACCAATTCAAATTTCTCTTTGAAATTTTCAATGTAAGAAGTTTGACTTTATTGTGTTCTTCTGGTTCTGTGTTTTGATCTTCTTTGTCACCAAAGTAAGATTCTATAGTCTGAGGTTTTTTCCCACTGTTGGCTCATTTCCCCAGACAATTACTTGACTTTTTAACTTCTTAAGGTAGGGCTTTGCTTTTGGAGGGGGAGGACCCATTGTTCCAAGCTTCAGGGCTTTGTGGAATTGTTTTCTTTCTTTTCTTTTTTTTTGCTTTTTGGAAGGGGGAAGGCAGGGCAGTTGGGGTTAAGTGACTTGCCCAAGGTCACACTGCTAGTAAGTATTAAGTGTCTGCAGCTGGATTTGAACTCAGGTCCTCCTGATTCCATGCCCAGTGTTCTATTCACTGTGCCACCTAGCCGCCTTTGTGGAGCTGTTTTCAAAGATACTTCTAGAGACCTGTAAATTTTCAGTTCTTCCAAGGTCTTATGATCAAAGTAGAAGTGTTTACTTTTCTCCTTGCCTGTGCTCTGGTCTCTGAGTGGCCACAAGCACTCTTTTTTGCCTTGGTACTTGAGGAGGATTTCCTCTCCAACACTGCAACATGCTCAGGTATGCCAGCACTTCTCCCTGGCCCAGGAACAACACTCAAGACAGTGATTCAGATCCAAGCATGGGCAAATCAAGAGAATCCTGCTTCAGTGCCTACAAAGAGATCCATGCAATACCCCTCTCATCAGTCACTCAATCACCCCACAGTCTGTTGGCCAAGAGTTTCAGAAGCAACCATTGCTGCCACCACTGCCAGCCCAGGGCTGGAGCAGGACCATATCCCCCTCTCAACAATGTCCAGACAGACTTTTATTACTGAACTTCTAAGTTATCTTTGGTGTTTGTAGATGGAAAAGTCTGAAAACTGCTATAGCTGCCACTGATTTAGTCCCGTGAGGCCAGCTCCAGGTTTGCTACTACCTGGTCTGTGCTGGAGTGTTTCATGTCGGACTGTGCTCCTCTCCCAGTCAAGTACAATAGACCTTTCCTAGTGACCTTCCAGGTTGTCTTGGGTTGTAAATATGTTTCACTCTCATTTTGTGGGTTCTGCTGCACTACAATTTGTTTAGAATAATTTTTACAGATATTTTTAGAGTTTTCTGGGAAAGCTTAAGAGAATCTTTGCTTTTATTCTGCCATCTTGGCTCCACCCCCTATAAAATATATTTCAAAAGAGATTAGCACAGCCCCTCCTTCATATTAAA
Source organism: Pseudochirops cupreus (assembly GCA_028627135.1). Classification (NCBI taxonomy): domain Eukaryota; kingdom Metazoa; phylum Chordata; class Mammalia; order Diprotodontia; family Pseudocheiridae; genus Pseudochirops; species Pseudochirops cupreus. The sequence continues at coordinate 424,193,423 of CM053580.1, read as the reverse complement.
TGTTTACTAAATTTTGACCCTCCTGCCCTCTATATTCACTCAAATGCATTGTGTGTGGGGTACAGGGACCCCAAAAATCCCCTACTGAAGAAAAATCAAAAGTCAGAGGCATCTTGAGGAAGAAACAGGAAGGTTTATTCTCTTCCCCACCCCCACCCCCACAAGAAGAGAGCAGTCTTCTCCATGGTGGGGGTCAAGGAGAGGAGGCATGTTACAAAAGACAGAACAAGAATTTATACCCTAAGGCAGTCAAGCCTCCTCTCCCTGGCTAACCCTTCTCCCATTGGCTAGGAGGCAGACTCTCAGTCTTGGCATGAAATCTAACCCAGTGGTGGATAACAAAGAAGCCCGACACTATCACCTATTGGCAGGGAGGTGGGACAGGAAGCCAAGGTACCATCCATGGCCTTATTTGGTAAACACCAAAGCAAGGGAGGGGAAAAGGTCACAAGTCAGGGTAGAGGTCAAAACCTCCTGAAAAAGGGCCTAATACTTTTAAGGGTGTGGTATACAAGGGCAGAGGTCTAAAACTCCTGAAAGGAGCCTAATGATGATGAAGCAAGGGAAGGGGGAAAGGGTCCTAGGTTGTATAAACACAGGACTCAGGTCTGTCCAGTCTTACAAAAGTCTGTCTCTGGTTTCCAGACAGTTTCTCTCCTTTCTCATTCTGCCGAGTCTTCACAGAGGCTGCAGAGAGTGTACCCCACTGAATCAGGAACACTCAGAATGAGGGACCTCAGGTGTTTTATAGAAAGAAATAAGGTCCTAGTGAGGCAATTCTGATTAATTTTTTAAGCCTAAATTAATAGACAGAGAACCACCAAAAAGGAAGGAAAGCAGAAGTTTCTAATTTAAAAGTTTAAATATATAAATGACTCTAGATAAAATGATGATGCTGGGTGGTAGATTTATGAAAGGATATGAGGCCTGAGGGAGTGTGACTAAGGCATGGAAAACTTATTACAGAGAAATAATCAGAACTGGGGGGAAAAAAAGCCTTTTTTTCTGGATTAAAACACAGGCTAGACCTCTCCAAGCTTCTCCTGTGTTCACACCAGAAAAAAATAAAAATAGTAATAGAGATAGGTAACTAAACCTATGATTTCATTAATATAAGACCCTTTCTGGTGAGAAAATTGCTTCTACATTGGTCGTCACCATATTCTCTATAACTTAAAATTTTATAAAGTTTTTTTTTATAAAGTTCTCTAAATAACTCAGAGGAAAAACCCCTTCCCAGACATCACAAAGTCCTTATTAGTAAGAGGTGGGACTCCCAGTTCTGGGGCCTGCTCTCCTACAACTTTGTCATGACAACTTTCCTCTACAGAAGAACACATGAAAAATCTTCCAGGAATTTAAAGATATTTACCAAAAATGAAGAAGGGAAAGTTTTAGGAAAAATTCTGTGCAATTGCAAGACATGGAGGCAAATCAAGATGTTACATATAATCTATATAATTGCAAGTTATGTTAGCAAATCAATATTGTATTAAGTATGCTTTTATTAGTACTATATGTTCTCTAATTATAATTTCTCCTAAATTCTGTCACAGAAATCTCTCACAAATAACTCTAAACTCTTTCATTCTGTACAGGTATTACTTAGTCCATATATATATATATATTTTTTTTTTTTTCTGACACCACTCAGAATTATATTTTTAAATGTTCCAACCAAGATGGTAGCCACTACCTTATTCTTTAGCTCCTGATTTATCTATAGTTTTCCCTTACAGTGTCACTTCAGTAGCACAAGTGAAGGAGAATCTTCTCTCTCCCTGTTATTAGAAAAGAAATACTACTTATGTGTATAAACATACCAACTCTGGATTTATTTCTACCTAATACTAGAGATATCTATGTTTAGGGCTTCTAAATAAGTTTTGTCCAGGAAATTCTAATGAAGTCATTGCCTGATAGCAATGGACATGCATAAAACTGTCTTTGGTGAATTAGACATAAACTAGGAAAACACGGTCTATATTTTCAGATAGTCTAAATTTTCCATATATACTTAGAAGTATCACCATTTTGCAACATTCCCCAGCCATTAAAATGGAATGTTCTTTAAAATGTATCCTTTTTTTCTCTCTATTTATTCAGTCATGTAGCTGGCATAAAAGAAATAGAGAGTCAAAGGAAGCTGAAATTCCAGTGGGAAGGTGTAAGTATACTTCCTTTATTCAGCTGAAACCATGCCAAATATATCACCTCGTGATATTTGAACCTTTACTATCGTGAGGTGAAACAGAGCTTTCTCTAAGTAGCAGATGCTACCCCTATGCTTCATGTGGAGGTCTTTCCATGACACCATATGGCACAAATATTCCAAATCCATTCCCAGAATCCTATCTCCTTACTGTACTTCTCATTGGGCTACTTTCCTAGCAAATAGTTTTCAAGGAGAGAAGAGTCAGACTGTCCTTTCTCCTGACACAACTGCCAGTTTGATTAGAGAGGCTACTACATCAGAAATGTCAAACATTAGGTAAAGCCTAAAAGAGAATAAAATGTAATTGGGAAATGTATAACAAAATAAAAATATGATGGATCATAGAGAGTAATCACATGTGATTTTCTAAGTTAATATGTGGACTACAGGGATCTTTATGTATGGTTTAGTGACCCTTTTTATATTTGATTACGCCACTGCTTTATTTTCACATATCCACAAATTGATTTTGCCCCAAGGAAAAGCATTCCTGCTTATATTGCTTTATATATCACCTGGCATATGGTCTTCTTCTCCACTTAAGTATTAGATATCATTAGAAACTTCAATATGCATAATGATGGGCAACTGTTGTTAAAAGATGTGGCCGTAGATGCCCATAGCTGAAGTGGAATAGAAGAAAATGTCATTGGATTTGAGAAGGCTGAGAAAATTTGTGGCTATAATTTTAGATGGGTTGTCAATACTACTTTATGAAATACCACAAAATTAATGAATCTCAAATCCCCTCGTCATATTTGTCTCTCTTTTCCGATTAAAACATACATTTACTTCATCATTCTTGATCAATTATGTCTGACTCTTCATGACCCATTTTGGACAATTTCTTGACAAAGATACTGGATTGATTTGCCACTTCCTTCTTTTCTTTCTTGATTTATTTTTAGTTTCCATCATTCATTTCCACAAAATTTTGAGTTACAAATTTTCTCCCTGTATTTCGCCTACTCCCCACCCCAAGATAGCAAGGCTACTGAATACCCCTTCCTTCAATCTGCTCTATCTTATATGCTCCCCTATCACCCCCCCAAACAACTTTCAATATAGGTTGTAAATGTGTAGTTATGCAAAACGTTTCCATTGTAGTTATATTGTGAAAGACTCTATTTCCCTCCATCCTATCTTTCCCCTCTTATTCTATTTTCGACTTTGACCCTGTCCGTTTTCAAAAGTGTTTGCTTCTAACTACCCTCTCCCCCTATCTGCCCTCCCTTCCATCATTCCTCCTCTTATCCCCTTATCCTATGCTTTCCTGTAGGGTAAGATATCAACTTGAGTGTATGTTATTCCTTCCTTAAGCCAAATTCAGTGAGAATAAAGTTGACTGATTCCCTTTCACATTCCTGTCTTCCCCTCCATTGTAACAATTTTCTCTTGCCTCTTTTATGTGAGATAATTTACCCTATTTTATCTCTCCCTTTCTCCTTCTCTCATTAATTTTATTTTTTAGATATCATCCCTTCCTGTTCAACCTATCCTGTGCCCTCTGTCTATCTATGCATGTACATACATATACACATTCATATATATGTATATATGTATGTGTATGTACATATGCACATATGTATGTATTTATATATATATAGATACATATTGATATATATTTATCTATTTACTTATTTATGCATGCATGCATGCACCCTCCTATACATACACATATATGTATGTGTATATATGTATGTGTACATAGGTGTGTATATATATATATATATATATATATATATATATATATATATGTACACGTATATATTTCCTTCAGATATCCTCATGCTGAGAAAAGTCTTATGAGTTACAATTATTGTTTTTCCATATTGGCATGTAAATAGTTCAACTTTAATAAGTTCCTTATGATTTCTTTTTCCTGTTTGCCTTCTCATGTTTCTCTTGCTTCTTGTGTTTGAAAGTCAAATTTTCCCTTCAGCTCTGGTTTTTTCATCAAGAATGCCTGAAAGTCCTCTGTTTCCTTGAATGACCATATTTTCTCCTGAAGCATTATACTCAGTTTTGCTGAGGTGTAGGGTAGGTGATTCTTGGTTGTGATCCTAGCACCTTTGACTTCCAGAATATTATATTCCAAGCCCTTTGATCCCTTAATGTAGAAGCTGCTAGATCCTGTGTTATCCTGATTGTGTTTCTACAATACTCAAATTGTTTCTTCCTAACAGCTCATAATATTTTCTGCTTAACCAC
>CM053580.1:424162304-424188497 GCA_028627135.1 Pseudochirops cupreus | reverse complement strand
CTTTTACTTTCTCTTTGGCCTTTATAGGTTGAGAAGTCTGGAAACCACCACAGCTGTTGGTGATTCACTCTCTTAAGTCTGCTCTGGCGAGTCTGTGCTGCTGGTCAGGGCCACCCTGAGTATGGGCCCATGTGGCTCACGTAGGAATGTGCTCGGCTCCCAGCTTCATGTAATAGACCCTTCCTGTTGGCCTGCCCAGCTGCTTTTAGCAGGAGATCTTTTTCTCTTTGTCTTTTTGGTTTCTGTGACTTTAAAATTTGTTAGTCCTTTTTTATAGGTATTGGAGGTGGTTAGAGCGGGAGCTCAGCAAGTTCCTGCTTTTACTCTGCCATCTTGGCTCCACCTGCACCACTTCCTTCTTTAATTCATGTTATAGTTGAGGAAACTGAGACAAATGGATTCCTTACCGAGGGGCACATAGCAAGTGTCTCAGGACACATTTGAACACAAGTCTTCTGGAATTGATGGCTGGGCTCTATCCACTCTGCCACCTTGCTGTACATCTTAACTACCAATCCTTCAATTATTTCTTCTCCCCCCATCATATTTCAGAACTGTTGTGAAGAATAAGAGACCCCCCCCCCTTGGGAAAGAAAAAATAATAAATATACTGATACAAAAAAAAAAAAAAGAAAAGAGTACAGTCCGCAAAAGAGAAATCAGACTATTTGACTTTAATTCCTGGCTCAATTTTAGGACATACAACTAAAAGAATACTAATTACTAAACACATAAACGGTGATCAATAAAAAAGTAGCAAGGATTATAAACATTTTCTCTTTTGAGAAGATAACTAGACTGATAGATGAGTGTAATGATACATCATTATTCAGATGAACTTTACAAAGTGAAATGTTCTTTGTGTGGACAGTAAGAACTCAGGAAATCAACAACTCCAAAAAATAGTCTTTAATAAATCAATGTCAAGTGATTGGATTTTCATGGAGGGCCTGAGGATTTGTACTTGTTTATCTATTTTTCATTAATTTTATCAATGAATCAGATAAAGGTCTTGAAGTCACATTTGTCAGCTTTGCAATTATACAAAGGTCAGAAAAAAGCTAACATATATAATGACTAGATCTAAAAAATTCTAGATAGTTTACAGTGATATGGGAAAATATGGTAGGATCATTTTGTATAGGTCATAAAAGAGGAGAAGAAATTTAAATTTTACCTTCTGGTTCATATTAAACTGTTGAATGTTTTTGTGCCTTAGAGTGTGCTAATCAGATTGTGAGTTGAGTTTAGAGTCAGTGACTGGTAAGTGGATATTGCTATAATGTAGATGATTTTTTTTCATGAAGTATGATGATGCAGGATAAGAAAGAAACAGGGCGTTTGGGTAGAATATTCAAGAGGAAGTGTTTAAGAAGGAAAATATTAAAGAACATGAAAAAGAGTGAGCAATTATTACAAGTCTCAAGAGCAGGTAAAGTGAAAGAGCAATGGCAAGTATAGGTATAAATCTATTATAATTAGCTAGTTTTAGATATGGAGCTACATAATATTATTGATTTCTCTGAAGATTTTGAATATTTATTTTAGACAAAATGTTATGAGAAAAATTACAATCACTATGACACTCCTCTCACCAGTTGAGAAAATTTCTTATATTTAACTAGGGTTAGCTCTCTGGATTGTATATGTACATGCATATGAATATGTGCATTTAATGTTGAGCGACTCCCTGAACTTTTATTCTTAAGCTGCCATATATTCCAAATACACTAGAACTGGAATATGCAGCAGGCCCTAAATGGGTCAAGTACAAAGACACCTCACCCTCCCCCCAACATAATTTGTTGTTTTCACTTAAAGTTGCACCCCCTGTTTGTTCTTGGGAGTTTACAGGTGCCAATCAGTTTGCACCAAACTGTGTAGCTGGGACTTGTAGACAAACAGACCATTCCATCTTCATGGTGTAGCAATTCACAAGGGAAAATAATGCTGTTGTTGCTGTAATCATTTTCCTCCTCTTTGGGGCATTAGTCTTCTTCTCCTTTGTTATGACTTCTCCTTTCCCCTTTAACCTAAATATCAAAGCATTCCCTGTACTGTTGTCCTTCTTGGTACAGGGACTTCCAACAGGTATTTTAGTCAAATGATGAAGAGCTTTTAAATTAAAAGTGATTGTTCTTTTGGTTCACATGGGTTAGAATTTAAGACTTAGCCAAGATTTTTCAATCATGAAGCCATAAACAAAGGGAAAATTTCTCAGCTTAGAGGGACTAATCAGTGAAATACAAATTGTTTTAAGAAAGTAACTTTATAACTGATGGCAGTGGTTTGAATTAACTAGTTTCCTCAAACTAAAACTTTGGGAAAAAAAACTGAAATGTGTTTGAATCTGCTTAGTTTAAAATTCAAAATATAATAGTCTGAGAAATAAACATTCATCCACCAACTACAAAGTATACAGAGAAGACACTAATTGCTGTATTCACTGTCTTAACACCACATTGAAACACATCACTGAATAAGCTGTCAAAGTTCCAGTTCTGTTTCTCATTAAAAAAAAATATGAAAGGGTCTTCAGTTCAAAAAGGCCACTCTTGAGGAAGTGCTGCATGTGGGATTATGAGCTGCTGTATGTTTAGAGATTTGCAATGTAAAGTCTGTTCATTAGGTAAATGAATACTTACTTTCGTTTTAGAGTTCACATTATGTTTGAATCCTGAAAACCACTTAAAATTTTCATACTTTTGTTTTTCAAGCTTCATAAGTCTGAAAAACAGAAACAGTCAATGGAAAACATGCAAAATTTTATGGAGGAGCAGGGGAAGGAGGAGAAATTTTCAGTTGATAATGTGGTAATCTTAAAATTATACATATAAATACAGCTAGGATATGAAGTTTGACCTCTCTGCATCATTTGACATTGTTCATCCTCTTCTTCTCCTGTGCTATATCTTCATAAATGTCATACCAGCTGGATGTCCCAAAAGACTGTCCAGTTCTCTTTTCTCTTTTATTCGTATACTTAGTCAAGAGGTGATCTCTTCAGATACTCTAGATTTTCATTGTTATGCTGACCATTCTGAAATCTACTGCCCAACTCTTATATCTGTATTAATATCTGATCTCTGTCTCCAACTACCTATGATGCATCTTGAACTGTATGTCACTTAAACTCTATCTGTCCAAAACTGAATTCATTATCTTTCTCAAAAAAACACCTTTCTTCTTCTTAAATTCTCTATTATAGATGAGTGTACTACCAACCTCCCAATCACTCAGATTTCTTACTTTCTTATCCCTTATACCGATCTGTTGCCAAGGCCTATTGATATGAATTTCAAAATGCCTCTCATAAATGCTATGTTTTGTCTTCTGATATTGCCACCAATCTGGTGCAAGCCCTCTGTGTCAAAATCATATCCTATAGAGGACAAAGTCAAGATGGAGGAGTAAAGGCAGGAATTCACCTGAGCTCTACCCCCAAAATTCCAAATACGTTTAAAAATGATCCTGAACAAATTCTAGAGCAGCAGAACCCACAAAAAGACAAAGTGAAACAAATTTTCAGCCCAAGACAACTTGGGAGATCATCAGGAAAGGTCTCTTGCACCAGGGTGAGAGAAGAGCACAGTCTAGCAGAGGCCATGCCAATACAGAACAAGTCTTAGCGCAACTGAATAACTGGTAGTAGTGGCAGTTTCCAGAACTCTCAGCCCACAGACACCAAAGACAATTTAGTATGTCAGCAGAAAAGGTCTGTCACACCCAGGTGAGAGTGGAGCACAGTCCAGCACAGGATGCACCAGCACAGCCCCAGCCACAACAAACCAGGAACAGGCCATGGGAGAGTGAATCAATGGTGGCAGTGACTGCTTCTGGACATTTTAGGACACAAATAGTAAGGGAATTGAAGAACTCTGTTTTACCCATGCTTGAATCTGGGTTATAGGCTTGGGTAGCAGTCCTAGGGCAAGGAGGAGCACTGGTATAGAAGAACTTGTGGAAGCAGTGGAAAGGGAATCCACACAATTTAAGGGCAGAAATGAGGGCTTGTAGTCACTCATAGATAAGAAAACAGACCAGGAGAGAAATAACCTCTCCTTAGATCATACCACCTTGGAGGAATTGAAACTTACAGGTCCCTAAAGTATCTCTGAAAACATCTGCACAAAATCCCTAAGGCTTGGGAGAGTGGGTCCTTCTCTATGGAAGTAGAGTTCTATTTTAACAAAGACTTAGAAGTCAAATAATAGGCTGGTAATATGAGCAAACACAGGAAAAAACAAACAATGCTCTGACAAAAGAAAATTAAAATGGTGACAAAGAAGAGAAAAACATGCACCCAGAAGAAGAAAAATACAAATCCCCTATATACACAGACTCACAGAAAAATGGGAATTCATCTCAGCTTATAGAAAAGCTCAAAAAGGATTTTGAAAATCAAGTAAGAGAAAAACTTGAAAGAGAAATGAGAGTGACATAAGAAAATCATGAAAAACAGGTCAACAGCTTGGCAAAGGAGACCACCCCTAAAAAAATACTGAAGAAAATAACACCTTAAAAAAACAGACTAGGCCAAATGGTAAAAAGAGGTCCAAAAATGGGGAGAAGAATGCCTTAAAATCAGAATTTGTCAAATTGAAAAGGAGGTCCAAAGGGTTACTGAAGAAAACAAGTCCTTAAAAATTAGAAAGTAGCAAATGGAAGCTAATGACTTTTTGAGAAATCAAGATACTATAAAAACAAATCCAAACAAATGAAAAACTAGAAGGTAATGTGAAATCTTAATAGAAAAACAACTGTCCTAGGTAATAGATCAAGGATAAATAATTTTAAAATTAGTGGACTACCTGAAAGTCACAATTGAAAAAAAAATTTAGCCTTCATCTCTCAAGAAATTAGAAAGAAAAACTACCCTGATTTTCAAGAACAAGAGACTAAAATAGAAATGGAAAGAATTCACTGATCACCTCATGAAAGAGATGCCAAAAGGAAAACTTCTAGGAATATTATAGCCAAATTTCAGAGTTTCCAGGTCAAAGAGAAAATATTGCAAGTGATCAGAAAGAAATGACTCAAGTATTATGGAAATATGGAAAACAATCAGGATAACCCAAGATTTAGCAGCTTCTACCTTAAGAGATCAGAGCCCTTGAAATATGATAATGCAGAACAAGAATTACAATCAAGAATCACCTACCAAGTAAAATTGAGTATAATCCTACAAGGGGAAAAATGGATATTCAATGAAATAGAGGACTTTCAAACATTCTTGACAAAAAGACCAGAGGTGAGTAGAAAATTCAAATACAAGACTTAAGAGAAGCATGAAAAGGAAAAAAGAAAAGGGAAATCATAAAGACCTAAATAATGTTAAACTGCTTTTATTCCTACATGAGGAGATGATATTTGTACCTCATAAAACTTTTTTTCCAATATTAGACTAGTTAGAAAGAATATTTATATAGACATAAGACACAGATTCAAATTGAATATGAGGCAATGATATCCAAAAATAAAATTAATGGGTGAGAGAGGAATGTACTGGGAGAAAGAGAAAAGGAGAGTTAAAATAGGGTAAATTATCTCACATAAAAGAGGTAACATAAAAACGTTTAAAGTGGGGCAGAAGAGGTGGGAGAGGAAGGGGAAACAAATGAAGAGGGTTGATAGGAGTAAAATGGTGGAATAAACAGTTAATAATAGTAAGTGTGAAAAAAAATTGAAGCAAGTTTCACTGATAGAGGCCTCATTTCTCAAACATATAGAAAATTGAGTAAAATTTAGAAAAAAAAAATGAGAGCCATTCCTCGGTTGATAAATGATCAAAGGAGATGATCAGTTTTCAGAGGAAGTAACCAAAGCTATCTTTAGCCATATGTAAAAATATGCTAACTTACTACTGATGGGTGAAATGCTATTTAAAACAATTCTGAGGTACTACTTCATACCCATTAGATTGGCTAATAGGAGAAAAAAGGAAAATAGCAAATGTTGGAGGATATATGAGAGGAAATAGATTAATTAATGCACTGTTGGTGGAATTGTGAACTGACTCAGCCATTCTGTAGAACAATATAGTTCAAAGGCTATAAAACCATGTATGCCCTTTGACCTAGCAATAGCACTACTAGGTCTGTATACCAAAATAGAGGAAACAAAGGAAAAGGACCTATATGTACAAAAATATTTATAGCAGCTCTTTTCTGGTGGCAAGGAATTAGAAACTGAGGGATATCCATCAACTGGGGAATGAATGAACAAATTGTGTATGTGTTCATGGTGGAATACTATGGTATTATAAGAAATGATGAGCAGGAAGCTCTCAGAAAAACATGGAAAGACATTCATGGGCTAATACAATGTTAATATTCTGCATATGATGGTACAGCAGTACTGTAGGATGATCAGCTGTGAATGACTTAGCAATTCTCAGAAAGACAACAGTCCATGATAACACTGAAGGACTTATGATGAAAAAATGCTATCCCCAGAGAAAGAATTGATGGTATCTAGAAACAGATTGACACATACTTTTTTACTTTATTTTTCTTGAGGTTTTTTTTTTCATTTGTCTGGTTTCTTTCACCATATGATTATTATGGAAATGTTTTGCATGACTACATATGTATAGCTGATATAGAATTGCATGCCTTCTCAATGAAAGAGGGGGTAGGAAATGAGAAAAAGAGAATTTGGACTTGAAAGTTTTAAAAGCATTTTTTTACATGTAACTTGGGGAAAATAAAATACTGAATAAACAAAAATTAAATTAAATTTAAAAATGTAAAAATTATATCTATTCCTTGGGCCCCTACCACAAACCCCCCTCCTAGTTTAGTAGAGTAATTTCATAAGCAACCAGTATGAAGAAGCAAGAAACAAGATGGCAAAGGAGAAGTAGAAATTACAGACTGCCCTATGAATCAAAGAAGCATAATTTGTAAACTGTGTCATATATTAACTAAAAATCACATTCTGAATGGAAGGAGATGTCTACATTCAGAGAAAGATCTAGAAAGAAAAGAGTCTAAATAGAGCCAGAAGAAATCTACATGCTATTGTTCTTTTCTGTGTTTGGTTTTGTTTTTTCTTTCCCATTGTTCACTCCATTGGTTACAACCCTTCCATACCACCAGACTAATCTCCAATGTGAAAGTATTTGCAGATCCTATACATGATTGCATGCTGCCATGGGTGTGGGGGAGAGGGAGTGGAGAAATTTTGAAACTCAAGGGATTATGGAACTGAATCTTATAAACTAAAAGTATATAAACAAATAAATTTTAAACAATTTAAAAAAAAACTAAAACTAAAACTAAAAATCATATCCTGAGACTATGTGATAAATCAGGGGACACCATCTAGAACTTGCTAACAGGACCTTTTGGTCCTATGATATATAAATCTCACGTAAGCCCCTGATATCTGCAATAATATCAGCAAAAAAAAATGGTCCAGACAACTTTTATATGATATTAATGAATTAATCCCAAGGTGGCACAAGTAGGGTTAGTCTCTCTCCCATCCAAACCCCATAAAATATGACATCCCAAATTTCTTTCCCTTGAGCACTCTTTGAGCTCCTTCTGGGTCCATGCTATAGAGTGCTCTCAAATTTAATTCATGGGTAAATGAGTGATTATCTCTGCCTCTCCCCCTACCCATTTCCTTTTCCATGTTGCTTATTTAATTCCACCACCTCATCACCTTTCTCATGCCATCTGCCTTTGTACCCTCCCATTTTTTTCATGTAATTTTTCTCTGTACTCACTGTGCCTTATTAAAATGTGATTCAAGAGTTCTTACCCACTGTCTTTGGAACCAAAAGAGATGGATGTGCCTTCACTATTTAAAAACTCCATAAATTAATTAACAATTCATCTGTATGACCTTATGGCTGGATTCCTTCAGTAACCAGGTGGTCATTTTCCCTCACACAAGTTTCTGCTACTCTAGGCTATCCTACATTCAGCTGTCAAAATGCTCTTCCTAAAGACAGGTCAGATCGTATGGTCCCCATCCCCTCTCAATCAACTCCAGGGGCTCCCTATCACATAAAGGATAAAATATAAAATTGTCTTTTAGGCATTCATAGACCTTCACAATCTATTCCTCTTTCTTCACTTTTTGAGGGCTGTTTAAACCTTACAAACCTATCATGTACTCTGTGATGCAAGGACCCAAAATTCCTTGTTATATGTCACACAAGATATTCCATCTCCTAACTCAGAATTTTCATTGTTTTTCCCCAATTCCTAGAAGTCTCTTCTTTTGTATCTCTGCCTCTTGGGTTCTATGATTTCCTTCAAGTACCAGCAAAAATTGACACCTTGTAGAGAAAGCCTTTATAGACCTCTGTTAATTAAAATGCCTTCACTGTCTTAATTTGCAACTTATACTGAATATACATTGTTCATACATAATTATTGGAATGTGTTTTCACTATTAGACTGTGAGATCTGAGAGTAGGGGACTTTGTGTAGTGCCTAGAACAGAGCACATGCTTAATAAATGTTTATGGATTGACACCTGTCCATTTTGAAGCCAGCATAACAAATATAATACATGAGCCATTGTGGAGTCTCAGAAGTCTAGGTCAGCGTAAATCTACCATTGGTTAAAGATTCCATCAGGACCCATTTACCACTGGATTCAAACAGGTGTGCCTGATATGATTCATTTTTATACAGTTGACTCAATATAGCTTTGCTTGAGGATGGCAAAGCCAAACCTAGAAAGAGAATTTTAAGAATATTATTTCATATCTGGGGAAAGCTTATGGTGCAGTAGAATGAGCAACAGATGGCAAGACCATAGGATGATAGCCAGAGTGGAAAGGTTCCTCAGGACCCATCTAATAGAATTCTTTCATTTCACAAAAGAAGAAGCCAAGGCCCAGAAAGGTTAAATTATTTGCCAAGTTTGTATGGTACTTAGAACACCTATTGAAAACTGAAATTTTTGAAGAGTTCTTTTACAAAAGCAACAGACTTAGTAATAGGATCAGCAAAAGCCTTTCTCATCTAGGAATAATGATCTCTCTTTTCCTTTCCAAAGGTTTTCTTAGAAGGCTGCCCATCTCCAGTGCAATATTCTTTGTCCCAACTGTCAATCTCATAAGGACATAGAGCAATGTCTTCCTTGGGGATTCTGAGATTATAGCTCAAGTCTATTTTTTCTCCTTTGGACAAATATTCCTGGCCTGGGCTTTGTGTCTCTTTGTCATATGCATTCTTTATTATTCTTCTCTTTTAACATCTGAAGGCTAAACTACATGTAGTCATCATTCATGTTGAAACTGCTTGCCGAAGTCAAAGTTGAGTGCCCTACAGTTTTAAGATTCATAAAGACCTCAACTCCAAACCTCCTGCTTTCCCAGATAGATGAGTAGGTGGCAGTTGAAAACCATAGATCAAAAGATGAATCTAAGGGGCAATGATTTTTTTATGTCCATACTACCAACATTTCTGACCTTTTAAATTTATATATGTTCAGCCAAACCCTAAAGTGTTTTTTTTTTAAAGTTGTCAGCATAACCTTACATATAAGGGGGTTAAAATAGATGAACTCTTAGGTTCTTTCCTTCAACAAACTATGATCCTACAAACAGACCATACAAAGTTGGAATCTGTGATTCAGTGTTTTTAAGTACATTTGTTCACTGAGAAAGGACATTCAGATAAATAAAGGCCTTCACCTTGATTTGAATGGTTTTGAGTTCCCAAATGCAGATGATTTAATAATTTATTCAAATCAGAAAAATTTCTTATCTAGATGCATGTAATCTGGATGACTAACTTTGTAACCTAAAGATGAAGCAAAGGAGAAAAGAGAGTATCTCTAACCTAATCTGATTATCCTTAGCAATTACATTCTATATCTCTATTCCCTTTCATCCTTATACTCCTTGGGGGGAAAAAAAGGTATCTACAATCAGTGCCTCTACTTTCACTAGCTCTTCTAAATTCTCTGTGGTTTGGCTTCTCATCTCATCATTTAACCCAAAATACTCCCTCCAAATTTACTAAGAATCACTTAATTCCCAAATCACCTTTTTTTTTCTGTTAAACCTTTTACACTGTTGATCACCCTATTCTTTGGGACGTTCTATTTTCTGTAGGGTGTGTGTGTGTGTGTGTGTGTGTGTGTGTGTGTGTGTGTGTGTGCATCTATGACATTTCTCTCTCCTGGCTCTCCTCACATGTGGTTGGACTAGTACTTATTTGGTCAGCTAACCTGGATCTTCACGTAGATCACTTCCATCAACTAGATGGTTGGTGGAAAGTACTATGGGCAGTCTTCCCTCAAAGGAACAAAATTTATGCATCTCACCATTTCTTCTTTATGATTTTTTGGGACTAATATTTACCTCTATATCAATGCTCTCACTATTAAAGACAAATCAAAATTAACAGCCAAGGTATAACCACTGATCATGAATCAGTCATCCTTAAAGTAATGTCAAGATTTCAACACAAAACAACACAAAGAATAAATGCCTTGTCCAGGACTTAACCATATAAAGATGATAACACTGCTGGAAACAAATCCTTATGAGTCAGAGGTAGGGGGTAAAGAGGAAATGAGGACCAACAATATCTGAAAAAAAACTAACATATATATATTAGAAAGTATATATATATACTTTCTAATAGAACTTTAAAAGGCCTTAAAGGGTTTGTTTTTTTTTTCATCATCCAGGAGCCAAGATGGCAGAGTAATAAGTAAGGCACTCTCACCCTCACTTATTGACCTCTGAAAGCCCAGAAAATATAACCCTAGGATAAATCCTGAAGTAACTGAGCTGGCAGAAAGATGGGGTACAGCAGTCTTGTAGTCCAGGAAGCTTGTGGGGATTAATTGGGAAGGCCTCTCTCTCTCCAAGGGAGAGGGAGCAACACAGGAGAGGAGACATTCCAACAAGCCAGTGGCAATTCTCAGCTCAGCAAACCAGGGGAAGATCCTGAGTCCCAGGGTGGTAGAGCAAGCAAGCACTAGCACCAGGACCCCCAAATACCTCAACACAGGCAGGGAAACTGGCAGAAGCCAGCTCAGAAAATCACCATATGCACCAGCATTCTTCAGGATCCGAATATCCTCATGTCTCAGCCCAACTCTAGGAAACACAAATTGATGAGATACAGCTCCAGGCTGGCAGACATCCTGCTGCAGCCAAACACTCAAGTGCAAAACCTGGATGAACAGGTATCTCCCAAGGGCTAGACTCCCCATCCCCACCCTGAGAGCTTCAATATTGCTGATCCAATTTCAGCACCAGGGAAGCTGCCAGACCTCTATAGCCTTCAATGGCCAGAAGCTGAGAATCCAGCACAATAAGCCAGTTGCCAGGTCCCAGGTACCCATCTCAAGAAACTTGGGTCAGTGCCCCCTGTGCTCCAGCAAGAGAGCTCAACATTAAAAGCCAGGAAATAGGCAAACACCATAAGTAAAAATCAGAAATGGGCAATGACCATAGATTCTTATTATGGGGACAGGGAAGATCAAAGAACAAATTCAGAAGAGGACAACATTGTGAATATACTCATATCTGAAACCACAAAGGTAAATATGAACTGGTCTCAAATACAAAAAGCCTTCTTGGAAGAGCTCAATATGGATTTTAAAAGTCAAATAAGAGAAGCAGAAGAAAAGTTGAGAAAAGAAATAATAGGTATGCAAAAGAGATTTCATAACTTGGAAAAGAAAGGACAAAAAATGACAGTAGGAAACAAGCCCTTAAAAAATACAACAGGCCTAGTAGGGGGGAAAATGTACACTGAAGAAAACAAGTCCTTAAAAAATACAATTGGCCAAATGGAAAAAAAGTACACTGATGAAAATAAATCCTTGAAAAGTAGAATTGGACAAATGAAAAAGAAGGCATAAAAACTTACTGAAGAGAAAAAATATCCATAAAAAAATAAAGCAGCCAAACTGAAAAGGACATATAAAATCTAATAGAAGAAAGTAGTTCATTAAAAATTAGAATTGGGCAGGTGGAATCTAATGACTCTATGAGATAAAGCATTAGTAAAACAGAAACAAAAGAATTAAAAAATAGAAGAAAAACATAAAAAAACTTCATTGTTAAAAACAACCTATCTAGAAAATGAATTGAGGAGAAACAATTTTAAAATTATTGGTCAATCTGAAAAATATAATGAGAGGGGTTTCTAGGTGGTGCAGTGAATAGAGCACTGGCCCTGAAGTCAGGAGGACCTGAGTTCAAATCCGGCCTTAGACACTTAACACATACTATCCATGTGACCTTGGGCAAGTAATTTAACCACAATTTCCTTGCCCTCCCCCCACCAAAAAAGGGGAGAAAACATAATGAGAAGAAAAAAGGAACCTGGACACTATCTTTCAGTAAATCATCAAGTAAAATTGCCCTGAGGTCCCAGAACAAGAAGGTAAAATAGTCATCGAAAGAATCCACTGATCACCTCCTGAAAGAGATTCCAAATTGAAAACACCAAGGAATGTTGTAGCCAAATTCCACAATTACCAGATCAAAAAGAAAATACTGCAAGTAGTGAGAAAGAAACAATTTAAATATCATGGAATCACAGTCAAGACTATGCTGGACCTTGATAAAAGATCAGAGGGAACAGAATATGATATTACATAAGGTAAAGGAGCTTGAATTACAATCAGCAATCAACTACCCTGCAAAATTAAACATAATCTTTCAGGAGAGAAGAAGGACATTCAATTAAATATAGAACTTTCAAACCTTACTGATGAAAAGACCAGAGCTCAACAGAAAATTTGGTCTTCAAATACAAGACTCAAGAGAGGCATAAAACAGTAAACAGGAAAGAAACAAAAACAAAAATATGTTAGTAATAAGGGCAAACTCTTTACATCCCTGTAAATGAAGATTACACTTGTAATTCTTGAGAATTGTATTGTTATTACACAATTTAAAATGGATATACATAGTCAGAATGAAAGTATAAGTTGACTTTGCTGTGACGATAAAAAAAAAAAAAACTAACTCCAAGTGGTGAAAAGGAATTGTATTGGGAGAAGAGGAAACAAAGAGGCAGACAACAGTAAATTATATCACATGAAAATGAACAAAAACCTCTTACAGAAGAGAGAAAAAAGGAAGGGAGATGAGCATTGTTGGAACCTTACTCCCATTATATTTGGTTCAAAGAAGGAACAACATAATCAGGTATAGAAATCTAACATCCTATTGGAAGAAGGAGGGGAAAGGGGAAAGAAAAGGTAATGTGTGGATAGAAGGGAAGGAAGAAGTACCAAGGGTAAAGGAGGAGAAAAGGGAAGGGCCTAATAGGTAGGGAAGACTAAGGGAGGTAGTGGTTGATAGAAACTACAGCAATATTTGTCAACTAGTTGAACATCAGATAGGGAGCAATTCTATTATCGTCTGAACCATGAAAGGGAAAATTGGGTCATTCAGGCAGAAAATCTGAAACTGAATCTGTAGTCCAGTTTCTGCTATGTAGACCCTACTGAGTAAAAAAAGGAAAGAGGAAAAGAGAGAGGAGGTCATAGTATCATCTTCATTTTAAAATAACACTTTTCAGAAAATTCTATTTTAAAGCTCAAACCACTTGGGAGACACAGTAAGTATTGTCATAAAGGCTTCTGCATAAGAGACAACTAATAAGTTAATGTTAAAAGGCAATAGTGTTTTAATATCCCTTGTTGGGGGAAAAAATCCAGTTAGGTGAAGGAAGGTGTTAACTTTATGAGAAAAATTCACTTCCAATTACCTAGTTTATATAGGTAGATGAATGAAATAAAACAAAGCAGAGGCTTGAGAGACTACTGGAGGGTATTCTAAAACTACCTACAAATCATTTGAAAGAAAGCCACCAGCTTGAGAAAGTCTTGCCCTTTTTCTTCTATCATTTATGAGAAATAGAATCCTGATTAGGTAATTAGAAGGAGACAGATGCTCAGCTAAAAACAGGTTCTTCTTAGGCAATAGCCCAGTTAAGTCATTGAGTTATGGTGACCTGAAGACTGTGAAGTAAGTTTTGGGAAACTAAATATACCATTAAACAATAACCAATATGTTTAACACCTATGCTGGCTTTCAGTTAAGAGCTACAGTTAATTCCTTTATCAAAAGTGCTGCTCAATACTTCCTTTTTTGGTGTCTAAGAATTGGAAATAGAAGGAATGCCTAACAGTTGGGGAATAGTTAAATAAACTGTGGTATATGATTGTGATTGAATATTATTGTGCTATAAAAAATGCTAAGTAGGATGATTTCAGAAAAACCTGGAAAGTCTCACATGAAGTGATGCAAAATGAAGTGAATAGAACCAGGAGAATGTTGTACATAGTAACAGCAATACTGTATAAGAACTGTGAATGACTTAGTTATTGTCAGAAATACAATTATCTAAAACAATCCCAAAGAAGTAATAATGAATTGCACTATCTGCTTTCAAAGAAAGAACTGATATTGTTTGAATGCAGACTGAAGCATGGTATTATAAGTAAGGTGGATTTTAGCGTGCAAGATGGATTTTACCATAAGGTGGATTATTGTTATTCTTATTTGATATTAGTTCCTAGAATCTATGGTCATATCAATCTCTAGTTCCCCGGCTCATGGCTTGTAAAAAGCTCCACCTTGCTTACACATGATATTATAATCTTAAGATCATGTAAATATTTCAGTTCAGTTTTTAAATACTGCAAACTGTGCAGTGAGATATAACAATCAGTTAATGTAAACTTATGAGACTATTGATGACAAATTGCCTTCTTTGTCTGTTACGCTATAAATCAAGTGGACACTGGTCAGTAAGTGGGGAATAGGCATACGCAAGGAGAATGTACATGTGTGTTTGCCTCAACTGGCCCCTTTTGAGGCTTAAGGGGGACTGCATGAGCTGGAATACTGTGCATGCCTTGATCAGCCCCCATCTAAGCTTAGGGGGAATTTTTCTATGCGTGTATTAGGCTCTGGCCCCCATTGAGACTTAAAGGATTCTGTAGGAGTTCTAGGTCCTATTGTTCTCACTCAGCCCTGTGAGAAGGGTTCTAGTGAATACTGTAGGAGTTGGTGCTCGCATTATCAGTAACCCGTTTGAAAAGACTAGAATAAAGTAAGTTTATTTAACGAATTATTTTGACTCTGTTCCTATCGTCCTGTCTGCCCAAATCGAGAGTGAATCTGCTAAAGAGAGAGGCTGGTACATACCTGCTAGTGCTAGGAAAGCTCCTCCATGCTCTCCTACCCAATAATTGACATAGTCATTCCCTCCAGTCTAACAGCTATTTTTCCCTCTCTTTCTTTCATTTTTTTTCTTTTATTTGAGTCTTCTACAAAATTACTAAAATGAAAATGTTTTATATGATTGCATATGTATAACTTATACATGATTGCTTACCATCCCCGGGAGGGGGGAAGAGAAGGAGAAAGTACAGTATGGAATTTGGAACTCAGAACTTTTTTTTTTAATGTTAAAAAAAAATTTTAGAATGTAATTGCAGGAAAAATAAAATATATCAATTTTTTAATTTTAGAAAATAGCAAGCATTTGTACCTGAAAATTTTGTATATTTTGGCTTTAGATGGTCTATCAAAGACCCATTTTATTAGATTTTTTTTAAAAGACCCTTAAAGAACAGTTTAGAACCTATTTATCAAGTTTTCATAACAAACCAAGTTTTCTCTCCTTATATTCCCTTCCTCAAATCTTCTTCCCCCAATCACTATCTCCCACTTTTCTTTCTTTACTATTAGTAAAGAACATATTAATTAGATCTCTGAAAGTACTTAATTATGGAACTCAAAGCATCTCAGGAAAATGTGACTGATTCAAGTGAAAGCAGGATTTACCAGAGGGTATAGAAAACTGTTACTGATGAGTTTTAGGGGTACTGGAACCCAATAATTCCAAGGTTCAGGGTGGAGTTGTATGGAAAAAACCTACAGATTCAGCAGTCTTCCAGTCAAGTGGTAAAAAGTTTAGTGTAACATTATACATCAGGAAGAGCTCTTCTAGGGAACTCAACCTAATGGGGAGGTGGGGATGCTAAGGCTTACATAAGTAAAATAGTGTATTGTGTGCCAACTATGCTACTTGGGGGTGAACATACATTTCCTGTACCACGGGCACAGTGTCATTCACCACTGGCATTGCCTGGGGAAGGAGCTTCTAAGGAATCTATACCTCTGTACATCTATCTCTATAACAAGATAGCTTTGAGAGTTGGTGTCTATGGCTTGACGTCTGGACTGTATAAAATAACTGTGGGAATTGGTACATGATAGCTCTGTCCACAAAAGGTAGTCTGGTTCATACAAGGGAAATCAGATGTCAGCTTATTCTTGTAACAGGGAGAAATAGTTTGCCTCACTGGACCCACTCATGAGTTATTGCCAGAGATAGCGTCTTAAACTTGTGAAAATATATGGTCCTGGGGTGGCTAGGTGGCACAGTGAATAGAACACCAGTCCTGGAATCAGGAGGACCTGAGTTCAAATCTTGCCTCAGACATTTAATACTTACTAGCCATGTGACCTTGGGCAAGCCACTTAACCCCAATTTCCCAGCCTTCCCACTTCCAAAAAAAAAAAAAAAGAAAAAATATAGTCCTAGGATTGAGGTCTAAGCTCAAGTGCCCAAAGAATAGAAAAGTACAACTTCAATTGAAATATGGAACTTACATAATAATATCAGACTATAATTTATTTAGAACAGGAAGAGACCTGTGAAGGCCATAGAAATAACCCCTTCCCTTTAAAGAAGAGCCTAAGGCTCAGAGAAAGTAGATGATACGTTCAGAAACACACAACTAATAAATATTTGAGGGAAGGGAGGGAAGGAATAAGGATTTATATATTGACTATTGTGTGTCAGACACCGTACTAAGTAATTTTAATAAACATTTTCTCATTTGATCATCACAGCAACCCTATGAAGTTGGTGCTTATTATAATTACATTATTATAATAACATTATAATACCTACTTATATGTTATGATAATACCCAATAATTTTTATAATACCCATTTTAAAGTTGTGGAAAACGAAACAAAAAAGTTGTGACTTGTTCAGGGTAACACAACTAGTGTCTGAGGCCACATTTCAACTTAGGTCTTCCTATATCCCAGCAGTCTTCCCAGCTCTCTATCCACTCTGTCAATTAACTGCCTCCTGAGGTAAAAAATGAAACCAAATCTTCCAGGATATAACATATTTCCACTATACCACTCAGGCATTTATACTTCTCCTTCTCTGTTGCATATCTCTTATTTCTGTGTCAAAGACAGGATACATATTCTGGATCATAGTCCTCACTGTCCTTTCTATTAAAATGAAAATTTCACCTCAAATTTGGAAACTATGAGAGGATGAGAACTGAGCAGATGATTCAAAGAATATTAAGTAAAATGCCATTGAAACAAAAGGCATTTTAGAATTTGGGCCCTAGAAAAACTTTGGTTGATAAAAAAATCACACAAGATGAAGTTTCTGAAAGTAAGATAATGCTAATGAGTCAGTTGAGAATTTGACTCATCCATGCAAAATTCCTCTCAGTTTCTCATTTAAATGGCAGAGAGCAAAAATTCATATTCCTCCCTGAAATTTATTTCATGACTGGACAGCTCCAGAATCACTAACAGGAATAAATAGGTTGCAAGGGGCGCCTCAACTCCCATGGAAATACAAAGGGCACTGACAATACCAGAAAGATTTCTGAGTGATAGAGAAAAGCTCAATGATTACTTGGAAATTCTATGGTTTATAGTCTTTTCTATGAACTTATTCAAAAGTTATTCTGTTTTTCATCCTTTTCACCTTTCCTTATTTGGCTTTCTCATATTCTAGGGAATTTAAGTTTAATAAAACATTCCGTAGGAAGTAATAAAAATCCCAATTTGCATGAAATATATTTCAGTAACATATGTTAGACACCTGAGATCACTCCCCTTTCTTCCATTCCTTTAAGATTAATTCCATCTACAATAAGCAAAATGCTTTTGAGTTTGTCAGGGAAGGGAATTAGTATAGGTAAAGAGAAACCAGAGAAGTGACCATTTTAAAATGAATGACAAAATCACGATAGAAAAAAATACTTAGTCCATTGATTCTGACCCCATGCACCCCAAAAACGGTCAATACACTTTTCAGTAAATGAATGAATTTTTTTAAGTAGCAGAGCAAAAAATAATGCTGTTTCTTAATTGTGAAAGAAGGAAATGCATTTTAAACTAAAAATTAATAATATGCAAAATCATGAATTTTTTTAAAAGTGCATGTGGACATTCATTATCTTTTGTTTGTATGTATTCTATAGAAGGAAGCCTTAAAAGAAAAGAAGGAAAACTCTGTTTCTCCTATTATTATCATCTAGGAAAGTTTTAGTTTAGAGGTCTATCTCTTCCTTCAACTATCTAATCAGGATCAAACCTGGGAATTATAAGAAAAGTTTTGATAAGACATTCACAGACTTTGCTATGTCCCACACTCCCTCATGTTAGCTCCACTACTCCTAAAATAGAGATAATTTTATAAGGTAGTTGTATAACAAGGTAGCAATTAGGAGAAGCAATCACATAGACATTATGAAGAATTTTTAGCCTGAAATGACCCAACCTTGTTTGCCTTAAGAAGAGCCATAATATGCAAGCACAAAAGAACAAAGCTCTCATTTTTTTTAAATCTCAAAAAACATGGAATAGATTTATTTTACAAGTGAGCAATACCCTACCATCACTACAAACACATGCACATAGATGCATCACAATGGATACTGTTAACCTTCCACATAGTTTTTTCTAAGAAAAACAAAAGAAATTAGGTTGTGTGCCCATGTTTTTATTTCTCTCACAAGCTGGTGACATGCATTTCATAGGAGTTACATTCCATAACTGGGCACTCCTAAGGATTAAGTCAAGAACTGGCTCAATTTGAGAGTTAGACATTGGACATGCAGCATTATATGCCCTTCAAAGAGCATATGTTCTCAAAGGGTTCCAATTAAAGCTGATTAATCAACACACTGGGTGGTGGGCTATATTAAAATGAGAGTCTTGAGTAAATCATTTAGGTCACCTAATCCTGGACAAAAAGACACCAATTTCCACATCACCTGTCTTGACAATAGAGAGGAAATAACATTTTCCCACACTTATTTGGGCAACACAAGGAGCAGGAACAGAGCCATTAGACTAGATAAAGGGGAATGAGGGAAGCTCTGAGTCTCCAGGATAACAATTAATAAGAAAAATATTTTCTCACAGTATACATAATAGGATAAAACCAATTCAAGAAGCAGTTTTAAAAAATGAAATAACATCAAAAGCAAGGAAGTTTGATCTACTGGGGAAAAAAACGTCCTTCAACCTTCATTATTCCTTTGCTAAAAGAAGTAATGAAAAATCATCCATCTCTAATGATAGAATTAAAATCAGCAAGGAAGAAAAATCAAAGCTAAGCTCCTATAATTTTAATAGATTGTTAGAAAATAGTAGTAAAATAGTGCATCCATGTAATGCCATGCATGAGCAGCTTTCCAGAAGAATGCTACTGTGAACAGCTTTTAAGGTTCTGATTACACAGTATAGTGAACACTCTATTCAAGAACAAATCAAAGGAAAACATTCACAACAAATCAAGGTACAATATTCACAACATTACATCTTATCACAGAAAATCACACTATAGTGTTTACAACAAGTTATCATTAAAATGTCCACATGGTTTTCACCAAAGTGGTCACAGTATTTAGAAAAAAGAACAATCATCTGGCATCCCTAAGGAGGTTTGCCTTCTTACTTACTCATTCAATCATCTCAGAATACAAGTCAGTCTTCCATTCATGGGGCAATTACATCAACTTAATCAGTCACTTATTTAGCAATCAGTTACTAAGTATCACTAATCACTAATTACAATCATTAGAAAATACACAAACCATCCACTAGTTAATTCAATCAGTCACTTATTCAGATTCACAATTACTTAGTATTATTAATCACTAAGTACAATCATTAGAAAATATACAAACCCTCCACCCCTAGGTCACTAGTAAACCATGCTATCATAGCAGCATTCAATACCCAAGGAGAGATCTCTTCTTCATCTTGACTCAGGGTGGTTTCTCAGGTTCCCTGGATCCCCTTCCATGGTCCCAGCTCCTACCTGAATCCACCAGTCACCTGGATTCAGAGGCAGACTGCTCCCAGGTCCTTGTCCAGTCCTCTGGGCAGTTCCTGCTACACACTGAAGCTCACAGGTTCCAGTACATCTCAAAACTTTTACAATTTCAGTTTCCTGGAATTCAAGGATCAACAAAGCCACAAAAAAAACCAAGTCTTAGCATCCCAGTCATGCTTCCTCAGTCCTCCATCAGTTTGGCTGTTCACAGTAGCATCCTTCTGGAAAGCTGCTCTTATGTGGAATTACAATCCACTGATCAAGAGAAGGAAAAAATGATGAAACAAACTTCTATGTCAACATCCATATGGAGAATGGATTGCAGTGGGGAGCAACCTAAGCAGAGAGAACAATTAAGGGGATAAGGCAATAATCTTGGCAAAAGAGGCCCTAAACTAAATGAGAAGTTATGTGATTAGATCAAAGTGGTGAGATGCAAGAGATGTTGTAAATGTAGAAATGGTAATATTTGCCAACTAATTGATTTCATGTAATAGGGGAAGAATCCAGCATTGTAAACCTGTAAGACTGGAAGAATCTGGTGTCTTCAATAGAAATAAGAAAGTTTGGAAAGAGGATAACTTTCAAAGGAAAAAGATAATGTGTCCCAAATTGGACATTCTGAGTTTTAGATATTTAGTGGACTCCCAATTTCAAATATCCAACAAGAAGGTGAAGGTGAGATTGAACCTCAAGATAATAATAGTTAACATTCTCATGGTGTTTTAAGATTTGAATAGTGCTTTACAAATATTAACTCATTTAATTCTCACAAAAATCCTATGATAATTAGGATTTGTCATTTTTGGACAAAGTATGAACTAATCAATCAAACTGCTTTGCTTTGCTTTAAAAGTGCCCTTTCCTATGTCAGCAAATCCAGAGACCAGATAAGGCTGAATAATGGTATTTCTCTTATCTTAGGGACATATTCCATATGGAGGGAAACACAGACATCTCGAGATCATAAATTCCAACTGACCCTACCTTGTCTATTGTCTTAGCAATTTGTATTTACAACTAAGAAACTTCCTTTCCCATATTAAGGATATAAAACATATGGAGAGCATAAATCTGAGGGACACAGACATCCTGGGATTGTCCAAAAATATATTTAAAAAAAACTTTGTCAATATTGTATTACACAGTCAGAACTTAGGTTCTGGCTCCATGCAGCATGAAGCTGCTAGGTTTAAGGGAATAAATTATATAAATGTATGTCACCTAGCCTGTTTTTTTTTCCTTTAACAAAACTTTCAGGTTAACACCAGTGAGTTCTATTATAATCACCATTTTAGGAATCAGGAAACTAAGGAGAAATGGTTTAATGTCTTGCCCAGAAACACACAATTAGTAAGTGTCAGGCAGGATTTGAAACCAGGTCTTCCTCACTCCAAGGTCACTAATCTCTCAACCTTGTCACCTAGCTGACCTATAACTAAATATATCCTGACTCTGCAAATTATTTTTCAACTTTCACTCCCAGTGTCCTTTTCCTCTGATAGAATTTCTATTCCTTCTGCTTCTTCACCTTATTAGTCAGTTTTTCTTCAGAGGAAGTTATTGAAATAGTCATACTTACCCCACTCCTAACCTGACTTATTACATGACTCAGTTGATGGCTTTTTCACTGTACCCTACACCTGGACTTCCACCCCCTCTTTCAACCCTTTTTTTCTTGGTGTTGCTGTCACCAATTAGAGTATAATGCCTCAAAGGCAGGGACTGCCTTTCTTTTAGTTGTTTCTGTATTCTCAGCAATTAATGCTGTGTCTTACTATAGAAAATATTAGTAGATGTTTTTATAACCCTTGGCTCAAAGAGACAATTGTATGGAACTTCCCTGGGGTGGAGATTGACTTTTCAATAGCCCATGCCTGCTTGAGGAGTAAGCAAAGTTGGTGAGAGCTAGTGAGAAGAAAGATCTGTGCTCTTCTGGCCTCAGACTTCAAGAAAGAAGTCATATTATTCCATAAGAATGGGAAGAATACAATAGAGAGAGAATGCTGCACTTCAATCATGTCCCATTGACAGCTTTCTCCTCTAAAGAGTTTGAGGAATTTCACCTTGGGTGTGATCTGGGACCCAAAAAATGCCTCTTGATTGAACTAGTGATCTTCCTCTCCATGGGACAACACCTTCACTCAATAGTCTGGCATATATTCTCCTTTGGAAACATTCTCTAATTTCTGTTCTGCTACCAATTTTGATAAATGGAATAATTAATTATTTGTTATGTATATTCCTTGCCAATCTGGAATTTGGCGTGAAGGAAGTCAACATTTTGATATGTAATTTGTGACTGACATACTTTTCACATTGTGGGCTAGTGCTCTGGAGTACATCTTGAACCTAAACATTATTTCCCCTAGACTAACAACATTTAAGGGAGTAGAGAGATATAGTTCTGGCCTGCTACCCAGACACTGAAATGGCCAGCCCCTAAACCCCAACCTCCTGCTTCCCTTCACTGAAGTAATAAATGTTCTCTGGAGAATGGTGCAAGTAGGAGATGCTAGAAATATCTATCCTCATCTCCTTGTGAGCCACATCTGACAGACCCACGTGGGCACACATAACTTTTATTAACTAAAAACAAAACCCCTTGGTAAAGAATTAGAAATTGAGGAGATGCCAATCAGTTGGGGAATGGCTGACTGAATAAGTTGTGGTATATGAATGTGATGAGATACTATAGTTTTATAAGAAATGATGAGCTGGAGGATTTCACAAAAACCTGTAAAGTCTTATATGAACTGATGCTGAGTGAAGTGAACAGAATCAGGAGAATGTGATAACAACATTTCATGATGATTAGCTATCATAGACCTAACTCTTTTCAGCAATGCAATGATCCAAGACAATACTAAAAGGTTTGTGATGGAAAATGTTAACTACACCAGCAAAAGAACTGTGGAGTCTGAATGCAGATTGAAGCATATTATTTTCACTTTTGCTGTTGTTTTTATTTCCTCATGGCTTTTCCCTTTTGTTCTGATTCTTCTTTCACTACGTGACTGATGATTACATTTAATATGATTGTACACTTATAAGCTGTATCAGATTGCTTGTTTTGTTGGGGAAGAAAAGGGAAAAGGAAGAAAAATCTGGAAATCAAACATTTTACAAAAACTGAACTTAAAAGCTATCTTTACATGTAATTGGGAAAAAATAAAATACTATTAATGGAAACAAAATCTAAGACTGAAATAAATTAAAAAGAAGTTTATTACTTCCCCAAGCAGAGGAGGAGAATCAAAAAAGGATACTCTCTCTATCTCCCCACCCCCAGTGTCTCTAAGTTACATATTTTATAGAATTCAAACAAAGGACTAAGAAAATAGTAGTTGATTGGCCAGTACTGGCCAATAATAACAGAATTAAGAGATAACCTAATAAGATAAGAGAACAATAGTAAGAGAAAACTAGTTACATTAATCTCCCAATCTGCCTGGATTAGCATAACCTAAGGTCCTGAGTTACACATTAAACACATCTGGTCATTAAGCAACAGGTCTGTTTTTTTAAGCCATATGGGGCTAGGTTGAAACAATGCAATAAAGTTCTTATACCTACATACACCAATAACAGATATACCCCCATATACCATTCAGTTTAACTTTGAATCAAAAAATAAATTAAGAATTTCATCATCAAAGGTATTAGAAGCAAAAGGCATAATTTGAGGAGATAAATTCAGAATAATATTTGTCTGGGGATGAGGTAAAGAAAGAGTTGGAATCTCATACTAAAAAAATTTTTGAAAGTAATATCAAGGGGAGAGATCAGCCTGAATGAGTCTATAGGACATTAACAGGAATGACTCCTACATTGAATCCATATAAACTCTTTGTCATTAAATTTTAAAATCTAAGTGCTATTAACCAAGATGAAACAAAAGTCATATATAAACTCTTTGTCATTAAATTTTAAAATCTAAGTGCTATTAACCAAGATGAAACAAAAGTCAAATCTTCACTTTTATTCCTAGAAGACTTTTTATCCAGAATGAAACTGAGAGAAGGAACTCTAACAAAATATGTAACACAAATATCAGGACAATGAATTTTATCTGAAAGACACATATCTTGTGAAATGGGACCTCATCTTGTTGTTCAGGAGAAAAATTTTCTTTAAAAACTCAACAGAATTCCAAACATTTAGAAAGTTAATGTCAATCCTGATTATAGCCTATATTAGACAATAAATAAAACAAACGCTAAAATGTTTTAACAAAATAAATGTGTTTCAAAATGATGAATGATTATATTTCTTTGTTTTTAAAATATTTATAGTGGCAATTACAATTTGATTTTCATCATCTAGGACAAGAATTACATTTCTGCTTTTTTACACTTAGACTAAAGTTCAGTATTGTTCACTTCTCTCTCTGTCCACATGTTCAGGAATTTAGTAAGGCAAAATTTACAAAGCAGATCAAGTGAGGTATTTAATTTACCATTGTAGCTAGTTGGAGTCATCTTCTTCCTTTTTTTTTTTAAATAAGCCGTCGGGAATTCTATCTTGTGGTTTATTTATTCAGCTCTTCAATAGTTGATCCAGGACAGGTCCAGAAGGTCAAACAAGGCAGCTCAATCAACTTCAATAATTTCTTTCATCTTTGTAAGGTCATAGAAAATATCTTTTTTTTTTCCTCCCTGAATGCATGCTTCTTGTGTCCTCCGTACTAAATTAGTGGACAAGCAGATGTTAGGTGTTTATAAGAATTTATTGTCTTCTACAAGACATGTATGGTGTTAAGTATTAGTGATAAAAAGAAAGGCAACGACATTTTCTGCCTTCAGGGAACTTATTATATTCAAGTGAGAGAAAATTTGTAGATTAGTCACAAAGGAAATACCCTAGGAGCAGAACTATGAGAGGTCTCCTGATTAAAACATGATCTGAGCTTCTTAAACTAAGACAGGAATGAAAATGTGGAAGTAAGGAATCAGGGCATTCCAGGTCAATAGGACAATCAGTGTGAAGGCAAAGAAATGGAGGACTGGACTGTTATATGTAAGAAATAGCAAGTAGAACTATACAGCTGGATTGTACAGTACATGGAAGTGCTGTGAAGTACAAAAAAGACTGAAAAGTTAAGAAACAAAATTGCCAAGGGCGTTAAATGCCAACAAAAGGTTTTATATTTGCTTCCAGCTGCAATATCACTAGAGTTTACTGAATAGGAGAAGAAGGTGACATGATCAGACATACTATTTAGAAAAATCACTTTGGTAACTATGTGCAACATGAATTGTATTTGGGAGCGACCTGTAGCTGGGGGAGTCAATAGAAAGCTATTGTAATAGTCCAGATGAGAGGAGATGAGGGTCATAACTAGGCTGGCTTTTATCATCTACCCAGGTGAAAGGCCAATTCAATTGTGCACCTACATCATAATATCTATTATTAAACATAGAATAAAAAATCAGATTGGAGGTTCACTTCAACTCACTTCTCTGTAGCATCATCAAACATTCTATTCAATAACAAACCGTATAACGGACATTGCCAACCATAGATCAGTTTGACATGAAATTAAGAGCCCAAAGAGAAGTATTATACTTTGAGGACATCACTAAACCTTCTTGAGCAGCGAAATCACATACTCAGCTTTGAACTTTATCCATATCATGTTGTCAAATATCTAGAGCATGAATAGGAAAATGCATATGAGAAAATAATAACAACAACAACAACACAACCGTGTTGTAACAATCTAGACCGGAGATGGGGAAGAACTGAATCAGACTCATAACTATAGGAGTGGCATTATCCCAGAACAACATCATCTCCTTTTCAGATAGTTACTAAACTGGTAGACAGGAATGCCATAGGTATAATTTACCCAGATTTTGAAAAAGCACTTAACCAGAGATGTATTTGATTGAATTCAATTGAATTTAAGTAGCATTAATTAAGCATTTTTCTATTGTATTTGATACAAGGAACTATTCTAGGTGCTAGGGATACAAAGACAAAAATGAAAAAAAAGTCTATGGGGGGGCGGAGGCAAGATGGCGGCGTAGAAGCAGCAACATATCGCAGCTCTCACATAGCCACC
>CM053580.1:424139051-424161804 GCA_028627135.1 Pseudochirops cupreus | reverse complement strand
CTTTTGAGATTCTGTTTCCATCTGGCAAATTTGACTTTTTAAGGCATTCTTCCCCTCATTGGCTTTTTGGGCCTCTTTTGCCATTTGGGTTAGTCTATTTTTTTAATGTGTTATTTTCTTCAGTCAGGTTGTTGACTCTCCTTTCATGATTTTCTTGGATCATTCTCATTTCTCTTCCCAATTTTTCCTCCATTTCTCTTATTTGGTTTTCAAAATCCTTCTTAAGCTTGTCTATGGCCTATAACCAGTTTACACTTTTGATGCAGGAGTTCTGACTGTGTTTGTCTTCCTCCCATTCCATGCTTTGATCCTTTTTGTCCCCCAAAAAGAAATCTAAAGTTGGATGCCTGTGCTTCCTTTGTTTCCTTTGCCTGTACATGTTGCCAGTCAATAAACGTGACTTTTGAGCCCTTTGCCACAGTAGAACTCTGTTTTCAGAGGGGAGAGCTTCTTCCCAAATGGCTAGGGTTTTTGCATCTGCTGGAGGTACGAGGAAGCCATCATCTCTGCAATTCCCACCAACTTTGATTCACTGGTCACACACCTCAGGACCACCACCCAAGACAGCAATCCCAATCCAGGCAGGTAAAGGCAAGAATGGTCTTAGCCTTTGAAGGGTCTCTTGGCCTCTGAATGGTCTCTTGACACCCCCTGCAATCTGCAGGCTGGGAGCTCTGAAGAAGCCACTTGGAGGTGACTACAGGGGCCACTTCCACTGCTTTCATGTTCTGGGAGTAGACAGCTGGGCCCACTCCTTTCCCCCAAATTTAGCTGAGTTACACTGACCTTTCACTTTGTCTTTGGCTCTTATGGGTTGATAATTCTGGAAACTGCCACAGCTGCCACTTATCTACTCCCCCGAATGCTCCAGCAGCAGCTTGTCCTGGCTGCCCTGTGGCTACAGCCACAGTTTTCAGGCTGGACTGGGCTTGGCTCCTAGCATGCTGTGATGAACCCTGCCTGTCCACCTGCCAAGTTGCCTTCACTGTGAGCACTGTTTCTTTGTCATTTTGTGGGTTCTGGAGCTCTAAAATTGGTTTTGAGTCATATTTTATAGGTATTTGAGGTGATTATGGGGGAACTCATGGAGTTCTCCAGCTTCTACATGGCATCTTGACTCTGCCCCCCCATCTTGCTTTTATTTTAAATGTATACTATTTTAATTATTAATTAACTTAAAATAATTATTTTATGTATAATTTTTAAAGTTGTACTGCTTGTCAGTGATCCTCTCTGGCCTTTTGTACCTTTCTGTGTATTGAAGTCATTTATAACTTCATTTTATTTTCCCTTTAATTTTTTTTTGGGGGGTAATTCAGACTGCCTTAGTCATAAGAACCATTTCTATTCAACTTTTCATATCTACTAGAAAAAAAAATAAAGAGAAAACAAAACACTTTTTACAAATGTGGGTGTTTAAGTGAAATAAATTTTCATATCAGCAATTTCCAAAAATATATGTCTTATTCTTCATCTTAAGTCTCTTGCCTCTCTGGCAGGAAGTACATAGCAAATTTCATCAAGAATCTCAAATCATTTATGCATTTAAAAGTTATTTTAAAGTAAAGTATGAGATTATCTGTACAAAGGTGGGCAAGTTCTCTGAAATTTGGATCCATTCAAAGGGCTGCACTTGAGGACCTAGAAGGCCAAATGTGGCCCTGAGGCCACAGGTTTCCCATTCCTGATCTATCCCTAATATTTTTAATGCTTTCTCATTTTTAAAAACTTTTTCTTTTACAAATAGTGAAACTTTGGATGTTTTCATTTATTGAACATTATGATACTAAGCTTATTTGCTTCTATATACTGCTTTTAATTTTTTAATAAATTTTATAATGTTTTAGCTAATACAAAATTGTTTGAATATATATATTTTTTGTTTTTTTAGTATAATTTGCAATTTTGGACTACTGAATCCACATCCTTCCCACTTTCCTCATTATTCCTTTTGATATTTTACATCTTTTTCCTTCAAAAAATTTTATTGTTATTTTTCTAGATCTAAAGAACAATGTTCCTTGCTTGATAACTATGGCCCATTGGAGATAAACTGAGGGATATTTTCATATTTATTACATTAGGATGAGTTCCTCACAAGCTTTTGATACTTCTTTAATTAACACCTGTCTATTTCTTAAAAGTGTTTTGTTGTGGTTATAATTCACATATCTCATAGTTATTTGGAATAAAATTCTTTTTCCACTTCTATATGTTTTGTTTCATCAGAAATATTTAGAAATGCTAATGGGTTGTGTGTACTTAGTTTGTATGGTCTTAATTTCATCATTTATTTTTTGAGTAATATTTAATTGACTATATATGGTTGCCAAATAGAACATCTGCTTATTTGTAAAACAATGTAGTTTTGTTTCCTTTATGCCAAAGCTGCTTCCTTAATATATTTTTAAGTTGTATTGCTATAGCAAGTTATTTTTAGAACTATATCAAATATTAGTGCTGATAGTAGACATTGTTGCATGCTGCCTGTTTAAATTACTATCCTTTACATGTAACTGGGAAATAAAACATACAGGCAATGGGGCATAGAAATCTATCTTACCCAACAGGAAAATAGAAGAGAAAGGCAATAAGACAAGGGGGAGGGGTGATAGATGGAAGGGCAGATTGGGGGAAGCAGTAATCAGAAGTGAAACATTTTTGAGGGGGGCCAAAGTGAAAGGAGAAAGAGAATAGATAAATGGAGGTGGGGGAATAGGATGGAGGAAAATACAGTCAGCAATAGTAATTATTAAAAAAAAAATTAACCAAGTTTCAACTTGGGAAAAATTAAATGCTAAATAAGTTTAATACCTAAAAAAAAAATAATGTAAGCTCCTTGAGGACACAGACTCTCTATATCCTTATCCTAACTCTCTGCATAGTACCAGTTGTGTAAATATCCTGCCATATGAACTGGGAAGGGTCTATTGCAGTGTGCTGGGAGCAGAGTGCAGTCCCACATGAGCAACACTGGATCACACCAGTGACACAGACTAGCATGAGCAGACTTCAGGAGAGTGAATCAGTGGAAGTCATGGCAGATTCCAGACTTCTCAACCCATAAGCACCAAAGAGAAAGTAAAAGGTCAGTGGAAAACTCTGTTGGATCTGGGTGGGAAAAGAGTTCAGTATGGTTACTGCCCCAAGGTTGGTGGAGGCTGGGACTGCTGTGGTAGCCAGGTGATTGCTTTTGAAGCTCAGAGACCACAGATGATGAGAGGACTAAGTGGCAGATCAGAAGGCAATTTGATGAACCTGTTTGCTGATGCAGAGACAGGATTTTCTTGTTTTGTCCTGTATGGATCTGGGTTGAAGTCTTGGGTGGTGGTTGTGGGGTGAGGAGAAGTACTGTCATGGCAGAACTTGTAGCAGCTGGGGAGAGAGAGTACTCCTCAGAGTTCTCAGGCAGGTACTTAAAAATACCTCTGACAACAGCTGTGCAAAACCCTAGAAATTTGAGACACAGCACTCTCAACTCTGGAAGCAGAGTTAAACCGTTGCAAAGAGCTCAAAGTCAAGTAATTGGCTAGCTCAATGAGTAAATAGAAGAAGAAAATCAGACTATAGAATCATTTTTTTGGTGACAAAGAAGATCAAAACATAGAGTCAGAAGAAGACAACAAAGGCAAAACTCCTGCACCAACACCTTAAAGAAAAATATCAATTTGTTGCAGGCCATAGAGGAGCTCAAGAAGGATTTTGAAAATCAAGTAAGATAAGTAGAGGAAAAATTGGGAAGAGAAATGAGAGTGATCCAAGAAAATAATATAAAAGGAGTCAGCAGCTTGCTAAGGAGACCCCCAAAACATATTGAAGAAAATAACCCCTTACAAATAGACTAACTTAAATGGTGAAAGGGGACCAAAAAGCCAATGAGGAGAAGAATGCCTTATAAAGCAGAATTGACCAAAGAGAAAAAGAAGTCCAAAAGCTCACTGAAGAAAATAATTCCTTAAAAATTAGAATGGAGCAAATGGAAGCTAATGGCTTTATGAGAAATCAAGATATTATAAAACAGATATTATAAAACAGATCCTAAAGAATGAAAAAACAAAATGGAAGGCAATGTAAAATATCCCATAAAAAAAAAAAACAAACACTGACCTAGGAAATAGATCCAGAAGATATCATTTAAAAATTATTAGACTACCTGAAAGCTGTGATAAAAAAGGCCTAGAAATCAACTTTCAAGAAATTATCAAGGAAAACTGTCCTGATATTCTAGAACCAGGGGGTAAAATAGAAAAAGAAAGAATTCATCAATTGCCTCTTGAAAAAGATCTCCAAAAGAAAACTCCTAGGAATATTATAGCCAAATTCCAGAGTTCCCAGGACAAGGAGAAACTATTACAAGCAATCAAGAAGAAACAATTTGAGTATTGTGGAAATACAAGCAGGATAACACAAGATCCAGCAGCTTCTACCTTAAGAGATCGAAGGGCTAGAATGTGATGTTGTGGAGGTCAAAGGAGCTAGGACTAAAACCAAGAATCACCTACCCAGCAAAACAGAGTATAATACTTCAGGGAAAAAATATGGTTATTCAATGAAATAGAGAACTTTACAGCATTCTTCATGAAAAGGGCAGAATTGAACATAAAATTTGACTTTCAAATAAAAGATTCAAGAGAAGCATGAAATGGTAAACAGGAAAGAGAAATCATAAGGAACTTACTCAAGTTGATCTGTTTACATCCCTACATGGAAAGATGATATTTGTAATTCATGAGACTTTTCTCAGCATGAGGATAGTTGAAGGAAATACACACACATGCACATATATGTATATATGTATATGCATACATGTGTGTATATGCATGTATGTATATGTATGTGTGTGTGTGTATAGACAAAAGGCATGTGGCAAGTTGATTATTAGAGGATGATATCTAAAAATAAAATTAAAATATGAGAAAGGAATATATTGGGAGGAAGAGCAAGGGAGAGATAGCACAGGGTAAATCATGTCACATAAAGGAGGCAAAAGGAAGCTGGTATAATGGAACTGAAAAACAGGGAAGTGAACAGGAATGAGTCAACCTTACTATCATTGAATTTGGCTTAAGGAAGGAATAACATACACATTTAATTGGGTATCTTACCCTATAGGAAAGCAATGGGGAAAGGTATAAGACGGGATGATAGAAGGGAGGGCAGATTGGGAAATGGGGTAGTCAGAAGAAAACACTTTTGAGAAGGGACAATGTCAAAGGAGAAAATAGAATAACTGGGGGGAAGGATAGGATAGAGAGAGATATAATTAGTCTTTCACAATATGATGGCTATGGAAATGTTTTGTATAACTACACATGTATTACCTATATTGAATTCTTTGTAGTCTCAGTGGAAGTGCATAAGGAGGGAAGAAAGGAGAGAATCCAGGAACCCAAATTTTTAAAAACAAATGTTAAAAAATATGCTTCTACATTCAACCAAGAACTAAGATATGTAGGCAATGGGGTATAGAAATCCATCTTGGCCTACAAGGAAGTAAGGGGGAAGGGAAATATAGGAGGTATATAAGAGAGGGCATATTAGGGGAAAGGGTAAACAGTATGCTTGCCATCTTGGGGTGGGGGGTAGGGAAGAGATGGGGAGAAAATTTGGAACTCAAAATCTTGTGGAAGGGAATGTTAAAAATTAAAAAATAAATAAAATTTAAAAATTAAAAAAAAGTTAATATTCAACACCTCTGGGGTAAAAAAGAGTTTTGTTTTTGATCAATCTCCCTCAACCTTCCCTCACTTCTATAAGCCTCTCTCTCTTTTCTTTCCCTTTTCTCTCACTACTTCTTTCCTCCCTTCCAACCACTTCCTTTTTTCTTCTATCCCCTCCTCCCTCCACTGACTGTAGGGCAAGTTAGATTCCTATACTTAAATGAGTATGTTATTCCCTACTTGAATCAAACCCAAAATTAAAGTTCAAATAAAGCTTGTCTCTCTCCCTTCATTCCCTCTTCTATAATATGTTTTTGTGCCTTTTCATGTGATAATTTACCCTTTTTTGCTTCCTCCTTTCCTTTTCTCCCATTAAAATTCCTTTTAACCCCTTAATTAGTTGTTTTTATTCATCCTGTCAGTTAATCTATACCCACATTTCTACCTATGTACATTTCTTTTAAATGTCTTAATGAAAACGTATTTCTCTAGATTTGCAAATATTTTCCTCCCGTGTAGGGAAGTAAACAGTTTGTCCTTATTGAATAACATGGTTTTTTTAAATTTTTTTTCCCCCATCTCTTGAGTCTTGTATTTAAAGATCAAATTTTCCATTGGGCTTTGACCCTTTCATCAGGAATGTCTGGAAGTCCCTTATTTCTTTGAATATCCATCTCTTTGCTTGAAAGATTATGCCCAGTTTTTCTGGGAAGTTAATCCTTAGATTTAGTCCAAACTTCTTTGCTTTATGGAATCTCATAGTCCAATCCTTCCAATCTTTTAATGTAGAAGCTGCAAGGTCCTGTGTAAACTTGAGGGTAGTTCCACAATATTTGAATTGCTTCTTTCTGGCTGCTTGTAGTATTTTCTCCTTGATCTGATAATTCTGAAATTTGGCTACAATATTCCTTGGTGTTTTCACTATGGGATCTCTTTCAGGAGGTGATCTGTGGAATCTTTTAATGACTGTTTTGTCCTCTACTTCTAGGACTGTGGGGCAGCTTTTCTTGATGATTTCTTGGAAGATACTGTCCAGGCTGCTTTTTTTTTTTTTATCATGATTTTCCAGTAAAACAATACTTCTTATATTACCTCTCCTGGATCTAATTTCCAAGTCAATTGTTTCCAATGAGATATTTTATGTTTCCATCTACTTTTTAATTTTTTAGATGTTTTTGACTGATTTTTGATTCCTCATTGAGTCATTAGCTTCTATTTGCCCAGCTCTAATTCTTAATAGATCATTTTCTTTATTTAACTTTTGTTCTCATTTTCCATTTGACCATCTTTACTTTAAAGGAGTTATTTTCTCCAGTTAGGTTTTATACTTCCTTATCCATTTGACCAATTGTACACTTCAAGTAGTTGTTTTTTTAGTGATTTCCCGCCATTTTGTCAATTGCATTTTTAAAAGAATTGAAGAATTTTTCTTCTTTGTCTCTAGTTTAACTTTTAAAACTCTTCTTGAGTTCTTCCAAGAATGCTTTTTACACTTGAGATCAGTTCATAGTCCCTTTTGAGGTTTCAGATGTGGGTATAATGTCAAAGATGTCCTCTTCTGAGTTTGTATTTTGATATTCCTTCTGCTCATACTAAGAATTTATGGTATTTGCTTTTCTAATTTGCTTTTGGCCCATTGTGATTGCCTTTCTCCTGGATTTTTTAAAATTTAATTTAATTTTTTGCTTTCTGGAGAGGAGAAAGTAGGGCATTTGGGGTTAAGTGAGTTGCCTAGCATCACGTGGCTATTTTTTTTTTTTGTGGGTGTTAAGTGTCTGAGGCTAGATTTGAACTCAGGTCCTCCTGACTCCAGAGCTCGTACTCTATTCCCTGTGCCACCTAGCTGCCCCTCTCCTGGCTTTTAAAGTTGTTCTCTGTTACTGGAGCTTAGGGTACTCTGTCCCATGCTTCTTTGGGTGGGGGTTGGGGGAGATATTGCCCTGATTCCTGGCTTTGTATGCTGTGGCCTCTGATTCTGTCAGTTGGAAGCTATATAATGATGTAGCTCTCTGTTGTTGAGTTAGAGCTTCCTGGTGCTTTCCTGGGGTTATATTGAAGCTTGCCTTGTGAGATGTAGAGGTGAGGTGATCTGGCTACTGGAGTTCTCTTCCTCCCCTAGGGCTGCACTAGAGTAAACATCAGCTTAGCTGCTGGTAGATGATCATTTATACTGATCTATGCTGATTCCCTTGGCTGTACAAGGCATGCATGAGTTCCTGGTGTTCACACTTGCCATCTCCATCATGCTGGGGCTGGATCTCCTACTGGTCCACTGAGGTGGGGCTTACCACTGGCTTACTGGGATGCCTCCTATCCTATCCTATATTGGTTCCCTTCAGTCACAGCAAGAGGGACCCTTTCTACTAATCCCCCTAGCCTCCCAAGCTAAAAGATTGAAGTGCTCTTTCTGCTGGGTCCACTCTTCCATCATTTCTCCTAGGGCAATTTTCTCTGAGTTTTTCAAGGTCAAGAAGCAAGGGTAGGAGCACTTATTGTTTACTCCACCATCTTGTTTGGTGGAAATTTAAACAGGTGATTTTCAAACATTCAGTCTGTGGGCTGATAGCCCCAGGAGTAGCTGCTGCTGCTGCTGCAGACCCTGTGAAGGATTGTGCTTCTCTCTCACCCAGTTCCAACAGTCTCAGCTACTGTTTTCATTAGATAAGTTCCCTCCTCCTATTTCTTAAAGATCATTGACCAGAGTCTTTAGTTGAATTAATACAGAATATTAATTCAATTAAAACAGAATATAGTTCATTTAATATAAGATAACTTTTACAAAAGAGTAGTTACTACAAAGACATAACAAGAACACTGGACAAACATTTCTGCCAATGACTCAGGACCATAAATCCCCTAATATTTTTTGTCAGTCTACGGGAATTAGTCTCCTAACTTAACTCAGATCTAATTCAGCACTGGTCCCAGGAAGTTCCAATACAGCGTGACTGATGGATGACTTCTTCCACTGGTCTAGAGTTCCAATGATTATTCTCCAAAGTTAATTCCTTACTTCTTGGCACATCAATACTGTCAGCGAGTTGGTCAATAAGGACTTATTAAGCACTTACTATATACTAGGCACCATGCTAAACATTGGTGATACAAAAAACCCAACCCAAACGTACAACAAAAGCAAAATATTAGTCCTTTCTTACCCCAACCTGAATCCTATGGCTCTCACTTCTAAACCAAAATCAGAGCCTACCTCTTATAACTTAAATGGAAAAAGAAATGAACAAAAAAGGGCAAGGAGGACCTATTTCTTTTTAAAAATTTTTTCTAAGCCTTTATTTAGTATTTTATTTTCCCCCCAGTTACATGTAAAAATAGTTTTTAGCATTTGAATTTAAAATTTTCAGTTCAAAATTTTCTCCCTTCCTCCCTCCTCCCTCCTGCATTGAGAAAGCAAGCAATTCCATAGAGGTTACACATGTGTAGTCCTGCGAAAGAAATCACAGTTTAAATGTATGTGTATATGTGTGTGTGTGTGTGTGTGTGTGTGTGTGTGTGTGTGTGTGTGTTGAGGGAGACAACACACAAATAACCCTGTATATATACAATATAAACAGTATATAAATGGAGGAGGTGTAATAATGAAGGGAAATAGTGAAGAAGATCTCTTGTAGAAGGTAGGATTTGAACTGAGTCTCTGATGAAAGATTAAAACACATGGTCACATGTGTTATTGAATGAGCCAGTAACTAATGGTTTATCACAAACTAACTCTTCAAATTAATTTAGAGGTATTAACCAGAGGAAGTAACTCTCTCTACAAAAGGAGGTTAGCACCTTCCTCTCCTGAAGTTTATAATCTCCTCTTTTATTTTCCAATTAACTTTTACTTTTAGTTTACATCATTCATGTCCACAATATTTTGAGTTCAAAATTTTCTCCCTGTCTTTCCCCTACCCACTACCCCAAAACAGCAATCCCACTGTATACCTTCTCCCCCAGTCTGCTCTCTCCTCTATCCTCTCCCATCACCCCTCTGACTTACCAGTAGGGCAAGATGGATCTCTCTACCCCAGTGCCTGTATATCTTATTTCTGAGTTCCGTGAAAATAATAATAATAACTACATACATATATATATATATATATATATATATATATATATATATATGTGTATGTATGTATGTACGTATATATGTATGTATGTATGTATATATAAACATTTGATTTTAACACTTTAAATTCTAGATTCTTTCCCTCAGGAGGACCTATTTCTATGGGGTCATATAACCTCAAAGGGAAAAGAGTATATTTTCTCACATGACATATAGTACTGTCCTTAAAGTGCAAATGCTATTAAGAAAAGGCTAAAACTAACCCAAGACTTTTTGAAGATATTGATAG
Organism: Pseudochirops cupreus; assembly: GCA_028627135.1. Taxonomy (NCBI): domain Eukaryota; kingdom Metazoa; phylum Chordata; class Mammalia; order Diprotodontia; family Pseudocheiridae; genus Pseudochirops; species Pseudochirops cupreus. Next base: position 424,151,786 of record CM053580.1, on the reverse strand, counting down.
TTCTGCATATGCAGCCTATAGGGAAAAGAAAAAGGAAAAAAAAATACATCTTAAAATGAATTCAAGCTGTATACCACTGTATGGATAACTTGTCCCATTTCTATTTGAATCTGATACCACTGTTGCAGAATATGAGATTTTAGATGGACCATTAAAGATACAAGAAAAGCCAAAAAGTGGCGATAAGGAGGGAGAATATTACAGTCACAGGGGAAAGTCAGTGAAAATGCATGGAGTCTAGAGTCTAGTTTGTCTTGTGAGAAGCACACCAAGGAGGTCATGTTCATAGAATGGCAGATATGTAGAGATGACCAAAGTTTAAAGTTTAAAACACTGGAAAGATAGCTGTGGCAGGGTTTTGAAGTACATCACGGACCAACAAGAGGATTTTAGATTTGATTCTGTTTTACTGTTTTAATTTATTTTTAACAATATTTCCCAATTGTATTTTAATCTGGTTTGAATGCCCCTCTAGAGTGTTGTACTGTATGCAAGCATGTTTGACATCTCTATTGTACAACTCTAGTATCTTTCTTCTGTTAATAAATTTCTGTAACTATTTTACGTGTTTGTTAGCTTGTTGTCTCTCCCACTAGAGTATGAGTTTCTTGATATCAGGGACTCATTTTGCCTTTCTTCTTGCCCCTCCCCCCCCAACAATGTATATAGTAGCACAGAACCTGGGATATAGCAGATGCTTGATAAACTGTTAAGTCCCCATGGATTTTTAGGAAAAGTGACTTTCCTAAAAAGCATGTCTGATCATTTCTCCTTTACTACTCAATAAACTCCATTGGTTTTCTAGTGACTCCAGAAGCAAATTTTCATATATACACACATATATATGTTTGACATTTAAAGCCCTTCACAACCTATCCCCCTCTTACTTTTCCAGTCTTTTTATACTTTACTCCTTACACTTTATTCTGGCCTCCTGGCTGTTCCATGAACAGGACTCTCCCATCTCTCATTTCTGGGCAATTTCTTTGGCTTTTACTCATGTCTGGAGTACTTCTCCTAGAATTTCAAATTCTTGTCCGATCATCTCTAATGAATGGATAGAATTTACTTTTCGATATACATTGTTTGCTTCCTTTTTTTTCCCCATGTATAGTTATGGAGAGTGGGCACATATGGACCTCACCTGTGTAGCGAGACTCACCTATGGTGAGAACACTTGTTTTTTTTGTGTGATTTGAAGGAGGAAGAATTGACATCTCAAGACTCTTCTCCCTCTCCCGCCACCCAACCCTTTAGAGAGACTTTCATTCTTTCCAGGTGAGAAAGCTAGAGGTTGGGGACAGAGCTGGCTAAAATATTGTTACTGTAGAGGGTATGATCAAGTGCCATTTAAGTTTTGATTTCTTTGTCATTTTGGGGGGAAGTAGTGCCCAAGCTTTATATGCAAGACTTTTCCACACCAAATAACAATTCCATAATGAACATACATAGAAAGTAGCAAAGAAGTCTATCTATCCAAATTGTAGCAAATCAGCAGCCCCCTATTACCTTCCTATAGAATAAAATAAAATCCTGCTTGGCATTTAAAAGCCTTCATAACCTGATCCCTTCCTACCTCTCCATTATTCTTATGCCTCTACCTATCATGTAATCCAGCAACATTGACTTCTTTACTGCTCCTCACAGAAAACACTGCATTTCATATCTATTTGTGTTGGCACTGATTGTCCCATTACCTGGGATTTTCTTACTCCATATTTGTGTCTGCTGGCTTCTCTGGTTGCTTTTATGTTGCAGCTAAAATGTTACCTTTGGCAAGAAGATGTTCCTGATCCCTCTAAGACTTCTCTCCCTTTACTATCATTAATTTATCTAGCATATACCTTAATACATAGTTATTTGCATGTTGTCTCACCATAAGACTGTAAGATCCTTGAAAAGTTTTTGCCTTTTTTTTGCTTTATTTTTTTTTTGGAGGGGGTAAGGCAGAGCAATTGGGGTTAAGAGATTTGCACAAGGTCACATGGCTAGTAAGTGTTAAGTGTCTGACCCTGGATTTGAACTCAGGGCCTTCTTACTACAGGGCCAGTGCTTTATTCACTGTGCTACCTGGCTGCCCCATCTTTTGCCTTTTTTAAAATCCTTGACAAATTACTTTGCACATAGTAAGTGCTTAATAAATACTTGTCAACTTGACTTTATTGGCACATAATAAATGCTTAAAGATGCTTATCAACTTGATTTTATTGGACTACTTCATTTCTATTTTTCTAATAAAAATATGTTAGAATACTATGATAAAAAGATACATATTTACTATGGTAGTATGACAGTAGTATGGTGGATAATTTTTGTGATATTAAACCAAATTGAAAGGAACAACAGTAAAAAAATATGTAACTTTATTGTCAAAAGTCACAGTGACGGTAAACATCTTCAGTGAAGGACTGAAAAAATCAGTTTAAAATGATATTTTAATTTTCTGCAATGCTATTTTGTAGAATACAGGCTTTTATGTTCAAATTAATTATTGGATGAGGATATAATTGTGAAAATGAATTTTTAAGGAATTATTTTCTTCACTGAGCTTTTGGACGTCCTTTTACATTTGCCTATTTAGAATGCTGTTTAAAGCATTCTTCTCCTCATTGGTTTTTAGGCCCTCTTTTGCCATTTGGATTAGTCTATTTTTAAGGTGTTTTTTCTACAATATTTATTGAGTCTACTTTAGTAAGTTGTAGATTCATTTTTCCATGATTTTCTTACATCACTCTCATTTCTCTTCCCAATGTTTCCTCTACTTTTCTTACTTGATTTTCAAAATCCTTTTGGAGCTTTTCCGTTCTTTATATTCTTCTTGGAGACTTTGAATATAAGGGATTTGACTTTTTTATCTTCTTCTCGTTGTATGTTTTGATCTTCTTTGTTACCAAAGGAAGATTCTAGTCTGATTTTTTAAATGCTGTTTACTCATATTCACAGCCAATTATTTGACTTTTGATGTCTTTGTCATGGCAGATTTCTGCTTTCAAAGTGGAGAGTGCTCTGTCCCACTTTTCAAGGGTTTTGTGCAGCTGTTTTAAGATGTACTTAAGATGTAAATTTTTGGTTCCTCTAAGGTAGTATGATCAAAGGACAGGTCTTTACTTCACTTGTGGCCTATGCCTTACTCTCTGAGCAACTGCAAGCACTCTTTTCTGCCTTGGAACTGTGAGGAGGACTCACTCTTGACAACTGCCACAAGCTCTCCCATTCCAGCCCTCTTCCTCACTCCAGAAATGCCACCTAAGACTGCAACCCAGATTTAAGCAGAGCAAAGCAAGAAAATCCTGCCTCAGTGACAACAAAAATATTCCTGCAATCGTCCTCTGATCAGTTGCTTGATTCCCCCATCATGAATGGGTCTTTAACTTTGGAAGTAGACACTGTTGCCATTCCTGCTGCTGTTGCCACTGCTGCTGCTGCTGCCATTACCTTTTCTGTGGGGCTGGGGCCAGACCAAGCTCTTCTCTCACCCAGGTCTGAGATATTTTCCCCACTGGTCTTCTACTTTGTCTTTGGTGTTTGTGAGATTAGAAATCTGGAAACAGCCACAGTTGCCAATGATTTGGTCCCCTGAGGCTTGCTCTAGCCTGATCTGTGTGGGCAGTGGGCCATGCTGGACTGTGCATTGCTCCCAGCCTGGTGTGACAGACACTTCTTGCTGGCCCTCCAGGCTGTCTTGGACTGGGGATGGGTTTCACTCTGTCATTTTCTGTGTACTGTGGCTCTGGAATTTGTTTAGAGTCATTATTTTTAAAGAAATATGGATGCATTTGGGGGAGAGCTCAAGGAAGTCCCTGCTTTTTCTCTGCCATCTTGGCTGTGCCCCAATTCTCTCTTTTTAGACTCCCTGGTTTCCAGAGCTAAGGTCCTGCAAGAAAGTTATGCCTTTGAGCTTGGCATAACAACAATCCTTTACACTCTAGCTGAACTTTGCTGCAGCCAAATCGCAGAACTGATGGTCCCTAAGCTTGGACAACCACTGACAGAACCAAACATGAAACTCTGCTATGAATCGACTTTTTTCATTAGACAACCTTGCCTCACTGTTGCTGTTATGCTTCACTATTGTAGCACTACTCTTGCTACACCTCACTTTAATTCTTTATCTAGCCACAGATATATAAATCAAGGGTTAGCAACATTGCCTCATGTCTGCTACTAGAGGAGGTCCCAACACTTAGGTAGTTTCTCTTCCTTAACAAAATAAAGCATTTTTTTTCTCCTTTTAACCTCTGCGAGATCTTTGATATTTTTGGAGTTAAAGATAGTTGGACAAACTCTGTGATTTTTTTTTTTGTCATTTGTTACCAGAGTTAACAATTGATATTGGAAGACTTCAAGCACAGGCTGGATGATCATTTGCTAGGTATATTATAGGAAATTTATATTTTTTTTTTAGTGTTGGTTAAACTACCTAAACTTCTCTCCCCTCAAGTAATTTTCACCTCCGAAATTTTATGATTGTGATATAATCTTCAAGAGGACAGGCACTTGTCTTGAGCTTTCATGGGCATAGACTGCCCTGAGATGAGCAACCTCCCCTCTAGCAGTGCAAGTAACTACTTTCTCTGAAACTTATAAATTCAGAGTACTGCTTGTAGAATTGAGAAGTTAAATAACTTGCCAGGGTAACACCACCTAGTATGTATGAGAGGTGGGACTTGGACACAAATCTTCCTAGTTCCAGGTTATTTCTTATTTTCTAGCTCTCTACATACTGTGCCATGCTGCCTCTTACGCTCATGGTCATTAAAGCTTAGAGTTTAAAACAGATATTTCAATAAATCTAAAAATCTCTTTGATGGCAGTGGTCTCTTCACCCATGTAGTTTGCAACTCATCTCATGCTTTCTCATTTGCTATGACTCTTATAAATGAATGGCAAAAAAAAAAGTTAGGTGTAAATTACTATTCGTGGGAGATGACCTGCAGTTAAGTTTCCCAATTCTGAAAATCCTATTAGATTCTTATTTCTTCTTTATACTTTGTGACTAAGTTCAGTATTGTTTCCCTATACATATGGGGTCACTGTGCACTTCAGAGTGATGTAAGAGCTATTGAGTATTAATACAATTGATTGAATTAGCTATTGAGACTAAATTGGAGGTGTTTTTAGTTTGGAGAAAGGAATTTTCCTGTGAGAGGTGACAAAGGGTTAAGTTTCTACTGAGCTGCAAAAGTTGCTGAAACGAGACTAGTAAAAAAAAGTGCCAGACAGTAACCTTGGGAAGAATTGAGGCAATAGTCTTGAGAAGAAGTTGGGCTTCCAGTGATGAGGTGAAGGCTCTGGGAGATCCCTTGAACTCTCTTTGAATCTTTGAGGTACAGGCTCTGGGAAACCCTTGAACTCTGACTGAATCTTCCCTCTTGATGAGGCATTTGCAGGGGCCATAAGCTTTTCATTGTGGCTCTGTCCAGACCTCTGTTACTAGCCTAGCCCTCCATTGTCCATCTACTTCCCACCCTTGAGCCTATCAAAATATCAATCCACCCTTGAACTGGCCTAGCCCACCATTGTCTGTTGGCTCCAGGTAGTCTCCAACAACTTCCCACCCTTTATCACTCATTGGTCTCATTAACTCCTCCTGAAGACCCTCCCCATGCTCCTCCTCAGGACCACCCCTGGATTCCTCCCACAACCTGTCTGTGTATAAGATCCCTTCTTACCCCCATGTGTGAGTGCTATAGAATGACCTAGCACAGACTTGCTCTGTGACAGAATTATTCTGGCCTGCTTGGCCAATGCAAGCATCACAGATACCTAGCCTCCTTAAGAGCCTAACCAATATGGTGAACTTTTAATAAACTTTACTTTTCTTTGACTGAGAAGACTTGAATTGAATTCACTCAGCAGTACCTGGTGTGTAGGTATTTTGGGATCTCCAGAGCAACCCTAACCCTAACCCTCTACATTTTATGGGTAACCACATCACCAGTTCACAGAGAACTACTAGATAATACTAAAAGTAGAGTGGCTTGGGACTCTTAGGCCCTATTAAGAACACATCTATGTTGGACTGGTGGGGGTTCAGTATTCTGGGGTTAGGATTATGATAAAAGAAATCTCTGAGTTTCTGCTACTTGTACTCCATGAGTGTTGCCCATCTTGTGTGACACATGACTGTCCTTTTTTGAGAAAGCTAATAGAAAGTCTTTCCTTTTTGCAAACTAGTGTCAAGACTCTGATTTAAATGCTAAATACTAGCTTTAAGCATAAAACAAACAAACAAGCAAAGAAAAACAAAACTACTTTAGTCCCTTCTCTCAAGTAATTCACATTGCTGAGAAATGATTGTTAATAACCAATAATTTGGGGATGATTTGGAGCTGACTGCTTCTTCCCAGGAAAGGACATTAATGACAATTAGGTTGCATTGACTCTCTGCCTTCTTGGTCAGACTCCATTAAATCTTGCAAGGAATTTAACCTAGGTGGGGCAGACCTTGTGTTCTATTCAGGCTTTGGTGGGCTCTCAGTTCTTTGAACTGATAGCCTAAAGTATGGGCATTCCATTATAGAAATACTTTCCCTATCTAAGAGACAGGGAATCCTTGAAGTTTAATATAGCCCACCTCCAATTCCCTTAATCAAGGAGACTTAATTGCTGTTTGATGGACCACCTATTGTTTTGAAGGGTCAATAAACCTTGAATCCTCTGCTGTCATTGCCTTGGTCTAAGAGAGATGATAAAATGATTGTTCTTTTATTAATAATCTCCTGGCTATATTAATAAAATGATTAAATTATTCATAAACTAAACATCAGATTTTTCATGGGGAGAATGTTGATAAAATCCTAATAAAGCTGCCCTCAGCCCCAGTAGTCTAACTTCATTATAGACCTGGCCCCAATGAACAACAGGCTGCACTGTACCTACCCATTCCCCTGACAATATCCTAACTTCTTCATATATGCTTCACTGCTCACTGGTACGACAGGTATGGCCCTGAACTCTTAGTTTACACAGAAATAGCAAGTGTGTTCATGTGATGGGAACCCAGTCATTGCCTCTACCTAGTCACTGCCCCCAGGCCCATTCCCGAAGAAACATGTGTGTTCTTGTATTCAATCACAATCACATCCTCCATCTAACCCAAAATAGGATGACAATACTTAACCATCTGTCTTGACCAGATAGGACCATAATAGCTAACCAATTGGAAGGCAGCCTAATCAGTTTAACCACAGAACCAAAGATGGGACCCCTCCTCCATTACCTAATCCCTTAACAAACTCCTCCTGCCTTTTTAGTATTAATGATATTTCTCTATTCTATGTAAATTTCTGTTATGTAATTACATCTTTACCCTATAAAAATCCATCTTGCTTTCTTTGAACTTGCTGGTTCCTCTTAGAACTTATTCTGCTTTGTGAGAGGTGCCAATCTCAGTAAATGTCTATACTTAGATTAGAGGTAGTCTGACTCTGAATTCCTTGAGATGGTTCCACCACAACACATTATGAAACCCCAATAGTTTTGGGTGGGCAGAGCCCCTGCCACAACAGCTTTTTGACATCCCTGGGTTTAAAATGCAACTGTGTCACAGGAAAAAGTTCCCATGGCCATTAGGGTGCAGCAGCAAAGCATAAGATAATTGCATCTTTTAAATGTTATTTTGTTGTTAAAATCATGTTACTTTCTGATGTTTCAACATCATTTTCAACAACAGCTACTTGACAGTGTAAGGATTTATTAGCAAGAACTTTCTTTCACTGAGTCTTGAATAACTGTGTCTGTAACACCTATAAGAGCAGTTACTGGGCTGCATCTTCATAGGAACTACTTCACAGGATGGAGCTGAAAGCATTGCTATTTCTGAAGCTCTTGAGTTGAGGGTCCTGGGTTTTCTCCATTAAGTTCAGGGGGAAGATAATGATTAAGGTGTTGTTGTTTAAGTTTGGGACTTAAGGGTGCTCAACATCCCAAAATATTGACACACTGGATCCTGCCAAATGAATTTGATTCAAGCCTTCTCTCAGTCAAAGAAAAGCAAATTTTATTAAAGATCCATCATAATGATAGACCCTTAAGGAACCTAAGTATTTGTGATACTTATATTGAAAGTGGGCTAGAATAATCTGACAGACTGAATCTGAGCTTGGTTGAATCTCAGCCACTTCATGGAGGATGGCATCCTCACTGCAGGAGTTCCTTCCCAGGATTCTGGGTGTGAGACCTAAGCTTGTAGAAGGACCAGAGGCCAGCCAGATACTATTCATATTTTCCCATTGATTATGGATACAAAAAACATCAAACTGAACCTTCTCTTTTGTAGAACTTTTCCCATTTCATGGGTGCCATTGAATCACTTACACTGTTTATCTTTTCCTTTTCTTGGAAGAACTATCTTTTGTAAGCTAGGTGGCATAGGTAGATAGAGATCTGGACCCGGATTCAGGAGGACCTGGCTTCAAATGTACACTCAGAAAGTTACTAGTTAGGTGACTCAGGGCAAGTCATTTTACCTGTCAGCCTGTGTAAAGTAGGTTTAATAATAGTGATAAGGTGCGGCTCTGGGAACCCCCTTGAACTCTGATTGAATCTTCCCACTTGATGAGGTCTTTTCATGAGGCCATAAGCCTTTCATTGTGTGGCTGAGACCAAACCTCTGCTATTAGCCTAGCCTTCCATTGTCCATCTACTTCCCACCCTTGAGCCTATCAAAATATCAATGCACCCTTGAACTGGCCTTGCCCACCATTGTCTGTTGGCTCCAGGTAGCATGTAGCAACTTCCCACCTTTAATCAATGATTGACCTCCTTAATTTCTCCTGAAGACCCTCTCCAAACTCCTCCTCTAGACCACCCCTAGATTCTTCCCACAACCTTTCAGTATATAAGACCCTGTCTTGTCCCTATGCATGTGAGAGCATCATTGAATTTTCTAGCACAGACTTGCTCTGTGTCCGATACAGGTAAACTTTTAATAAACTTTGCGTTTCTTTGAGAGAAGACTTGAGTCAAATTAATTTGGCAGGACTGGGTGTGTTGATATTTTGGGGAATCTCAATCAACCCTAACCCTTACCACTTCAATAGCACATCTAATGCAATACATGTGTGTGTGTGTGTGTATATATATATATATATATATATATATATATATGTATACACACACACCCACATACATATATATATATATATATATATATATAAACTATTTTTGTTTTATTCTCTTTGGTACTATAAACATGACCGACATTCCACCTTTACCCTTATCAGTGCTTTATTTGTATCATTGCTTTCTGAATTTACACAATAATACACTCTCATCACTGGAAGTACCCTGAAACTATTTACTTTGTCCATCTTACATGTTAATAAGAATCATTCCTATAACATACATTACAAATGGTAGTATAGTGAAGGGATAACTTCAGGGTAGGCATGTTAGGATTTGCATGATAAATTGTATGTATGATGTTTTAGCATACTGAGATAATAATTGATGAGGGTCATCATAAAATGATGAGGTATAGGGTTAGGGGTACTCAAGACCTCAAAATACCAACATGCCAGGTCCTGCCAAGTGAATTTGACACAAGTTTTCTCTCAGCCAAAGACAAGCAAAATTTATCAGAGTTAACCTTAATGGGTAGACTCTTAAAGAGCCTCAGGATCTGTGATGGTTGCACTGAGCAAGCTGGCCAGAATCATGACACAGAGTGAATCTGAGCTAGATCATTCTCCTAGCTTCCTCTTTTCATGGACACAAGATAGGGATCCAATATATAAAAAGATTGTGTGAGGAATCTAGGAGTGATCTAGAGGAACAGTTTGGGGAGGGTATTCATGAGGAATCAATGAGGTCAGACTCCAGTAATGAGTGATTAAGGTTGGGAAGTTGCTGGAGGCTACCTGGAGACAACAGACAATGGTGGGCTAGGCGAGTTCAAGGGTGTAACAGGAGGATCAAGGGTGGGAAATTTCTAGACAAAGGAGAGTTAAAGATTTGGGGAGAGCCACAATGAAAGGCTTATGACCTCATGCAAATGCCTCATCAAAGGGGAAGATTCAATCAAAGTTCCAGGGGGTTCCCAGAGCCTATCAAGGTGAGTTCAAGGGGGATTCCAAGTGCCTGAACCTCATCAGAATGTGACTGTGATGGAATGTTATGGTGCCATAAGAAATGATGAGCAGTATGCTCTCAAAAACAAATCAAACCAACCAACCAAACAAACAAAACACCTGGATATATTTACAGAAGCTGATGCAAAGCGAAATATACTATGCAGAAAGTAACAGCAATTTTTAAGATGATCAGCAGTGAATGACTTAGCTAGTCTCAGAAATACAAAAATCTAAGACAACTCTGAGGGACTTATGATGAACAATGCTATCCATCCCCAAACAAAGAAATGGTGATGTCTGAATACAGATTGAAGCATATATTTTTACTTAATTTTCTTGTTTTCTTTCACAATATTGAAGAGGTTTACCCACTAAGAGGGTTAGGGTTGTCTGAGACCCCAAAATACCGACATGCCAGGTCCTGCTGAAAGAATTCAACTCAAGTCTTCTCAGCCAAAGAAAAGTAAAGTTTCTTAATAGTTTGTCATATTGGGTAGACTCTTAAGGAGCCTAGGTATCTTTGATGCTTGCACTGGGCAAGCAGGACAGAGTAAGTCTGTCACAGAATAAGTCTGTGCTTGGGCCTTCTGTGGCACTCTCACACAGCAAGTCTGTGCTAGGGTATTCTGTGGTGCTCTCTCCCCACATGGAAGGGAGATGGGATTCTTATATAGGGAGGAATCTAGGGGTAGTCTAGAGGAGTTTGGGGAGGGTCTTCAGAAGGAGTCAACCAGGTCAGACTCCAGTGAGTTTGGGGAGGGTCTTCAGGAGGAGTTAATGAGGTCAATTCAAGAGTGGATTGATATTTTGATAGGCTCAAGGGTGGGAAGCTGATGGACAATGGAGGGCCAGGCTATTACCAGAGGTTTGGGCCCAGCCACAATGAAATACTTAGGGCCTCTGCTAATGCCTCATCAAGTGGGAAGATTCAATCAGAATTCAAGGTGTTTCCCAGAGCCTGTACCTCAAAGATTCAAGGAGAACTCAAGGGGGGGTCCCAGAGCCTACACCTCATCAATATGACTAATAGAGAACTATGATTTTTATGACTACACATCTAAAGCATACACCAACTTGCTTGCCTTCTCATTAAGGAAGGAGGAGAGGGACAAAGTGAGAAAATTTGAAATTCAAAGTTTTAAAAGCAAAGATTAAAAATGGTTTTTTTTTCCATGTAATTGGGGAAGAAAATAAAACACTAGACAGGAAAAAAAAATGATTCATGGATGTAGGTCTAAGAAAAAAACCTCAAAAGTCATCTAAGTTCCATGAAAACAGGAATTATTTCACTTTTGTCTTAGTAAAATGCCTGTGTTAAAGCATATTTAAATAACTGCTTTTTTTTAAAATTATCTGATTGTATTGAGACATTATTTTCTCTAGTCTAAAATTTGTTTCAGACTTTTTCATTTTACGAAAATATAAAAGAGATCAAGAACAAAGCCTAAGGGTACAGGAATAGGGATTAAGGTAAAGTAACCAAATTTAGAATGAGAAATATCTCTTGTCCAGTTATAATCATTTCCTTCTTCCCCTGAAGCCAATGGAGCTATTGATGAGGTGCAGGCTCTGGGAACCCCCTTGAGCTCTCCTTTAATCTTTGAGATACTGGCTCTGGGAATGCCCTTGAACTCCCACTTGATAAGGCATCTTCAGAGCCCATAAGCCTTTCATTGTGGCTGGGCCCAATCCTCTGTTACTATCCTAGCCCTCCATTGTCCATCTACTTCCCACCCTTGAGCCTATCAAAATATCAATCTACCCTTGAACTGGCCTAGCCCATCATTGTCTGTTGGCTCCAGGTAGATTCCAACAAGTTCCCACCCTTAATCACTCATTGACCTCATTAACTCCTCCTCCAGAACACCCCTATATTCCTCCCACAACCAGCCTGTATATAAGATCCCTTCTTGCCCCCATGTGTGTGAAAATGCCATAGAATGACCTAGCACAGACTTACTCTGGTCTGCTTGCCCAATGCAAACATCACAGATACTTAGGCTCCTTAAGAGTCTACCCAATATGGTGAACTTTTAATGAACTTTTAATAAACTTTGCTTTTCTTTGACTGAGAGAAGTCTTGGGTTGAATTCATTCAGCAAGACTTGGTGTGTTGGAATTTTGGGGTCTTCAGAGCAATCCTAACCCTAACCCCATCACTATGACCCAGCTGAGTAGAGTATCCTCTTCCTCATTCAGAAAGTATTATTTTTTTTTTATCATGGGATTGAAGTTCTTTCAATCCTTCAAGTGTGTGGTCAAAGATTCTGTAAAATGTTAAAATAAATAATATTCTGAAATATGAAAGCAAAATTTTATCAAAACATGGTGTGTCATATTTCTTGTTCAAATCCTTACGTTTTTTTCTCAGAAATTTCTTGGAGTAGCATGTTATCCAAGGTTACAGGAAAGAGGAACTTCATCAGTTTGGATATTTCTTTCTCTAACCTGGAAATATCTGGATTTAAATTAATGATTAAATAAAACTTGTTTCTGAAAGAACTGTGCCTAAAGCACAGTAAAATATTGGTAATTTTTTTCTTTCTGCAGATGGAACAGTAAACTATAAATAATTTTGATTTTTTGTTGTTTTAATCCAACTGCCTCATTTTACAAGTGAGCATAAAATGAGGTCATAGACTGTTTTTCTTTTTTTTTT
>CM053580.1:424122368-424138551 GCA_028627135.1 Pseudochirops cupreus | reverse complement strand
GCATAGTTAAGTGCTTAAAAATATACTTCTTTCTTTCCCTTCTTCCTTCCTTCCTTCCTGACTACCTTCTTTCCTCCATTCCTTCTCTCCTACTGTGTTCAAAGCACTTTGTTAGACCTAAGAGAGATGCAAAGATAAATAAGGTCCCTCTCTTTAAGGACTTTATTATCTAGGAGGATAAATAAAATATGAACACAAATGAATGAATAATAAAGAAAAGAGGAACACTTAAGAAGTACAGATAAAATGTGCTGAGATTTCAGAGGAATGAAGGATATTGCCAGTCTAGGAAGATAAGCAGGTTTCTTGAGAAATATGGTATGAAATGTGTATAGGTAGAACACTACAGGCCAAAATAGATATGAAAAGCACAAAGCTACTCCTACATGAATAAGGTCACAAAATTAGGACAAGTGTTGTCCTAATTATGAGTATTGCAGTTTTGCTAAAGCATGCAGAGTATGGGATGGGATGGTAGTAAGAGACATAGCTAGAAAGGTAGGATAGAAATTAATAAAGATTGTGAATGTCAGTCTATAAAATGTGGACTTTACTGTCTAAGCCAGATGTTCTTAAGTTGGGGTCCACAGACTTCCAACTGCTTCATAGACAGATTTCAGGGATCCTATGAACCAAAAAGATGAGGGAGATGAGTTACATCTTTCTTTTCACTAAACTCTAAATGAAATTTAGCATTTCCTTTAATTAATTTAAAATATTCTAACATATTCTGAGGAGTCCACAGACTTCACTAGATTGTCATAGGGATCCAGCACATACATACTAACATGCACACACGCACGCTCACACACACACACACACACACACACACACACACACACACACACACAATTGAACATCCTTGCTCTAAACACTATGGAAATATTGAAAAATTTTGAGCAATAAGATAAATATGATTTTGACATTATTTGAAAAGTGATCTTTACATGACAGACAAGGAAAGTGTCAGTGTTTGCCTAAAGCATATGATGGGGGCGGTTTGAAGGAAATTATCATCAGAGATTTCTGGTAGTCAAATTTGGATGACAGAAGAAGAGATAAGACTCAAATAAGTATATGTTTTATATTCCATTTTAAAATATGGCATATGAGTTGACCAAATCATTACAAAAGTATTTCTCTTTGGTGCAATTCTATGCTTTTAAATCTCAGTCAACTCTGGATTTTATATTGACAATTAAATGTAATTTTTAGTTCTTGTGGTTATTGTGGGATGTTTTTGAATAAGGTTTGTGTTTCCATCCTGTCAGAGTATCATAATAATTCATAAAAGTGACCTATACTGTGAACATATGTAACTCCTGCTTTAGCACTGGAAGAAACAAAAACAATGCAATCCCTGTAGGTCACTGAAAAATTCCTCTTGCCTCCCCTATTTACTGGAAATGAGGTCACAGGTATATTTTACTTGTTGGTAGCACATTTATCAGCCAACTCTTTCAGATAATAGATTTGCCAAATATGAGTTTCAGAGTTGCAGTTCCTTGAAGTCTTGACTTGAGACTTCATTTTTCTTATACAGATTAAGTTTTCCTTATAGATATTTCTGTTATACTTGCTTATTCTCACAGTACATGCAAACTTACTCAACTACCTTTGATTGGCAGGTGGCAGATACTTGTTAAACCATCCTTGCTGTAAACAGAAGCTTCACTCATTTGGACTTTCTATGACACTGTCCAGAAAAAAAAAAGTATAATTAACAACAAGGGCCTATAAAATTATTCTAATTTCCTATCCCTTTCTTTCCCTGATAAACTTTAGATGATACCTTTTTTTTTCCTCGTTTAGATGGTCCCAGACTAAAGGATGGCAACAGTGCCAAGTGCCTATCAAAAATATTAGCTACAAAGCAAAGTTCTAAGGAAAGAAGTAAAAGTTGGGATGTTCTGGTAGAAATTAATTTTCTTCTGTCTGAAGGAAAATATGAAGAATGGGAAATTATGCAAGCAGTATGCATTGACACCTCATTAAAGCTTTAATAAGAAATTAGCTCTTGATATTTGCAACTTTGCCAAAATGTGATTTTTTTTTTGCCCTTAAGCTTACAAACACTGCCCAGAAGTTACTGTGCTCCACGAAATTTCTATCAAGAATGTCAGGTAACTCAGCAATGCTTTTCAAGCACCATTGCTTCTGCTAATAGTCTGAACTCTGACCCAGACTGAGAAAGAGCTTAATAATTTATACATCATTTAATGAAAACTTATCTATTATGATCCACAATTGTCTTTTGAGAAACAACAGAATATGTTTTCAATGAGAAATTTTGTGTAGTCTATTTTTCCATGAAAATAATCTCCAACACCAAATGTTTTACAAACATGGTTTAGAATGCAAGTCATTTAAAACAGAGGCATAGCTTTGTTGATGTTTAAAAACAAAACAATATACTGTTTAAATCTATAGTTTGATTTTTTAAATTATAGTATTCCTGAAGCAAATTTTCGTTTTCTTTGAACACAAAATCAATACAATAAGAATAATAATTAAATCAACAATGAAAAAAGAAAAAAATTACAAAAGGCACCAAATTGAAAAAAATGTATCCCAATTTATCATAGGAAAAATTAAAGGTAACCAGTAAGCCATTCCATTCTTCTACAATGCCAGAATACAGTCAGTTTGATTCAATAAAACATGACATTTCTTAAATACATATTATAAGTTAGGCACTGTGCTAGATGCTCAGTTAGAAAGATAAAAACAAAACCGTACCTCCTCTCAAAGAAGATTCCATACCACTAGTTGGAAAGTTAATGTTACCTTCAGACAAAATTGAGAAGATTTATATAAAGGAATATAGAGAAGCACAAAAAAACTGGAGGAATAAGGAAAGGCCTCTCATTTGAGATAACACTCGAGCTGATCTCTGAAGGAAACCTGATGTTCCAAGATGTGTAAGGCAAAGAAGAGCACATACCCAGTATGTGTAACAACCTGTGCAAAGGAATGGAAACGAGTGACAAATGTCATGTGGAGAACAACAAGTAGGCCTATTTGGCTGAAATGGAGGAAACATTAAAAGAAGTAATGAAAAGATAGCCTAGAAAGATAGGAGGGGGATAATATTTTGTACAGTTCTTAATGATAACTTTTATGTTATGCTAAAGGCAATATGGAGCCATTTAATTTACTTGAGTAGATGAGTAACATAATTCAGACTTATTGTAAGCTTTAAGCATTTAGCAGCTGCCCTCCAAGAGGTAGTCACTATCATTTATCCTATCATGATAAATAAAGAAGAAAATTAAAATACTTAAGAGTTTTATAATTTTTTTCTAATTTCTAGTTTTCCTTTTTTTTCTTTTTGTCTTCAAACTTCAGGAAAAGAAATAAGAAATGAAAATACTAACTTGCATTACATGCAAAGAGCACTTTACTGAGATTTGTGAGATACCAGGCTGATATCTTGCATTGCTGCCACCTATGTGATCTTGAACAATTCAATTAAACTTTCGGAGTCTTTATTTGCAAACAAAATTATAAAACGTCAGTCAACAGGCACTTATTAAGCATTTACCATGTGCCAGCCATTTTCCCAAGAATTGGGGGTACGAAGGAAAGCAAAAATAATGTCCTTCCCCCAAAAGAGCTCAAATTCTAATGGGAACAACATCATACAAATACTATGTAATATAAGAAGGAGGAAGAGGAGGAGAAGAAAGATAATGATGACAAAACCTTTTATAATTTTCTTTAAATTTGCAAAGCATTTTATAAATATTATCTCATTCTTTCTTAACAATAACCATGAGAGGTGAATTCTATAGTTATTCCTATTTTAAAGAAGGAGAAACTGAGGCTGAGGGAGGTTAAATGACTTCTCAAGGTCACACAGCTACTTAGTGCCAGAGTTTGGACTTAAACTTAAGTCTTCCTGGCTACAGATCTGGCACTTTACTTCAGTAAGACAATCAAGAAAAAAATCAAATTAAGCTCAAAATGATACCAAGTCTTCCTAAAATATCTGTAGCTTCTTTTTTTTTTTAGAACCATTCCCAACAGGAGAGGTAAAATAGTCCATTGCCACTTTCCTGTCTATATTTTACTTTCAGAAAAATGAACATCAGTAATAGATTCATATTCATTTTCCTTCATGAAAATATTTTATTATTTATACCATCACATGTTTCTGTACTATGAAATGCTGTCATCGTTGAAAAATGGTTTTGAATTCTAGTCAGTTCTGAGGTGATAAGAAGAATACAACAATTCTACGAGAGTTAGAAGACATTCAGTGCCAAATATCCAAAAAAGACCTATGTAAAACCCAATGGAGTGACCTTTGTCAGAGTTTACCACTTAGTATGTATGCCTACCACTAATACAAACATAACGGAAAAAAAAAAAAACTATAGACAATAGAATAATGACAACAATGCAAAATTAAAAATAATAAAAACATTAATACAGAGCTTTAAGATTTGCAAAGCACTTTGTATATCTTATTCAATTCTCACAAAAAACCCTGTGAGGTAAGTGCTATTAATAGTCATGATTTTATAGATGAGGACATTGAGAAAGAAAACTCTTAAGTGACTTTTCAAAGTACTCTTGCCTTCTAAATGGCTAAGCTAGGATTTGACTGACTTCAAGATCAGAACTCTATGCACTATACCTACTATAATAATTATGTCAATTATATAAGTGAAATTTAAATAATATTAAAGTTACCAAGATAGATATGATTAAGTGAATATTTGGAAGAATATGAAAGCAGTATATTTAAGAGGAACTGAAAAATGGCATATAAAAGTTTTAAATGAAATAAAAAAAAATTGTCCTTCAAAGTCATTTGATTATGAAGGCAGTCAAAAACTCTGGAAATGGGAAAAAATAAGCATGGGCTAGAAAATCTCTTTAGCTAGAAACAATCTCTTTAAATAGTCTAAATGGCATGCCTCAACAAATCAGCCAAAGCTGTCAAAACACACTGTAAATAAAATGTTATTGCTTGAAAAGTGAACCAGTGTGTGCATTAAAGAGGAGCTATTTGTGCCTTCACTTTTTCTCTATCGGAAGGCTGATGTGATCATTTGGGAAGCTTCAAATTTTCTGTGAATATTAACATTCTAATCAGCTCATGTTTTCATAGCAGAGAAGCTGAACTACCCCAAATCCTTTGTGCTCAGTCATTAGTTATCTGATATTATTAGATGAAACATCAGATGTACTGGCTAGGTAATTGGTACTTGTGATAGATTGTTTTATATCAGATTTTCTCTACTCTGCTCAATCTCCATTCCAGATCCCACAATAATGGAGCCAAATACAGCACAATCATAAGGACATGAAAGGTCAATTCTCAAATAATGGATTGAGTTCCTATCTTCATTGGAAAATTATAAATTCATAAGTTTATAGGTAGAAAGAACATTAGAGGTAATCTAATCCAACCCCGTCATATAACATATGAAAATAAAGTCCAGAAAATTTGTAATGAAGATCACATAGGCAAAAAATAAACATAAATAAATAAATGAATACATAAATAAGTAAATAAATAGACAAACAAAAGATAAGATCTGATCAGCTAAGGCTGCTGCCGTTCAAATTCAGTGCAAAACCTGCTACATCTCAGTATTCGTCTAATGATGGTATTTTCTTACCTAGTGCTTCTCAACTGGAAATTCCTATCTGCTATTTCACTTGCTCCTCCAAATAATGATGCAGTGGGAAATAAGTGGGAGGGGGAGAGAAAAGCAAAGAGTTTGACTCTTAAGAAATCAAGATAATCTGATGAATTGTTAAATTTACCTAATGTGGCAAAGAGGAGGTAGAGAATAAGCCTGTAGAGGGTCTCTTTAGGTGAACTTCTTTATAAAGCCACGCACATTCACTGCATCCATTTCTTTTCTCTCTTTGTTTTCTTATTTGACTTCTATCTGGCATTAGAACTCATCACTCAAACTGATCTCTACATTTTTAGCTGTGCCAAATCCAATGACCTTTCTTAATCCTTATCATTTTGATCCCAGTAAAGTATTTGATATGGCTAGCCATACTCTCCCCATAGGTACTCTCTTTTCTTGATTTTTACCCCCAAGGTTTATAGTGGGTTCCATTTTCTCTTAACATTCTTTTACTTGATTATCTCATCAGCTTTCATGGATTTTACTCTCATCTCTATGCATGAGTTCAATATCTATATAACCATCCTTAGGTTATTTCCTGTACTCTATTTTCAAATTTCAAAGCACTTATGGGTCATTTGGAACTTGTTTTTTTCCTAAGTAGTCTCAAGCTCAATTTGTCTAATACATAAATCAATTATTCTACCTCTTAAACTCACCAATTTTACTGACACTTCTGTCAACAGTACCAATAGGCTTTTAGTTACCAAGATACACAACCTTGGTGTCAGTCTTAACCCTAGTTCTCACTCTCTCTAAATTTCCAATTGTTTGTCAAGTCCTGCCTTTTCATCTCTCCATCTTTCAAATACAGTCTCCTTTCTTTATTCACATATTCGCCATTTGAAATCTGACTATTATCATCTCTTTTCTGAAATATTGGAACTTCTGATTGGTCCCTCTGACTAATGTCTCTATCCAGGTCAACTCATCCTCCATAGAAACATGAAAATGTTTTTCTTAAAGTACAGATCTGCCCCTACTCAATAATCTTCAGTGTTCCCTTATTACCTTTTGACTCAAATATGAAATCCATCATATATTCAGTTCTCCTCTCTACCTTTTCCCCTCCTACCTTTGTAATCTTTTAACATACTACTGCCTTCTATTCTCTCTACCTTGCAGTTATACTGCCATACTGACTTGCTGCAGTTGGTAGAGAGCACTGGGTTCTGAGTAAGGAAGACAAATTAAAATTAAATCTCAGATACTTACTAACTATGTGACCCTGACCAACTTGCATAACCTCTGTATTGTCTCAGTTTCCTTTTTTATAAAATTTGGATTATCATAGTACCTACCTTCCAGGTTTTTGTGAGAATAAAATAAGCTAACATTTGAAAAGTCCTTTGTTACCCTTAAAGAACTATCTAAATCAGTGATTCTCAACTTTCCTAATGCGGCGACCCTTTAATATTTGTATGTAGGCATATCTGCATGTGGCAGACCGCCTGTAGATGGATAGAGGAGCGGTGTCTCAGTTCCTAAGACCATCACAAATATGTGCTTTCCATTGAAAAACATTGGAAATATGCATTTTCTGATGGTCTGAGGCGACCCCTGTGAAAGGGTCATTTGACCCCCAAATAGGTTGAGACCCACAGGTTGAGAACCACTGATCTAAATCTTAGCAATGATGATGACAGTGATGCTCTATCTTCCATTTCCTTGTATTTGCACTGGACGGCCCTCTGCCTGGAATGGATTTCCTTCTTACTTTATAGTCTTGTAATCTTTGATTTTCTTCATGACTCAATTGAAGCAATCTCCTTCTCCATGCAACCTTTACTGATTTGGTATACATCAAGTTGAAATCATTCCTTCTCTAGTCAAATTTCCAAATGAAAAAAAAAGAATTTGAATTCCATAAGGATCCTCTCACATGACAAAGAACCTGGTGCTGGTTCTATTTCAGTTGAGAATTACATGGTAGAGGGTTGACTGCTCATAGAAAAACTAACTGAAATTTTCTGGGTTAAATGGCAAGAGATCATCCCCTAGGAGTTCAAGGATGCCTCCACTGTTTATCTCTATAAAGAAAAAGGAAATAGGTTGTCTTGTGACAATCACAGGGTGAGTCTCTCTTTTAGTCGTTGCAGGTAAGATTCTTGCCACAGTCCTCCTTACTTAACTAATCCTGAACATGGGAAATTGTCATCTACCCAAGAGCCACTGTGGCTTCAGAAAGGGCTGAGGAATAGTGAATGTGGTGTTTTTGTCTGACAAGTCCAGTAGAAATGCCAGGAGTAAAACAGAGGACTGTACAAAACATTTGCTGATCTAATCAAAGTCTTTGATATTGTCAGTCATGAGGGCTTAGAAAATTATATCAAAATTTAAGTGCCCAGAGAAGTTCATCAGTATTTTATGTCAGTTTCATGATAGTATGCTTCCAAAGGTGCTAGAAAATGGAAAGTGCTCTCACATTTTCCCAGTCACCAAAAGAGTGAAAGAGAACGGTGTTCTTGCTACCACACTTTTTGGAATAATGTTTTCATGTATTATCAGACACCTTCAAAAATAGTAATGAGGTTAGATACCATACTGATGGTAACTCTTTAACTCCAAAATACCACAAGTCAAGAATAAAGTGGAGGGAGAGTTGGTGCAAGACATTTTGTTTGCAAATGACTGTACACTCCATGCAGTTTCTGAGGTTGAGATGCAGCAGAGTAAGGATCAATTCTCTATTGTTTGTGTTAATTTGGCCTAACAGCTCGCAGCAAGGGGAAAAAAAAACAAAACTTTTTTCACAGTCAGCACTACACCATCCAGACATGATCCCACTTATTATAGCAAATGAAGAGATTTTTAATGTGGTAGATAAGTTCACTTACCTGGGCAGCATATTTTCCAGGGATGTGCACATAGATGATGAGGTTGACGTCCACATTACCAAATTGAGGTCAGTGTTTGGGGGATTCCAAAAGAAAGAGTGAGAGAGAAGAGATACTAGATTGTCTACTAAGTGTAAGGTCTACAGAGCTGTTGCACTGATATCATTACTGTTTATCTGTGAAAAATGACAGTGTACAGCAACATCCTAGAAAATTGATTTTTTAAAATTAATCTTTTATTAATTATTTTTAGTTTTTAACATTCATTTCCAGAAGATTTTGAGTCACAAATTTTTCCCTGTCCTTCCCCTACCTCCCCACCCCAAGATAGTGAGCCTATGGAATACTCCTTCCCCCAATGCCTCTCTCTTATATTGTCCCCCATACTCCCCTCGTTTTCTATTAGGGCAATATGGATTTCCATATCCCAGTGCCCATATAGCTTATTCTCCAGTTGCATGTAAAAAAAATTAACATTTGTTTTTAAAACTTTGATTTCCAGAATCTTTTCCTTTGTCCCTCCTTAACCACCCCATGGGAAAGACAAGCAATTCAATATAGGTTAAAAGTGTGTAGTTACACAAAACATTTCCATAGTAGTTATATTGTAAAAGACTAACTATATTTCCCTCCATCCTATTCCCTCACACACATACTTATTCTATTATTTGCCATTTGAGTAAGTCTATTTTTTAAGGTGTTACTTTCTTCTGTGTATTCTTGGGTCTCCTTTAGCAAGCTGTTGACTCGCTTTTCATGATTTTCTTGCATCATTCTCCTTTCTCTTCCCAATATTTCCTCCACTTCTCTTAATTGATTTCCAAAATCCTTCTCAAGCTCCTCCACAGCCTGTAACTAGTTCATATTTTTCTTGGAAGCTTTAGATGAAGGAGTTTTGACTTTGCTGTCTTCATCTGGTTCCATGTTTTGATGCTTTTTGTCCCGAAAAAAGAATTCTATGGTCGGATTGTGCTTCCTCTGCTTGCTCATCTTGCCAGCCAATTATTTGACTTTTGAGCTCTTTGCCACAGTAGAACTCTGCTTTCAGAGTATAGTGAGCTGTTTCCCAAATTGCTGTGGTTTTCACAAATGTCATCAGAGCTATGAGGAGGGCACCCTCTCTGTAGCCACCACAAGCTCTGGCACATTAGCCACATACCCCAGTACTACCACCCAGGGTCCTGACCAAGATAAAAGCAGGTCAGAGCAATAGCAATGACCCTCTAAATGGTGAAGTTGGCTAACATGAAAAAACAAAACCGCAAAAAGATAAATGCTGGAGAAGATGTGAGAAAACTGGAACATTAATGCATTGTTGGTGGAGTTGTGAGTTGATCCAACCACTCTGGAGAGCAATTTGCAACTATATCCAAAGGACTATAAAAATGTGTATATCCTTTGAACCAGCAATAATACTCTAGGGTTGTATCCCAAAGAGATCATACAAGTGGGAAAAGAACTTGTATGTACAAAAATATTTATACCAACTCTTTTGGAGATGGCAAAGAATCAGAAATCAAAGGGATGCCCATCAATTAGGGAAACACTTAATAAGTTGTGATATATGAATATAATGGAATCATATTGTGCTATAAGAAATGAGGAACACGACTCCAAACAAATTTTAGAGCTACAGAACCCACAAAGTTACAGAGAGAAACAAATCTCCCACTGAAGGCAGGCCAGCAGGCTGACAGGAAGGGTCCATCTCACCAAGCTGGTAGCCAAGCAAAGTCCCACATGAGCCACACAGGTACAGACCCGGGTTGGCCCGAACCAGTGGTACAGACTGGCCAGAAAAGACTACAGGAGATTGAATCACCAGCAGATGTGGTGGTTTTCAGACTCCTCAACCCATAAATATCAAAGATAAAGTAAAAGTTCAGTGGGAAACTCTATTGGAACTGGATGGAGAAGAGCATGGTCTAGCCCTTCCCCTGGGGTAAGAGTTGTCACAGGCATGGCAGCTGTAGCTGCTGTCCTGGGGCTGCCTCAGGAGCTGCTGGTGGGCAGATAGTAGGGAGAACAAGCGCCTGTTCAGAGGATAATTGCTGTTCCTTTGACATGCTTGGATCTGGGTTCCTGTCTTGGGCAGTGGTCCTGGGATGAGAAATACCAGTGTGGCAGAGCTTGTAGTGGCTATAGAAAGGGCACCCTCCTCAGACCTCTCATTTGTGAAAACTCCAGCAATTTGGGACAAAGCTCTCACTGCCCTGGAAACAGAGTTCTACTATAGCAAAGAGCTCAAAAGTCAAGTAATAGACTGGCAAGATGAGCAATTAGATGGCAAAAAATTGGAAAACAAGGGGATGTCCATCAATTGGGGAATGGCTGAACAAGTTGTGGTATAAGAATGTAATGGAATACTACTGTGCTATAAGAAATGAGGAGCAGAGAGACTTCATTATAACCTGGAGAGATTTACATAAACTGATGCTGAGCAAGAAGAGCAGAACCAGGAGAAATTTGTACACAACCACAGATGCATCATATGTGTGATGACTAACCTCAATAGACTGGGCTCCTCTCAGCAATGTAAGGTTATAAGACAGCTCCAAAAGACTCATGATGGAAAGAAATATCCACATCCAGAGAAAGAGATGCGGAGTCTGAATTCAAATTGATACAAACTACTTGCTCTGTTTCTTTTTCTTGTGTTGTTTTGTTTCCTCTTTCCCATGGATCATTCTATCAGTTACAATCCTTCTTTATAATCTGACTAATGATTAAGGGGAAGATATTTGTAGATCCAGTACCTGAGTGCATGCCACCATAATGGAGCAGGGGGAGAAAATCTGAAACTCAAGGGACTGTGGAACTGAATGTTGTAAACCAAAAGTAAATAAACCAATTTAATTTTAAATTTTTTCAAAAAAAAAAAAAGATGAGTAAGCAAAGGAGGCACAATCAGACTGTAGAATCCTTTTTTGGGGACAGAAAGGATCAAAACATGGAACCCAAAGAAGTCAACAAAGTTAAAACTCCTGCATCTAAAGCTTCCAGAAAAATATTAAATTGTTACAGGCCATGGAGGAGCTCAAGAATATTTTGAAAATCAAATAAGAGAAGTAGAGGAAAAATTGGGAAGAGAAATGAGAATGATGCAAGAAAATCATGAAAAGTGAGTCAACAGCCTGCTGAAGGAGACCTAAAAATACACTGAAGAAAATAGCACCTTAAAAATAGAGTAACTCAAATGGCAAAAGAGATCCAAAAAGCCAATGAAGAGAAGAATGCCTTAAAAAAGCCAAATTTGCCAGATAAAAAAGGAATTTCAATAACTCACTGAAGAGAATAATTCCTTCAAAATTAGACTGGAGTAAATGGAAGCTAATGACTTCATGAGAAATCAAGATACTGTAACACAGATCCAAACAAATGAAAAAAGAGAAGGCAGTGTGAAATATCTCATGGGAAAAACCACTGACCTGGAAAATAGATCCAGGATATGGAGAACTGAGTCAAATTTATAAGAATGTAAATCACTCACCAATTGATTGATATTCTGGAGGTCAAAGGAGCTAGGATTAAAACTATGAATCACCTACCCAGCAAAACTGAGTATAATGCTTGGGGAAAAATATGGTCACTCAATGAAATACAGGATTTTCAAGTATTCTTGATGAAAACAATAGAGTTGAACAGAAAATTTGACTTTCAAATACAAGAAGCAAGTGGAGCATGAGAAGATAATCAGATAAAAAAATCATAAGTAATTTATTAAAGTTGAGCTATTTACATTTCTACGTGGAAAAACCATAATTATAACTCATGAGACTTTTCTCAGTATGAGAAAAGTTGAGGGGAACATATATGCACATGCATATATGTATGTGTATACATATACATATATACATATATATGTATGTATAGGAGAGTGTATGTCTGTATAAATACATGTGTGAGTGTGTATATGTGTGTATATGTATACATAATCAGAGGGTACTGGATAAGTTGAATAGGAAGGGATGATATCTAAAAAATGAAATTAAGAAGTGATGGAGGAATATAATGAGAGGAAAAAGGGAGAGATGAAAAAGAAAAAATAAATAAATGAGGAGCAGATGAACTTCATAATAACCTGGAGAGATATATAAACTGACACTGAGTGAGGAGAGCAGAACCAGGAGAATTTTGTATACAATTACAGACATGTCATATCTGTGAGAACTAACTTTGATAGACTGGTCTCCTCTCAGCAATGCAAGGCTATAAGAAAACTCCAAAAGACTCATGATAGGAAGGGCTATCTACATTCAGAGAAAGAACTTCAGAAACTGAATGCAGATTGAAGCAAACTGCTTGCTCTCTCTCTCTCTTTTTTGTTTTGCTTGGCCCCTTCTTTCTCATTCATTCCATTGGTTATAATTCTTTTCAACTTGACTAATGTTCAATGTGAAGGTATTTGTAGAACCTATATAAGGTTGCATGCCACCATGAAGGGGAGGAAGAGGGAGGAGGAGGGGGAAGATGAAATTTGGAACTCACGGGATTGTGGAACTGAATTTGGTAAGCTAAAAGGAAATAAATATTTTTTAAAAAGAAAGAAAAAAGAAGCAACCAAAAAAATGATATCCAAAAAAAAAGAAGCAATTGATGCTGAAAGAATGAGCTCAGGAGAGAGATTATCACTAGAAATATAGATCTGGAAATGACTGGCATAGAAATAGACATTGAAACCTAGGACTCTATTCAGAAGTCACCTAAGGGTTCTGGGGACCTTACTTGTTTTCTTTGCAAAGCTACCAGTGGAACACACAGATTGTAAACTTGTCTTCCTCACTCTTAATATTTCGGAATAGATTATTTTCAACCATTCCTTTATCAGATGTCCTCACTCTGCCTTTTTTTCTTTGAAGGCTTTTTTGTTGTTGTTGTTGTTGTACAATAAATCCCACTCCACTCATTTTCATCTGGATGGTAATATGCTTTTAAAAAATTTGGAAAACTATGTTTTTTTCCATTACTTGAAAACATAACAACAAAGGTAGACTGCTAGTGTTTTAAAAGACACTTCAGTTTCTAGAAAAAACATCGTTAAAATTACTTGTTAGCTCTCCCAAAAAAATTCAGTCATCTCTCTACCTCACATTTAATTATGTATACAATATGTTATTCATTTGTTCTGTTTAAAAAGGCTACATATCACTGTGTTAAAATAGAGGGAAAATGAGGCATGAAGTAATGTTCAATTAATTTCTTTTTGAATAAATGGCAAAACATTTTGTTGCAGTTTTTTGAAACATTTCTTCTAAGCTGTATTTACATGTTTAAGAATGGTTGTCACTGACTTCTATGAAGATGATAAAACCCCCATTTAGTTACTGTTCAGCAGAATCAGAAAGTCCTTTGTGTTGGTAGTCTAAGTCTTTAAATACATGATATGATTTGAAAAATCTGGAAAGGCTTTGTGGTCCAAAATAACTTCTGTACTAAATTGTTACCTATTTATTCATACACACACACACACACACACACACACACACACACACACACACACATGAGTGTATGCACATATAACCTAGATTGAGAAAATGAGTCATCATAAGAATACAGATGAGCCCATCACCTTCAAAAGAGCTAAGTTTCACTCTGAATAACAGACTATGAAAAATGAAAGGGACCACGAGAAGAACAATCTACTCCAACCCACACAACAAAGATTACCTTCTATTTTTCCCCAGTCTCTGTGATCAACATCTCTCTAGGATACTCATTCCTCTTCTGTTCAACTCTAATGATTAAGAAGCTTTGCAAAACATCCAGATTAGATTTGACACTTTTACCATCCACCCATTTTTCTTTGATACTCCAAGGAAGTACAAGCCAAGTAAAATCCTTCCTCTACACATCAGTCCTACAAAACCTTAAAGAGAGCTATCATCTGACTGACTTTGATAGACTTTGCTCTTCTCAGCAATGCAAGGACCTAAAATGACTCCAAAAGACTCATGACTCCATCCTCATCCAGAGAAAGAAATGTGGAATCTGAATGCCAATCGAAGCATATTATTTGCTCTATTTTTTGTTGTTTTTCCTTTCTCCTGGTTCCCCACATTCATTCCAGTCCTTCTATATAACATGACTAATGTGAAAATATCTACATTTTCTTTAATGCATGAATACCTGCTATTTGTATTTCTCCTGCTTTTTTTGCCAAGTAAATGTGTGTTGTTGAGATCTAAAAGTGTCATTATTATGAGTAGCTCCTTAGTGTAACTTGAATCCCATAAACAGAGGATCATAAATATGATGGTGAATCAGGGGAGTGTATTCCTCCACAACAAGATCACAGTTAAGTGCCCTGATCTCTCAGGGTGTAAACCTGAGTGTAAACACATGGTGGTAATTCTTCCCTGGGAAACTACACCCACCAGTATGAAATCAGATTAAAGAAAGGCAATGTATATTATAAGAGAGAGAAGCTCACCCCTGTGAGAGGGGTTGACATTTTGGCATTACTGCCTGGGACACCTCAGACATGTAGAGGTTCATGGCAGACACACTACACAGGTCATCATGCAAAGACAAAAATCAAATAGTTTGTCTTCAAGAAGCTTATCTTCTGGGTGTTAAATACATATATCTTCATAATCAATAAGCAGATATGAGTAATACAAAGAAATTAAAAGATGAAGAGAGCATCAAAAACCTGCCAATAAATGTCTGTGCGAGTGTGATGTTATTGTATCACAAAAAGCCCCATGTAAACAGCATCACCTGAACAGTGTTTTCAAAGGATCCAAAAAGGAAACTTAGAGACAATCAGTTTAACTCTTTTATTGGTACAGAAAAGGAAACTGAGACACATTGAGGTTAAGTAGTTTATCAAGGATCCTAAAGTTAGCAATTTTCCAAGATAAGACTTGAACTGAAGTGTAATCCTGACTCCATTTAGGTCC
The DNA here is from genome assembly GCA_028627135.1 of Pseudochirops cupreus. Classification (NCBI taxonomy): domain Eukaryota; kingdom Metazoa; phylum Chordata; class Mammalia; order Diprotodontia; family Pseudocheiridae; genus Pseudochirops; species Pseudochirops cupreus. Next base: position 424,123,155 of record CM053580.1, on the reverse strand, counting down.
GGCATTCTATACATTATGCCACTTAGCTACATTGAAAGAATATAGGGTAGGTAGTAAAGACAAGATTTCCCACAAGATAATTTTTTTTTCCTAAGGGTGTCTAGACACTTCCTCAATATATTCATTACCTTGGTCATGCTATTATGGAACTACAGTGAAACTGATCCATTTGACTGAATGTTATACTTCAACTGGGAGATTTCTAGAGAAAGCTTTAAATGAATACAAATGAAATACTGAAGTATTTGGAACATCAGAAAGAGTTCCTTCAAGTGGTTTAATTTTGACAATCATTTCTAATTTCATAATTATTATTCTCTCTGTCTTGAGAACATCTTCTGCTTCCATGTAGGGTTATATGACCATTAATCAGAACAGTCTTTGAATCTTAAGGTGCTATTTCCACAAAATGACATCCAAACTGAAGTATATTTAGTCAGGTAAAGAGGTCAATCTAGAACTATCATGTTCTTTATAATCAGATGAAAATGATCAAAGCTATTCTACCAGCTTAGGACATAGTCTTTAAAATAATAGCATTCATTGATTTGTCTATTAATTCTTATTGCAATTCCTGATCTGTACAGAATTTTTAAATGACCACAAAACAATTCTTTTTTTAAATTGATTTGTTTATTTACTTTTAGTTTACAAGATTCAATTCCACAATCCCTTGAGTTTCAAATGTTTTCCCTTGCCTCTTTCCCCGCCCCCCCATGGCGGCATACAATCAACTATAGGATCTGCAAATATTTTCACATTGGACATTAGTCTGGTTGTATAGAAG
>CM053580.1:424104070-424121868 GCA_028627135.1 Pseudochirops cupreus | reverse complement strand
CTATTTTATGGGTATTTTGGGGGTGGCTATGTGAGAGCTGCGATATGTTGCTGCTGCTACGCCGCCATCTTGGCTCTGCCCCCCCTTGACTATTGCATCTTAAATGCAATTTTCTCTTCCCTTAACTTCCTTCTTTTCCCACCACACTGATTCTTTTTACTTTTCTTTTTTCTGATCTCTGAATTTGGACCATATTGAGGAAAGTTCTTTTTTAAACCCTCTGCCCTTCTCTATATTCATTTTGACTCTCAGAGATATCATCTACTCATCTGAATTTGCAAAAAATTTCACAGTGGAGAGAATGCCAGACCTGGAGTCAGGAAGATTCAAGTTCAAATTCCACTTCAGGTGTTAGCTAGCTGTGTGACCCTGGGTAAGCCACTTAACCTCTGTCTGCCTCTGTTTCCTTATATGTAAAATGGAGAAAACAATAGCATCTCTTTCCTAGGGTTCTTATGAGGATAAAATGAGATCATATCTATAAAGCACCTTGCAAACTCTAAAGTGCTATATAAATGCTTGTTGTTATTATCTTTATTCACATTTGCTCCCCAAATCTATAACTTCTGACTTTGACTTACACTCTAGACCCATATTTCAAAATTTCTGTTGGATATTTCCACATCATTGTCCCACCTACCATTTGCTCATACTTAATATATCTAAAACCAAAATCATCCTTTCCCTACATCCCCTCAGAAACCTAGTTGACTTCTGAGTTTTCTTCAATTTCTTAATTTTATAAAGGATATTGAGATCTATGTCTATCACATCCACCCTTTCTGTAGCTAGAAGGTTGGGAGTCTTTAGAGTCAGTCAAAGGGAAGTGGGCAGGGTCTGTAATGAAAGCATTTAGCAGATAGAAAGGAAATTGGAATTTGTCTTTAGTTGAACTAAAAGTCTTAATAATAAACAGAAGGCCAAGTGCATGCCCCTTCTTTAGTTTAAAACAGGCCAGTGAATCATTCCTTTGTGAAGTAATACAGAGCAGTCGAAGGAAGAGAAAGAAGAATTAGAAGTGTATCTTATCTTCTGCTTCTGTCCTTGAGGAAAAAGAAAGATGAAATTTGTTGGGGAATTGGTCATGAAGGTTCTACTTACATCTCCTGCTGAATCCTTTCCTTCCTAATCTCTATCTGTCAGAAGGAATTAGTGGTAAACAAAGAAATGGAGTATTCATATTATAGTTTTAAAGTTATTGTTACTTTGCTTAACAAGTCCTATATTTGTCAGATATATTGAACAGTCAAACAGAGGACAATAGCTGCTACCTTTGGGGTCCATTCTTTGATTATTTGGTGCTTACATTATGACAATAGCATACTAATTGGCCTTCTGTATCAGCAAGCACCCTAGTATGCTCAGAGTAGATGCTAGCACAGGTTCTTAGATCTGCTTTTCTAAAGGAAAGCAACTCAAAATGGGTTAACAGTCTCACTTTAATCAAACATATATCATTGACCTAGTTCAGGGGGAAAAGTCAGCACTCTGAACTTCAGAGAATGCAAACACAAGTTACAAACAAACAGAAATACAGATCAGCAGACAGATTCCAGCATCTGACCATTACATCAGTTACCTATTCAGTTACCAGAGAGGGAAGCACCAACATCTGGATTTTTCAAAGCCGGGGAGCTCAACAGCTTCCCAGAGTCTCGTCTGGCCAAATCACACAACTCTTCTCAAAGTGAGCCCCAAAGCAAAACCTCACATCAGGGCATATATATATATAGCTTTCTCCAGGCTTGGAGATTGTCACAGCCCTCTCGACCAACTGTCTAATCACAAAGCAAAAAGGCTCGGGCATTCCCAAAAAGCAAGTATCCTGTCACAGGCTCCATGTGACCACATCCACCCTATTAGGGCACAGAGTATACTTTCAAATCATGGAAGGTTCTCAGAGTCACGTAGCCACTTTAGCAAAGGGCCTAGGGGCAGGGAAGATCTTCAGATTCCCATAACACCTTCCTACCTACTAATTTCCCATGACCTACAATTCCATTCTTCCTCAGCCACAAAGATCATCACATCCTTGATCATGCTTTCACTCATAAATATGCCATTCCATGTTCAAGAATTCTGAAATCTCCTTATCTAATCATAACCATTTGCCTTTTCACCTTTTCCTCCTGCTTTTCATTACAAGATCTTGTTGTTCATCCTAACTATGAGCTCAAAAACCTTGACCCTAAAATTTTCTCCAGGGCCATTCTCCTCCTATAACCACTATCTCCTTTTTTCCCCATCTTGACCTTATGGTGAATCAATCCAATTCAACATTTTTAACCTCTTTTGAATTACCCACCCTCTTATTTGCCTACTGTACCTTGACAAGCCTTAGCCTTGGATCACTTCCATCATTCACCACCTTTCCTCCTAGATATATGATACTGAAGAATGGTATAGAAAATCATGCAACTATTCTGATTGTGTAAACTACAAATTTATGTTACACAACTTGGACTGGGTTCTTACTGCTGCTAGTCAGTTCTGTGCCTTTCTAATCAACTCATTATCACACTCTCCACAGTGGCATTTCCAGAAGTTTTCATACCTTTTCAAATCTCCCATAATTCCCTCTCCCCAATCCTCTCAGATAAGAACCTTGCTTCATATTTTATAGAAAAATGTTCATTTGCTTTGATCTTCCTATGATCTTCCTTTGCCTCCTTCTTCCTTATCTCATATCACTCAAATGCTTTCTGCCATTATCAGAGGTAGGTAAAGTCCCAGGAAAAAAGTGCTATTATTTTCTCCATCTACAGATGAAGAAACAGAGGTAAGCAGAGAGCTTAGGTAGCTTGTCCATGGTCTCAGAATGTCTGAACTGGAATTTGATATCAGGTCTTCCTCATTCCAGGTCCAGCACTGTCTCCACTGCAACACTTAGCTGTGAATGAATGATCTCAGATGAGTAGATGATATCTCTCAGAGACAAAATAAATATAAGAAAGGGCAACAGGCTTAAAAAATAACTTTATTCAATATTAAACCAAGTTCAGGAATCAGTAGAAAATAGAGGACACAGAATAAAAGAAATCAGTATAGCAGAAAGAAACAGAAGCTGAGGTAGAAGAGAATTAAAACTCTTCACTGCATCTCAGGAGATGAAGTGGTATTCCTTCTTATTAATGTTTACCCCTCTGCCTTCTCAAGCAATGCCATTTCTTCACATCTCCTCCTCTCCCTCACCAAACCTCACTTTGGCACTCATTTTCAATTTTTCCTGTCCACTAGATCATTTCTTACTGCCTATAAATGTGCCCATGTATCTGCAACCCTAAAAAAAAATTTCTTCACTTGATTTTGCCATCCATGTTAACTATCATATAACTCTTCTGTCCTTTTTGGTTAAATTCCTTGAAAAGACTGTCTACAATAAAAGTCTCTACCTTCTTCCCTCTCACTCTCTTCTTAACCCCTTAAAATCCATCTTCCAACTTATTCTACTGAAATTGCTCCCTCAGATACCAAATGTATTGGCTTTTCTTTTATCCTAAATCTTCACCTTCTGCATAGCCTTTGAAACTATTGCTCACTCTCCAACATGAAAATCTCTTCTTTTTAGGTTTTCAAGAAATCACTTTCTTCTGGTTCTTCTCTTACCTGTCTGACCACTCCTTCTGAGTCTCTTTTATTAGATGCTCATTCAGATCACACCTTCTATCAGTAGTTGTCTCATAGGAATCTATGCAGGGCTCTTTTTTCTTCTCCCTCTATACTAAAACACTTAATTCCATTAGCATCCATAGTTTTCATTATCTTCTCTATGCTAATGATTCTCAGATCTACCTATCTTGTCTCAACCTCTCTGATAAGCCCAATCTCAAATTTCCAACTGCCTTTCCTATATCTCAAATTGGATGCCAAGTAGACATCTCAAACTCAATATGGCCAAACTGAAGGCATTCTCTTTCTCTCAAAAGTTTCTGTCTCGTACCTTCCCTATTGTTATAAAGGGCATCAACATCCTCTGAGTCCCCCAGGCTTACACCCCATAAGTGCTATCTCTCACCACATGCATCTAATCTCTTGCCAATGACTGTAGACCTTGCTTTGGCAACAACTGTCTAATATGCCACTTTCTCTTCTCTGGCACTACCACCATTCTGTTACAGGCCCTTATTGCCTCGTATCTGTACTATTAAACTAGCCTGCTGGTGGATCTGTCTTTCTCAAATCTCTCTCCATGGCAACTCATCCTCCCCTCAGTTATTAAAGCAATGTTTTTTCTAAAGTTACTTTTTTACCATGCCCCTAAAAACTTATTATTGGCATAAATTCAGTATCTTTAAAGATCTCATCAGCCTTGGTACCCTACCTCAACATTACCCACTGCCTCTTTGATTGGGGAATGTGGGCATGAACTCCAAACTTTGAGAGAGAGAGAGAGAGAGAGATTGAGAAGACAGAGTTTAGCTCAGTCATACCCTCATTTTTCACTTAGCTACACAAACTTAGGGCTTTGCTGAATAACTTCTTGATTATCTCTCTTGAGTCAGTATATCCCTACCACTCTGCTTTTTTAGCTTCCTTTTGTATTTTATTTCCCCCATTAGATTCTAAACTCTTTTAGAACAGGGATTGTCTTTCTGTTTTTGTATTTGTATTATCAGTGCTTAACACATTGCCCCTATTTCAAGGAGTTTTATTCTAATGGGAGAGAAAACATATAAATAATTAGGTGCATTCAAGTGGCCTAAACAGAGTAGAAGAAAGATAATTGTAGAAGGAAAGCCTCTATTATCCATCTGGCAAAATATTTGTTTACTATATTGTTAATAATTATTAATGTGTTCTTCATTTTCTCCAAAATGTGATCTGAGCAGAAAAAAAATGAGATTATGAAGAATAGTATGGGAATAATAGAGCAAATAGACAGGTTGAATGGGACATTAGAAACCTTAAGATATTTTATTTTAAATGAAAAGAAGTCTTCCAACAAATTGAGATGATGCTTTATGGAAGGATTATGGAAAAGCAAAAGCAAGAATATCCCAGGATGCCAAGACATATGAGGTTTATTTTTTGCTTCAGAGGAAAGAATTCACACAGTAAAGAAAGTGTAAATTCAGAAATGTACCAAGCATTCTACATATTTGTTTCTTTAGTAAATAGAATGCAATTTTTAAATTAGTAGGTCAAATAATTACTCCATCATGGAAGTATGGATTATAGATCATTTTTCTTTAAGGAGATATGAATATGCATCTAGAATTTTCAACTGAATTTCATTTTTTCTACATAATGAGAGAGTAGAAGTAAGAATATCTACTTTGAAAGAGTAGAAAATTTTAATCATGAGTGAAAAACATTACATTTGCTATTAGTTACATTGCATTACATAAGCCCATTAATCAAAGTTTAATTAATTATAAGCTTTGCATCAAAATATGACATATTATAAAATAACATCAGATTACAAAAGAAAGCAAGAGATGAAAAGAATAAATTAGAACTGAAGAAAATGAAAGATTTTCATTAAATAGTGTAAAATATTGTAATGCCATGCATGAGCAGCTTCCCAAAAGAATGCTACTGTGAACAGCTTTTGTCACGTAGAAAATAAGGGTGAGCTGAGACCTGGGTTCAAGGTAAAATTTAGGTGTGGATTTATTAAGCAAGTGCATGAATACTGGAGTATTCACTCAAATAGGTAGTTCCCATTTGGGATATAGACTTTGGTTATAAAGGCTAAAACCATAAAAACTACAATCAGTGAGGGGAGCTAGCAGAAGCTATGATGTACAGAAGCAAAGAGCAACCATTGGTTAGATCTATAGCTTGGAGCTAATTTGGGAATACGGCACAAGGGTACAGGGTGTAACCTTCCTGTGACATGGGGTTCCCTCCCAAAACAGCATAGAGGGCACAGGGTGGAGGATCATAGTCAGTGCTTTCCAGAACAGGGTGGAGGGTCATGGGGTAAGGGGGACTGGAATTCCCCAGAACAGGCCAAGGTCATGTTCTGGGCAAAGGGTGTGGGGACTGTGCTTCATCAGCAGAGCAGGACAAGGTGGTCTCTATATAACACCACAACCCTGAGTTGCACTTGTACACTCATATTGATTCAAGAAAAATATATAAAATGCTGATTAGAGAAGGAGGGAACCACACCTTGAGCAATGCCCAGACATGCCTTAAGCAGCTTTCAAGCCATGATAAAATGTAGGATAGGGACAAAGACAGAAATACAAAAAGGGCTTAATGATGGGCCACAAATCAGGTGGTGTGTAGTGACCTGGGATTTGGGTTTCTGTCAAACACTTTTAAGGTTCTGATTACACAGTATAGTGAACACTCCATTTATTCCATAACAAATCAAGGAATATTTACAACAAATCACAATATAATATTCACAACATTACATCTTGTTACAGAATATCACAATATAGTGTTCACAACAGCTTAACATTAAAATGGCCACATAGTTTTCACCAAAATGGTCACAGTATTTGGAACCAAGAACAAAAGAACAACCAACTGGTGTCCCTAAGGGGGAAAACCTCCTTACATAACCATTCAATCATTTCACAAAAAAAAGTCCATCTTCCACTCATGGGGGAAATCATAAGTTAACTTAATCAGTCACTTATCTAGCAATCAGTCACTAAGTATTGTTAATCACTAAATACAATCATTAGAAAATTACACAAACCCTCCACCCCTTGGTCTCTAGTAAACTTCAATTTTATCACTCATTCGATATCCAAGGAGAGGCCTTTTCTTCATCTTGACTCAGGGTAGTCTCTCCGATCCTCTGCATCCCCTTCCATGCAGCTCCAACCTGAATCCACCAAACAGTCACCTGGATTCAGAGGCAGAGAGCTCCCAGGTTCTTGTCCAGTCCTTGAGGCAGTTCTTGCTACACACTGAAGCTCATAGGGTCCAGCACATCTCAAAACCTTCACTACTCTGTTGCCAGGAACACAAGGATCAACGAAGGCACAAAAAACAAAGTCTTTTCCTGGTCATGCTTCTTCAGTCCTCCAGGGGTGGGCTGGCCCTAGGACCCAGAAGAAATCTCAGTCTTCCAGGTGGCCTTCTTGGCAGCAACTTCAGTCTTCACCAAATTCTGGTCCTATAGAAAATTGCAACTCAGTTCTCAGTCCAGCAAGTACCAGCCTAGCTTCCAGATGCTGGGAAAATTCTGCTTCCTCCACCAGGATCCTACCAGAAGAAAAGATTCTTGATTCTGACTACCTCTCTCTGGGGTCCTTCATACACACACACACACACACACACACACACACACACACACACACACACACACACACATTGGCTTCCTGTTTCAGCCAAACCCTTCCTGTTATGTCAGCAACAGGAGATAGAGTTCACACCCTCTGGCTCTAAGCCACAAAGGTTTGATTAGTTACTAAGGGCTAAGTACCTGCTTACTTGACATAACAAAAAGAGGTCTTCAAATTTAAATTAATTACCATTACAAATATGTGAAATATGCTGAAGCAGGCATATTTTTGCAATTTTCTTACAGATTAACTCCATAACACAAATTAAATAGCACTTTCTATCTTTTTATCTTACCTCTAAATCTGTCATTGGGAGAAATATTAAGAAACAATAACACAGGGCATCTTTTAAAACTTTAAATATTTAATTATTTAATATGTGAATGACTTAGAAAATTCTACAAGGATACTTATTTTTCCTGTTCTATGTAAAAGAACTCGTAAATTTTGTATAACTTATTTTTCAATTTATGGTTTGGGGAATATTTTTAAAAAGTATTCTGACAAGAATGTTTTGGAAGAAGCTGACAAATTAGTTCTTTATCAATGAGTAAATTGAGTATTGCATTGGTGGTATATTAGCATATTTCTATATATCCATTGACTTATAATCTCTTTCCCAAAATCCATCAGGGGTTATGAGTTGAAAATATTGTTCTTTAGCTTGGGATAACTCTCCTGGAATGGGACTATCTTCCCGAAATCCTGGAACAAGGCACAGTTTTAAAAATTTTCTTGTTCCATAATACCAACATGGACCAAGACTTTGAATATAGTACTACCTTAACCATACACCCCCTAAGAAAAAGAAATGTCTTTTATCCTTACTTTTCCTTCAGTTTATACAAGTAATACTGCTGATGGAGAGGAATAGCCCTTCTGGACTTTACTTTCTGAGTTATGGTGACTACCCCTGACATCCTTGTATTATGCCTAATTATGGGAAATTACAGTATCGTTTCAACAGTCTAATAATTAAAAACATATATCATATCATATGGCATGTGGAAATCTTCACTGCCATAAACAGAGAAATAGCTTTTCCATTTTATTCATGCACACAATCAGTAATAAAATCATGGTTGAATAAAGATGCCGCTTATGCATGTTTTATTCATTGTCACTGCTACTGTTCATAGATAATTTTATGGAGAGATATATGGGCCCTGTGCTGCTACTTGCTCTACATTTAGAAGAGTTTCCTATATAGAGGGTGCATAATGGCTACTGTTCACTAGGTACTTCGAACCATGAGGTGTGGCATCATAGAGATTCAGCAAATTTTAGCATGAGGCAGAAGATTTGAGAAGTCAGGGTATGTGCAAGTAAGGGCAGCTAAGTGGCACAGTGCAAAGAGTCCTGGGATTAGAATCAGTAAAGCTCATTTTCCTGAATTCAAATATGACCTCAGACACTTATTAGCTGTCTGACCATATGCAAATCATTTAACAATGTTTGCCTCAGTTCCTCATCTGTAAAAAGAGCTAGAGAAAGAAATGGCAAACTATTCTAGTATCTTTGCCAAGAAAATTCCAAAATTGAGTCAGGAAGAGTAAAAAAATAAATAATGGAACAATGCAACAATAATGTGGCATTAATGATATTAATAACTAATTTACTTAGTAAGAATTAATTAATAATTAAGACTTTTAATTTGCTTAGTAAGAATTTACTAAAGAATTCCAAATTATTGGGGCAGCTAGGTGGCACAGAGAATAGAGCACCAGTCCTGAAGTCAGGAGGACCTGAGTTCAAATCCAGCCTCAGATACTTGAAACACTTACTAGCCGGGTGACTGTGGGCAAGTCAATTAATCCCAATTGCCCTCAAAAAAAGCAAAAAAAACTAAAAATAAAATAAAATAGAGAATTCCAAATTATTTTTCATACATTATCTCATTTGATCTTCCCTACAAGCCTATGAGGTACGCACTATTATTATCCCCATTTTACAGTGGAGCAAATTGAAGCTCAGAGGAATTAAGTGGCTTGTCCAATATCCCACAGCTAATTAATGACTCAGGACCTAGTTAGGTACAGATGTCCCTGACTACAAATCCAACATTCTATCAACTACAACAAGATTGCTCTCATAGCAAAGCAACTAAATAAAAAGGGGCCAATCAATTAATAAGCCTTCCATAAATGCCTAAAAATGTTTTAAGTTTGGAATTCAGGTTCAAGTGGACAATGAATATATTCCTTCAGAAAGATGTATAGTAATACTTATAGCTATTAGTATTACTTTAGTTATCTGCTGGATTTTCAGTTCGTGAATTGTTATACTGATTTTTTTCTTTGTCATCTCAGGAACTATTACTGAGTATCTTCCCAATAGTTGGCTTGTTCTGATGACACTCAACACCAACATAGTCAGAAACATACTTTTCTTTGGCTATTAGAACACCAAATATAAGCAGTTCATCAAGAAGCAGAAGGTTAATCTTATTGAAAGTTCGCTTGCATACATCATCAGACACAGAAAAATAGACAGCTTGAAACTGTCAACTAGAACTTCTCCCAGAGAAGGATAAGCATGAAGGCCCACTTCACATATACCATAGCACAATATATAAATATAAATAAAACATAATTACATAAATATAGGAAGTTCATGAGGACAAATCAATTGGTCCACATGCAGGTAAGTTTAGAGTGGATGGCTCTTTTCTGACTTCTAGACAGCCTGAATGCCAAATTGTAAGCCCTGAAGCTCATGATAGCAGAGAAAAGAGTCAAAATGAGTTTAAAACTGCATTAGTGAAACTAAAAGCTTTCTGTTCACCGTGGCAGGCATTGGGAATAAAAAGGTAACAGCAAAATTGTTCTTTTCCTCAAAGAGACAATATTATATTGGGAGACAGAAATATTTTCAAAATGTATTTGAAAAAAATACAAGGTAGTATTTCCACCTGGAAGGTGGGGGAGAATATTTGGGGAGGAGAGGTATGATGCAGTAAGTGTTGCTTAAGAAGGGTTGTGAAGTGAATGAGGGATTCTAAGAAATGAAACTGAGGTGGAAGTTCATTCCAACCACAGGAGAAAACCAGTGTGAAGACTGTCCTCAATGCAATGATGAGAAATGGAGTTACATGAGGAAGAGTAAAAAAACAAAAAAGAGCAATTTTCAAAAGGTTTGTCAAATAGAATAGGATCTTATTGCTGAAGGCTTTAAAAATTAACAGAGAAGTTTATATTTTATCCTAGAGTCAATAGGGAGTCACTGGGATTTATTGAGTAAAGAAAGGCAAAAGAAGAAGGGAATAAGCATTTACATAACATCCCCTATTGCCAAGCCCTATAAATATTACCTCATTGAATCCTCACAACAAACTTGCAAGGTAAGTGCTGTTATTATCTCCATTTTATAGTTGAGGAAACTGAGGCAAACAAAGGTTAAGTGACTTGTCCACCATCATACTGGTAATAAATATCTGAGACTGGATTTGAACTCAGGTCTTCCTAATTCCAGGTTCGACACTGTAGCACTACCTAGCAACCTTAGGATCTGCCATTGATAGAACTTGTTGATTGCATAGAAGACAGATTGAAGAAGAGAGAGATTTGAAGTAGAGTGCTAATTAGGAGATTATTGAAATAGGTCAGGAAAAAGATGATAGGATCATGGTGGTAGCTAAGTGAAAGAAGAGAATGGAACTACCTTTCCAATCTATAGATAAGGAAAGAATTGGTGACAAAATGATAGAGAACATTACAGGTTGTAAAATGGATAATTTTGATTACATTAAATTGAGAAGTTTTCACAGAAATAAAACCAATGCAGCCAAGAGAAAAAAAAATGGGAGAGGGATTGGCAGCATTTTTTTAAAATAAAGGTCTAATTTCTCAAATATATTCTTAATTATATGTTTTACTGAGTAAAACATAAGAATATCAGTCATTCTCCAATTGATAAAAGGTCAAAGTATATGAACAAATAGTTTTCAGAAGAAGAAATCAAAGTCATATGAAAAAATGTTTTAAATCACTCTTGATTACAGAAATGCAAATTTAAAAAAACCTCGGAGGTATCACCTCAAACCCATCAGAAAGACTAATATGACAGAAAAAGAAAATGACAAAAGTTGGTGGGGATGTGGGAAAATTGGGACATTAATACAATGTTGATGGAGTTGTGAACTTATCCAACTGTTCTGGAGAGTAATTTGGAACTATGCCCAAAAAGCTATAAAACTGCTCATACTCATTGATATAGCAATAGCACTAACAGGCTTTTATGTAAAAAAGTTAAAAAAATAAAAATAAAAAAGGAAAAGGACCTTTATGTACAAAAGTATTTACAGCAACTCATTTGGCGGTGGTAAAGTATTGGAAATTGAAGGGATACGCATCAATTGGAGAATGGCTAAATAAGCTGTGGTATGTGATTATGATGGAATACTACTGTGCTGTAAGAAATAACAAAGAGTATGCTTTCAGAAAAGCCTGGAAAGACTTACATGAACTGATACAAATTAAAGTGAGCAGAAGCAGGAGAATAGCGTACATAGTAACAGCAATATTGTATGATGATCAATTATAAATAAAATAAAATAATAAAATAATAAAAATCATAAATAATAAAATCATAAAAAAATAAATAAATTGCCTTAGCAATACAATGATCTAATAGAATTCTGAAGGACTCATGATGAAAAATGCTATTAATCTTCAGAGAAAGAACTGGTGGAGACTGCATCCAGATTGAAGCATAATTTTTAAACTTCATTTTTTCTTGGTATTTTTATTTGGAGGAGGGGTATGTGTTTTCTTTCACAATATGACTAATACAGAAATACGTTTTGCATGACTGCATATGTATAACCTATATAAAATTGTTAGCATTTTTAATGAGTGGGAAAGAAAGGGAAAATGGGAGAGAATTTGGAACTTTTTTTAAATCAAAGATTAAAATTGTCTTTATATGTAATAAGAATTTTTAAGAGAAAGGGACACACAAAAAATGCTAGAGAAACAGTAGATTTAACAATTGATAAAATGGTGATTAAAAGTAAGGAACTGAGGATCACACTATCATTTTACTTATTTATTTCCTTAATAGAATTTAAGCTCCTTGAGGATGGAGACTTTTAAAAAATCTTTTTTTTTTGTCCCTTGTGCTATTTAATTAGTACATATTAAGCATTTAATAAATGCTTTTTGATGGATTCTTTAACATAAAAGTTCCCTCAGATTCAACTTAATTTACTCTATTTTGCTTATCCTCAACCCATGGCAAACTAGTCCTTTTTACAATCAGATACTGATGAACACTCTGAATAAATGTAATAAAAACAAAATAGTGAAGTTAAACCAATCATTATACAAACATTTAAAATGTCTCTACTCTGTGTTAAACCTATACTTTATACATAGACAAAAACAAAGTATTCCCTGCCACCCTGAAGCTTATAATACATTCTACCAGGAAAAATAGCATCTAATATAAGCCTAAAATATATGGATATTAAATAAAGGGTTGCAGTTGGTTAAGAGGGAAAGGCATAATGAGCTATGAATGGAGGTCAGGAATGACTTCATTTACAGTGGTTCCCAAATTCAGTTTCAAAGGATCCTACATTTTTTGAGAGTTGGCAGTGAGGGGAAAGTTCAAGCCAGACAAGGGAAGTAGTTTGTGGAAAGGTACAAGAATGGGAGATATAATGGCATGTAAGGAGAACATCAAATAGGTCAGTATGACTTTGTGCAAAATGCAATAATGTGTAATAAACCTGGAAAAGCAGGCTGAAGCCAAATTGTGAGGAGATTTAAATGCCAAAAAAGAGACATTTACATATCCTCTTGAATGAAGAACTTTTAGAGCTTTTGGAGAAAGGGGAGTGACACGAAGCAGAGTGACATCTCTGCTTTGAGAATATGATTTTGACAGCTGTGTGGAAGAAAGAATGGAGAGGAGACAGGCTTGAGGAAGGAAGACCAATTAGGACACTGTTTCCTATTTAAATTAGAAAAAAAAATGCAAATAGCATAAAATACAGCAAAGTCACTTCTCAAGGTCAAAATTATCTTCCTTCTTTTCTCACTCTAGCAATAAAATACCTGTAAACTAAAAGTAAATAAAATAAATTTTAAAAAATACCTGGATTCCTAAAAGTCTAGTCTACTCCAGCTGACTCAGTGAAAATTCTCATTCTAATCACAAAGGAGAGGATATGGGGAAGGGACAGGACAAGTAGCCACAAGCCGTACCCATGAGCCCTGTTTCTAAACTGTCTCTCCAATACCACCTAACCCTGAAGACCTTAACCAGATAGTTAACATATATTAGTTAGTGCAAAACATTAAAAAAACATTCCAACTAATTATGAAAATGCCTTGATAAATTATCTTTGATGAAGTTTAGGATGAACTAGAGTGATGTTACACAGAAAGAATGTTCAAATTGACTAAAGAATCTTGGTTTTACCCTAAGGGTTATCTCTAAAGTATCAGTCTCAGAACTGAATTTATTCCTCTGTTGAACAATGAGAGGATAACCCAGGAAAACCTCTTGAGGAGTCACCTGAGGCCTCAGCTTTAAAAAAAATTATAAATATCCATTTTTAAAAATTAATTAAAGCTGACTGGCTTAATAGATTCTGAACTGATAATCTTAGGGAGAGGTACACTAGTAGAAATAATAAACTGTATTCTGGGAACTCAACTTATCAAGCTAAATGGGAACTGAGATAAGTGCCTGCCCCTCAGAGAATTTACTAAAAAAAAAAAGTCTATTTTACAAGGATAAGTCAGGGGAAGAGAAGTGGCAAATAGGAAAAAAAAATCTAGGGTGAGGATTTTAGTCGATTTCAAGTTCTATATTCATCAACACTATGACATGACATCCAAAAAGGTAATGTAAGTAATGATTGTGGTACAAAGCAAACTGCAAGTTTTGGTTATCTGTGTTCTAGCTTATAATAAATTAATAATGATAATGATGATAACAGCTAGCATTTAAATAGCACTTTAATGTTTATAAAATGCTTTATGTTTATAATACCTTTTGGTTTTAAAAATCATCCTGAGGCAAGTGTTATTATCATCATTTTACGCAGGAGGAAACTGAGGCTAACTTGCCTAAAGAAAATTATTGGAAATAAAATTAGAAAGGAAGTCTTTCTGACTTTCTGACTCCAATTCTAGTTGTTTTTCCCAGCATTTTCTCTGGCTATCTGCCATTCCTATAATCTTCTCCCTTCCTTATTTTTAACTCTGTATTCCCTGGAATTTCTTGACACTTTATATAGACTTACCTTCTAACTGTAGAATAGGACGTACCTAACCCTGCTAAATTCAATCCATTTCATTTTAATAAAAAGTAATTACTTAATAATTGCAGGATATGACACTAACAATCCATTTTAGTCCTCATTTAAAATAAATCCACTTCTGTTCACTTCCTGGACACCTCCAGATGGCCAATCTGGCTATTACTTCTATTCTCTCATCACTGAAATACCAAACTCCTCTCCTGAAACCTCCCAGGACTTTGATAAGCTGACGTAGAGTTTACTTTGCTCAATTCCAGGTCCCCACAACACTCCCTGAACATCTTCTTCCGTGCAAGTCTAAGTCTATTCTCTATTTCTCCACTATTTCCCATTCCCCATTATGTCTTCTCTTCCCCCATTAGAAAATAAACTCCTTAAGTACAGTAATTATCTAGAATATTTTTATTTGTGCTTCCAGGTCTAAAGAAAATACTATGTTAATAAGTACATAATGAATGTTATATCTATTTATCTATCATCATAATCTCAGAAACTTTAAATCAGTATTTTTTCTATATCTAAGTTTTTCTTCTACAGTTTAAAATGCTTTTTATTTCTATCTGTAGTAGAAATGGAAAATAGCTCATTATTATCGTATGTGAACAGGAATAGATACAGTTATTTAGTCACCCCTCAGACTTTTCTATTCAATAATACCAATTATTTTGGCTTGTCTTCCCATGTTTTCCACTTTCACTGCCTTTTATTTATGTTTATTGTTCTCTTCTGGACCATCTCAAATTCTCCACAGTTCTCCAAGATTGTATCCTAGAAAGTTATACCCAATAAAAACAAACATTCCATAAGTATTTATTGCATTCTAAGCTAGTGTTAAGCAAGAGTCAGACTATAGATGAATACAGCAAAAGGTCACCTCCCAGAGCAATAGAAAACTCCTATTAGCACTTTTATACCAACAGGAAGCTTTCTTAGTCATAGCTAATTTAAACTGTGTGTAAGTGGCACCAAAACAGGATCTGGTACATAAAACTCCATCATTCTATCCTAGTCTCTGGTACAACTAATTTTTTGACTGATTTGATTAAACATGTTGGTGTGATGTGATATAACCTTGGAGTGATTTTCTAGCACAGGTCACATCTCATAATAAATGTTCATATTTCATTGCAACAAAATTTTCAAATAAGCAGACCAGTAAATGAATCATGGACATTTTTTTCATTAATAGAAGTTTCCAAAATAATGAAACTTAATCTTGCATACTGTGAACCATCAAAGGTATAGGGAATTAGTATTATTGATATAATAAACTACAATTAGAGCTTATGAGGATCTGTGATTTATAATATGACAAAGAAAAATGTATGCTTCAGTAGCATGGTACCTAGGAGATAAAATGTCTATTATCTTTTCCCTAAAAGTAAATAATTGTTTTCATTTGATGCTAGGTGTTTCAACTAACATTTTTGAGAATTGGAGAAAGTAAAAAATTAAATGCTTTAATAATTTTCTGGTATGATAAAGTGGATTTCTCAACAAGTTCATTAATATAACCAGAAAAAAGGTTTTAAGAAAGATGGCAAATCTCTCATTGATTTTATTTGATTTGTTTATATTGTCATTGCTTTTAGTTCAAAAAAAAAACAATCAAATGTGCCCCTTTCACTTTCTTATTGGAAATTTGTGTTGCTGGAGGAATGGGAATAGGGAGAAATGTGCATCCATCAGAAGCTGATGATTTCTGCTCTGGCCAACCTATTTCTGTGTCTCTTTAAATAAACAAACATCACTGATACTGTGAACCTATCTAGAATTTTGGAATCAGGGGTCTAAATGCCTTAGAAAATAGCCAGACATGTTTAAAATGTAGTTTTTCCCCTTGTTTTAGAGGATGGCATATCTATTCAAGACTCTTGCCATTTCTACCAATATATATAGAGTGACTATATTTTCTGAAGCATATATTAATATATATGATCTTTGTATGGCTATTCTCTTACCAAAGAATTCTTAAATATATAGGTTTTTTTTTTCTTGAAATCAAGAATGTCCTGGAAAATCCAGGATATTTGATTGCTATATAGCTGGCCCGTAGTATATGGTTTTTACAATTAGGAAGGATAGAATGATTTTACTTCAGGTATCCTCAGACCTTCTCCCTATCACAACTTCAAATCTACTTCCATCTTGCAATCTCTTCACTCTTCTGAATTTTTCCCAGCCCGTTCTACCCTTACTAAATACACTTCTTCCTTCCCAGCTTGAATCCTTATGACATAGTCCAAGTCCACACAATCCTTTCTTCTCAAATTCTTTTTTTCTTTTTCTTATAGCCACTTATATTTTACCAAACCTCAACCCTGGGTTACTTCTAACATAAGACTCCTCTCTACTCACAATACTGAACAGAGTGAAATGAAATCAAGTAACCATGTAAATTTGGTTCACTATGAATTTGTGTTATCTGATTGATCACAATTGGGACCACTCTGCAGAAAAGCAATAATAATTTTAACTATCCCTAATTGATTCTCTATCTTACTCACCACAATTGTTGTTCCACACCTTCTATTGTCTCTTTAATTCTAAAAAAGGAACTCCCTGCCAATATTCCTGTATGAAGTCTTTGCCTCATGCTTTGCAAAAATAAAATAAAGTAAATGATACCATTTACTGAGAGTTCCTTCTTTTCTTCCTTTCATCCCACAACTTTTTACATCTGCTCCCTTCCCCCCAATTTTCTCTTTTATACTAATCTCTAATGAAGAGGTGGACAAAACTAAAACATCTGTATGTATCCTTGACCCTGTCCTTTTGTGTTTTTCTCCATCTTATTCTGTCTCTTACGCCCAATTTCGCTCTGTTGATTCATTCTCTATTTCCCATAAATATGCTGATGTCCCTGCCATCATTAAAAACAAACATACAAACAAAATCTCAACAGATCACTCCATCCCTACCAGCTATCATCCTAAACACTACTCTCTTTCTGAACCAAACTCCTCAAAAAAGACACCTGTAATCAGTGCCTTTGTTTCTTTTTTCACACTTGCCTTCACCCCTGCAATGTCTTTCAACTTCAACATTTACCTGAAACTGTTGTCTCCAAAATTATTCACTTTTACCTTAACATAAATCCTTTCCTTATCCACCCAGTTGTTAGTGTATTGCATGACCCAAATCTTTATATATCAATTTTAATATATTATGTACACATGTACATATATGCCTACACATATGTGTATGTACATATATGTCTCTCTGTGTGTACATATACACAAAAAGACATATTGTATATCCCATCAGAATTCAGA
>CM053580.1:424088356-424103570 GCA_028627135.1 Pseudochirops cupreus | reverse complement strand
TTCTAGAGAATTAAGAATATCTCCCATTCCCTTAGTGCTTAGAACAATGCCTTGCACATAGTAAGCACTTAAAAATGCTTCTTGGTTGAGCCTAAATTTATATGTGTGTGTGTGTGTGTGTGTGTGTGTGTGTGTGTGTGTGTACAGAAAGAGACAGAGAGAGAAGCAGTTGTAATACATGACCTCTGAGGTTTCTTTCTTTTCTAAATTTATAATTCTTTGTTCTACTTTTTTCAAAAGATAAACAATACTTCATACATAGTTTGTAGCTTTAAAGCAAAAATAATATTCCCTATCAAACTTAAGAAAAATGACATTAAATTCCTACAGAATATGACTCATTAAACTACCTCCTAAGTAGTGATGACACTTTAATAAGCTCAGCACTCATAATTATTTTAATGAAGTGTCATAAGAATTTACTGCAATAGAAGCTGATGAGGGATAAGCACCAACCAGCACCTATTTTAGATATTTAACTACTTTAATAAGATTTTTTTCCCCTTTGGAAATGAAATACACACTAATCAATGAGTATTTGATTTTTCAAAAGAGATAGCATTTCTCTCCATGTCATATTGTAGATATGGTGAATCATTACAAGTTCAATGAAAGGAACATTGTTTTTGAACTTGCTACTTATTCATAGACTCCTTGAAGAGAGTTTTAATGATTTCTTTGTGCACTTAGCAGATAAATTACCAAAGGTACAGGAGTTCATAGATTATAGAGTCTACCCTTGTATCCTCCAACGGGAAGCACACACTGTAATGTATGAATGAATAAATGAATGAAGTGAAAATTTAGCATTCTTTTAGAATAAATCCACACAATACCTTCCTGTGGGAACAAACAACTTCCAGACTGCAGCTTGGGGGAGGCAAGGAAAATGGTGGGCGATGTCTAAGACCTTAGGATTGATTTTCAAAGACCTTTTGGTTTATGTCTATCGTTGCTGCTTCTGGGTCAGTTATGGCTACCATCCTGGGTTGCTTTCATGATTATATTCAGATTGAAGTGCCTAATGATTTGTGGATTAGACAAGTTAAAGTACTGAATGGTTAATATTTTATTGTTTTTTTCTTTCATCCACCATCCATCTATTCATAAAATAAACATTATTAGGCACTTATTATTAATTATCTTTCAGAGATTCTGTGTAGCTTAATTTTGAAAGTCCTTTTTTCTTTGGTATTACAGAGATGTTGTAGATGGTGCAATGTATAAAGTGCTACACATGGAGTCAGGAAGACATGCATACAAATAGTGCCTCAGACACTTACAAACTTAACATGTCACTTCACCTCTGTTTGCCTCAGATTCCATATCTGTAAAATAGAGATAATAATAACACTTACCTCCCTGGGTTGTCATAACAATGAAATGACTTAATATTTGGAAAATACTTTGCAAATCTTAAAGTGGCACATAAATGTCTGTTGTTGTTGTTATGATTGTGATTATTATTATGGAAAATGATTTTGGGAAATAAAATCACTTTAAATTCAGGAAATAAATAAGTGGCAGTATTATAATATAGTTTCTAATAGAGCTGTAGGCGTATAATGGCTACAAAATCAACACTTGCTATTATTCAAGCATACATATAAATTTTATCTGTGTTCTAAACTTTATTTTGCTTATTTTGTGATGGATCCACATCAAATTAATAATTATATGTTATTCACATACAATATAAATTTAACTGAAGTTCTAAACACTACTATAACATGCTCAAATAAAACATTTTTACAAAGTTCTTTCCCCACAAAGATTCTATGAGATAAGAAGTAAAAGTGTTGTATTCTCCCTTTTGACAGATAACCAAACTGAAGTGAAGAGGAATTGAATGAATCCACAGTTACACATCCAATTGTTGGAGTAAAGACTTTTGCATAGTGTCTCCATGTGGAAATTTTAAAAAAAATCATTCAGAGTGGATTGGCCATACTCTTCACTAAAACCAGGCTCAGTAAATAGTATGACACGCCAAATGAATCTGCCAATCAAAATGCAGAGATACAAAAATCACTCCTTTTCTTATTCCACACTCTACTGTATTAGCTCTCAAATATTTATAATACTACTTTTGTAGGTCTCAGAGTTCTGGGCTATTGATGTAAGCATATTTTATTCAGAAACATTTTCTGTGAATATTTAAACTGAAGTAGTTCTATAAAATGAAAATCACTTGAATTAATAGAATTTAGAGTCAGAAGGTAGCTTTAAAAAAAATCACTGTAAGACGAGTGGAGTGAACTATGATGGACTTGACCTCAAAGCATGCACAGATACTGCTGAACTTGGTTTCATTTCCTGAAACATGAATAGCATTTCTCATGACACAGGGGTTAGGACTGTGTGATAAGAAGTCTTCTTGATGACTGCAGAAATGAGATGTTGAGTCAGAAGTGAGTAAGTGAGCATGCATATAGAAAGTATGAAAGCTGATTTTATGGTGAGTTGGACCACTTCTCTGCTAGACTGAACAGCTTTTACTCTGAGCAGTGTCAGGTTGCTCTTATATTGGTGGCATCTATTCCCATCCCAGCCTATCCCTTCCCATTACATCCCATCTCACATTTCACATTGCTGCCTTCAAAATATCCTAAATTCATTATATTGACCCTTCCTTTCTTCCTATAAATAAAATAATTTTCCTGCTTTCCAAATATCAATAGGAATGTGCTCTAGAAGAGCTTTAACTTTAAAAGGAGTTATACTTCCATAAACTTCATTCAAGATTCCCTCTAATCTCTAGCCTATCTTAACTTCTTATCACTCAATATTCTTCTTTATTTTTTCAAACAATTTTAAAACTAAGAAAAGAGACACTAAGGAATATGGAGCAGTTAGGAATGTTGGATCTGGTGTCAGGAAGACTCATCTTCCTGAGTTCAAATCTGTCCTCAGACACATACTAGCTCTTTGACCCTGGGCAAGTCACTTAATCCTGTTTGATTAAGTTTCCTCATCTACAAAATGAGATGGAAAAGGAGATGGCAAACAACTTCAGTATCTTTGCCAAGAAACCCCTAAATGTGGTCACAAAAAACCTGACATGACTGATAAACAACTGAATAGCATATTCTATCTTATAACTTTGTGATCTTTCATTCATTTTTACCCCAGAAAACATTCACCAAGTAAGCAAACCTGGGAAAACACTATAAAGACACCATGAGAAAGCAAAGAAATATTCTACATTTCTTATATTGTGAGTTTGAAGTAGGACAGGGAGGTAGGAGTCATACAGGTCATTCAAGTTTCTCCATATTTGTACCTAGTGAAAAAGAAGAAAAATTATTCTTCAAAGGGTTGTAATGCCACTAGCATTTATTAATGATCTTGGAAACAAACGGTTCAGGGAAAAAT
The DNA here is from genome assembly GCA_028627135.1 of Pseudochirops cupreus. NCBI lineage: Eukaryota > Metazoa > Chordata > Mammalia > Diprotodontia > Pseudocheiridae > Pseudochirops > Pseudochirops cupreus. The sequence goes on along the minus strand of CM053580.1, from coordinate 424,100,195 downwards.
ATTTACAACTTCAAAAATCCTTATTTCTGAAGCTGAAAACCATTTAGGGATTAAGCAAAAGGACAAGTTCTGCCCAACAAAACAAATGACACATCAAAGTAGGTGTTCCAACTATTGGCTACATATCGTATATTCTTTATGGTATAAAGAGATAGCTAAGATAAAAGCTCAACCTGTGGCGATAGGGGAAGTAATAACATTTTGATATAGTGTATTGGCTTTCCTTTTTTCTCTTTTCTCCACATTTATCTCTGCCTCTAGCTAGATCCCTTTGTTGCAACAATCTATGAGCTCTGTGCTAGTCAATGCCTTCATTCACAGCTTTGCTGCTTCTGATTTTCAGTCAAGGACCTACCATCAATGTTGATGTGCTGTCTGATTTTCATCTCCAGATTCCAGTGTCAGTAAGGTGTGAGAAATCTCAAGTCTCACAGAGAGTGACAGCAATAAACATTTGACATTTTTAAGTTGTTAAAATGCTGTCCATTCATTAAAAGTTCCACTCAATCAATGCCTTACCATGTATCATTTTTTTTTTGCTGTGATGTGACAGTTTTCCAAATTATCTTATTACTGTACACATATCTAACTTTAAACCTAGCATAAGAGATACTTAAAAGTCTTTGGAGAGATCAAATTTTATCATGTGTCTTTGGAGGTAAATTATATTCATTATTTATCGACATCTTTATTTTTACTTTCAGCTTTTCGTTATCTGTGTGTGAGAACGGAATCCAAAAATTTTATATGAACTTTATAATATAATGATGACAATAACAACAGCAGCAGCAACAACAGTAAAGGTTTTGAAACTCAGATGGTTATTTCCTCTTAAGTAAAATTATGCCATTTTTGGTACTCTCCCAAATTTAACTAGATGCAGCACAGGATGATAGATTTAGAGCTAGAAGGAACCCTAAAGATCATTAAGTGTAGCAATCTTATTTTACATGAGGAAACTGAGGAAGAGAGAGGTGAAGTTATTTGTTCATGGTAACTTAGCTCGTAAAAGTATAAGGAAAGATTCGAACTTATATCTTCCTGATTCTAATTCTCAACCTTTACCCGCCATACCATATTGCTTTGCAACATGGCATTGTAGACAAAGTATTGGACCTGCAGTCAGGAAGGAGTGGATTCAAGGACCTTCTCTGACATTTGCTAGTTTAATTATCATAGGCAAAGAATAACTTTTCTGAGACTCAGTTTCCTCTTCTGGAAAAGTGTGATGTCATACTGATACCACCTAATTCATAACATGATGAAATAAGATAACATATACAAAGTGTCTTTCAATTATGGATACACACACACACACACACACACACACACACACACACACACATATACACAGGTGTTTCTGTTGCTCAGTCATTTTTCAGTCATTCCTGATGCTTTATTGCATCATTTGGGATTTTATTTGCTAAGATACTGTAGTGGTTTGCCATTTTCTTCTCCAACTCATTTTTACAAACACAGAAATGAAGCTAACAGCATTGAGTGACTTTCCCAAGATCACATAACTCGTCTGAGACAAAATTTGATCTCAGAAATATGAGTCTTCCTGACTCCAGGTTTGGTACTTTATCCACAGCACCACCTAATTCCCCCAAATGTACATGTCAGTCACTATTATCACTAGAGTGGTGACTTCCAAAGAAAGTTCCATACTCAAATAGGAGCTGACTATTAAGTAAAAGATTAAGGGGAAGGAAGTAGGTATTGGTGCGTTCGTGTCTATTCTTAAATATTTAATATTTTATAGGCCACTGCCTCTGGAAAAATATGAGGCATTTGTATTAATTTTAGTAAGAACCAAAAGATAAGGCATTAATTAGTTTGATAATATAAAAGTTTACTTTATCCATATGAATTTTTCCCAATTCAATTCATTTTAAAAAATCCTTTCTTTTTTTTTTTTAATCAAGCAGCTTTATTTGCATATAGTTCTCATACAGGAATAGTTTCCTATAGTTTTACATACAGAGAACATTTAATTAATTTACTATTTTTTAAAAATATTTTTGCCATTTAGCAGCTGTTTTGACAAAACTGCCTTCTTCATTTTTACTTGTGAAAAGAAGTGGACCATAGCAAATGGGCTTATTGAATTATCTAGCTCACCAATTACATAGTATAAAATTATTCATCCTGATATAATTTGATCAGGAAAAATCATTTATCTTTAGCAACTGTGTCAAATTAGATATTAGTCTGCTTGATAGGTACAATTTTGCAAGTGTCCATAGTTAGAGAACTTTTAAAAATTTAGTTGAACACTGAATTATTGCCTATTTGCAGATTTCACTTGGTTATTAAAAAAGGTTAGTTCCTGAGTAATTGCTCCACTGAGTCCAATTCATTCACCATTTTAAAAGAGACACTTAGCTGTTTAAAAGCAAAATGCCCATTGGTATGTTATTAGCTATGATAGTGAGTAAAGAGCTAATTCCAAATGTATTTCAATGCATTTATAGAGTAATGCATTCATAAGCATTCCTTTTCCTTATAGGACCAAGATAATTTAATTGAGCACTTTGCATGAGCTAGGATTTCAGATATACATGATTGGTCATGCAGCAATAGTATTTGTAAAGGTTGATATGACACCACCTTAATTTCTCTCTTTAATCACAATGATGGAATGGACATTGATACTGCCTTGCAATCTATATATAGCTCTTCATTTGGTATTACCTTACTTTAACACGTTGTTTGATGCATTTGTCAGATTACTGCAATGTTAAACTCAATCAAGGGGATTGAAATGAGTTTATTAATCAAAATTGAATGTTATAATATGTTGAGGATGATCACTTGAAAGATCATCATTGACAGAAGAATTGCTTATTTCTGTTACTTGTTTTCTTAGCTATGTTCCCAACTTCAACCTAGACAGTGATGTGCCTTTCTATAAATATATCCCTTCCACATCATGACTTTCTCCATTATGGTTTCAATATATGATGGGTCAATATAAAAAATGCAATGGAAAATTTTGAAAAATTTTGTAGAAGATGCAGATATCACACAAAGACCAGCAGAAAAGTTTAGAAACTCAGAAATGCATAATAGATATATATATGTGTATATATATATATATATATATATATATATATATGTGTGTGTGTGTGTGTGTGTGTGTATATATATATATATACGTATATATATATATATATATATGATATTGAATAATACCAGCATGTTTTATCTTTCAATGCCAAAATAATTCAGAATTTTCTGGTATGAAGGGAGGGTCAAAAATTTTACATAGATTTTTGAGATCATGGGGATGCTGCCTTCATATAATGTAAAACTTTTTGAAAGAACAGCAGAAGCCAGAATTATCTAAAGCTCCTAGTAAGCCTAATTCTAATTCACTTGCTAACTTGCTTACAGTACACGTAGTCAAAACATGTTGAGTTTTCAAGTTTTGATCACAGTGAACTGTTCCCGTTATTTCATGATAGTCTTCATTCTGTCTGAAAACCTCATAAGAGATTATTTTTAAAAACTGCCTAGACAATTCATAGAATGGAGTCATGGCTCTGTATGGATTGATTGATGGGTCAATTGGTAAATAAAGGAGAAGAGCAAAGATGCTTGAAAAGAAGGGACATATAAGGCTAGTTGAATTACTCTCCTGGTGGCATCATAACAGAGCAAAAATCTGGCCTAAATCCCATTTCCATTTCAGTTTTGTGAAGAAGTATATACCATGGGTTTGAGTAAGAAAGATGTACATCACAATGTAAAGGGATTGATCCAAAATATTAGAGTAAAAATAATAGTAAACTGTTAGCAAAACAACAACAACAACAAAAAATAGTCACCACAAAATGAATAAGTTTCGCAATTTAAAGCTAGCTGTATGACTCAGTGAATAGAGCACTAGGCCAAGAGTCAGGAAGACCTGAGTCCAAAATATGATCTGAGGTACTTACTGTACGAACCGGGGTAAATCACTCAACGTGTTTATAACTAGGGAAAGAAATGGCAAACCACTCCAGTATCTTTGCCAAGAAGACGCCAAATGAAATCACAAATGTCAGACATGATTGAAAAATGACTGAAAACAAATTGAAATTTAAAGAAAAGCAAACCAATATACACAATAAAGAGAAAAGCAATAAATTATGGAAATTTTCAGGAAATAATAAGTGTCAAGAAATTTGAGAATTGTTTGAAAGAGAAAAATTATCTCAAGAAAAATTGGGGATGTGTAGTCAGAAATCTCATAGTTTAAAACTAAAGATATATGAATAACAATATCATAGAAAATTTAGAATAAGTTATAGAAAATTTCAGCAATAATATGGGCTCTAAAATAGAAATATAAAATCATAATTGAACAACATATAAATAGAATAGAATTTGGCGGCATAACAGCTGAAGATATTTTTTAAAAACTCTGCCAATTCTACAAAATCAAAATTATGAAGATGTGATGTTCAGAGATAACTTAAGTATTAAAGATATGCCAGTGGGGAAAGTAGAATAAATTAAAAGGGTTTGAGAGCACACCTAATCTTTCACCTTCATGGCGTGGGTGGTTAAATTTTAGTGCTAAGCAAAAAATATTGTAAGCATTGAAAAGGTAGAGTAATGAAGGAAAATAAAAGCAAAGAAGAATGAGATGAACAGCCAAAACATGGAATATTATGCAAAATTGAGTTTCATGAATGAAAAAGATGAAACTTCAATAAAAAATAGGGAAAGGCATTTGTATATCAAGACCATTTGCTCCCACTTCCCTCTCTTCCTCATCTCCCATCACTTAGGTGTCTTCTACCATTATCCCACCTGTTGAGATAGCTAATCTCCTTAGTAAATTTAACCTCTCCACTAATTAATCCCATTCTATTTCATTTCGTCCAACAGATGGCTCCATTACCATTTTGTTACTGACTTTCAATGTCTTCCTTTCTACTGAGTCATTCCTACTCTCTACAAACATACCCAACTCTTTGACCATTGTAAAAAAAAAAAAACACATACACGCAAATCCTAAATTGATTCTCTCATCTATACCAACTATTGTCTGATATCCCTTAACTTTTGTAGGTAAACACTTTGAAAAGGCTTATTCACTAAATGGCATTAGCTCCCTCCAAGTGCGCACATGAAAAGGCCTTTGCCTAAAAGGGCCAGGGACTCCCATTGCATCTTGGGTCATCTCCAGTCATCCTGATGAATTTCTGGCCACTGAATCCAGATGGCTCTGGAGGAGAAAGTGAGCCTGGTGACTTTGCCTAGCCCTCTCTCACTCAAATCAAAGTCAACTGCAAGCTACGTCATCATTTCTCTGATGTCATGGTTCTCTTCAAAAATGAAGGACACATACAAACTACCTTCTTTCCTCTCATTCTCTTTGTAACCCTTTATAATCTGGCTTCCAAATTTATCATTCCATTGCAACTATCCTCTCTTAAAGTTGCCAGTGATCTCTTAGTTGCAAAAGTAAGCATCCTTTTCTCAATACTCATTCACTTTAAAATCTCTGAAGCCTTTGACACTATTGATCACCCTTCTCCTCTCTAAAACTCTTTTCTCTCTAGGGTTTTCAGGACACCATTCTAGTCTAGTTCTCATTTTACCTATCTGATCGCTGTTTCTTAGACTCTTTTGTCTGGATTGTCATTCAGAGCAAACTCTTAAACAGAAGGTGTTCCATAGGGTTCTGTCTGGGAACCTCTTCTTTTCTTCCTTTACACTGCTTCACTTGGTAATCTTATCACCTCCTATAGACTTAATTACCATCTCTACGCTGATGATTCTCAAACCCACCCTGTTTCAACCTCTCTGATAACCCAAATCTCACATCTCCACTATCTTTCTGTCACCTCAAACAGGATGTTCAGTAGACATCTTAAACCAAATATTTCCAAAACAGAACTTAATATCTTTCCCTCAAACCCACTCCACCTTCCTTCTCCATTACTGTAGAAAGCAACATAATCTTCTCAGTCCCTCAGGTTTATACCATAGGAATGATCGTCAACTTTTCACTCTCTCTCATTCCCATATCTGATCTTTTTCTAAGACTTTTAATGTTAGCTTTGAAACATTCTTAAATACCCACTTTCTATCCTGTGACATTGCCACCATTCTAGTGCAGGCCCTCATCATCTCATACCTAGAACTATTGTAATAATTTGCTAGTGGGTCTGTTTGCATCAATTTTCTCACCACTTTAATATGTCTCCCTAGTCAGCCACAAAAGTCATTTTCCTGAAATACAGATCCAATCATCTCACCTCCCTAATTCAATATAATCCAGAACTCTTGATTGACTACATAATTAAATATAAAACTCTCCAGCTTTCAACTACCTTCATAACTTAGCCTTCTTCAGCATTTCCATCTCATGTCACTCTAGTCCTGGGTGTTCCACAAACAAGATACTATGTCTTTTGGTTCCAGGAATTTTCTCTGGCTGCCCTTCTCCTGATATCTGGAATGTTCACCTTCTTCAAACATGCCTACTGACTTACCTGACTTTCTTTAAGTCCCAACTAAAATCCCATATTTTAAAGTAAGACTTTGCCAACTACTCTTAATTCCAATGTGCTCTCTCTTTTAATGTCCTATTCATTCTTTATTTAGTTTGCTGTGTATACATTTGTTTACATGTTGGCTCCACCTTTAGACTGGGAACTCCTTGAGAAAAAGAACAGTCCTTTGCCTCTTTTTGTATCCCCAGCATTTACAAAAATTCTTGGTGCATGGTAGTCACTTAATAAATATTTATCAATTGATTATTGATAGCTACAGTGGCAACTACTTTCCAGGTACTGTGGCAATTGCTTTACAAATATTATCTCATTTGATTGTCACAAAAACCCTATGAGGTTGGTGCTGTTATTATCTTTGTTTTTCAGCTGAGGAAACCTCAACAGAGATTAAATGATTTGCCCAAGTTCACAGAGCTAGTAACTGAAACCAAATATGAAGAAAGGTCTTCCTAACTCCAGGCCCCAAATCCTATCTACTGCAACACCTTGCTACCTAAGAGAAACATTTCATCATACATATATACACAAATGCACTTATATACACATATGTGCATATGTACACACACAATAGCGTATGCTTCATGTCCTGTCCTTAGGATTTGGCTTGGTCTAAATCTCAAGATTGAAATGTGTTCAATCTTGGTTCTTCAAATTCTTAACACACTTTAAAATGGTACTTAGTCATCCTCCCCTATAGAAAGTTTCTGCTCATTCTCTACTTCCCAAAGTATTATCATTTTACTTTTAATGTGTCCTAGTCAAATATAATCTCCTTGAGGGCAGGGTATATTTTATATTTTTCTTTTAATTCACAATGTCTTTCTTAGTACATTACAAGCATAAAGTAATTAATAAATATTGAATTGAATAACATACATGTAAATGTATGTATATATACATACATGCATACATCCACACATGCATGTATACATATGTATGTGTATATATGTGCATATGTGTGTATATGTATATGTATATCTATATCTATCTATCTATCTATCTATCTATCTATATGTTAAAGGTATTGCTGCTGGATTGCATTGGAGAAAGCTCTTGATCCTATTAATTCCCCATTCCCTTTGGGAAGGAGAGAAGACTTCAATCCTTTCAAAATCTTGCCTATCTCTATTCCCCACCCCCTTCTATTTCATATTGGAGGTTAGGGTCTTGATTAGCCATAACTTGTTAAAATAACTAATTGACTTTTAGCTTAGGGACAATATAATAACTCTCAAGACCATTGTTTTATGTTGTTTATCTCAGACAAAAAAAAAGTTGTAAACTTCATAATATCTCACAGTCTCCATTCAAATTCCTAACATTCAAACAAAGGTTTGACATTCTGTCCTACTTTAAAACATTGTGTGTCTCTTTTTAAAGTCTGACTTCTCTGTATTTGAGGCAAAACCAGAACACAGGAAATGTTTAAGCAAAGAAAGTAAGCAGAGGGCATTATTTTGCCTGTTATTTAACAAGACACAGGGAGAGGAAGTTGGAGGAAAATCAGACCTTTTGGGGAGCAGTATTGGGAGTAAACTATGCTAAATCCTTGAAGACATGAGTCTTGATATTTCAGATGGAAATGTTACTATTTTTGCACTCTTGATAGCCACAATTTAAAGGAAAATGCAGCAGCAGCAAGTATCTTTCTATGACTAGAATAGTTCAATAACTGAATTCAACCCTGTTGGTTGATAAATCTGTGGATATTACACTGGCTTATGTAAAATTATATCTGACTTGGGCTATTTCTACTATGCTAGAAAGAACGTGCCTGCAATAACTTTGTGTGTATTATCTGAGAACTATAGCTTTCTCATTCCTCTCTTCCAAACTCCCTGAAAGGGCTTAATTGTCCATCTCAATCTCTCCTGTCTCTTATGCATCTTTCTGAGTTTATCCCTTATACCCATTGTCCATGTGCTCCTATATGCAACCCAATTTAGCTTATATGCTCAGTATGGCTAGGGAGATGGATTTCCACATAAATGCTGATGATCTTACACCCAACTTTTACAGCTCCATGACTTTATTACAGTCTGCCCTCACATATGCTTCTAAAAAAACAAAAATAAAAGATAAAAAATAACTCTTGGGTGTGACTCAATTCTTGCTTCCAGCTCAAAAATAATGATAACTTAAATTGTTCTGGGATTGTGAGAGATGCTTTGATCTACAAATCTTACAATAACACTCATTCTTCAAGTTCTTATTAAATAAATGCCATATGAAAAATGTTTCTGGTTCCCAAAGAAGTCAATATGTTAACCAAATAACAGTTCTGGTAGGCAGGTTATCACCCCACCTTTTTAAGACAAACTATTTTTTTTACTATTTATGTTTGAAAAACTTTAAAAGGACTGTTATGCCATTGATATTCAGGTGAGAACCCTGCCTTCTGTAACACTTAATTTATAGTTTATGAAACTTTTTATGTTCAATTTAAAAAATAATCACCACAGTGCCAACCATCTAGTGATGTGTTCTTCAGACAAAGCTAGATCGTACTCAGAAAATATATCTAGAGTCTAATGCTGGCACATTCTTAAAAATGGTTTAATGCAAGTATAGCCTTACATAACCCAGTGTAATAGCAATAGCTTTATCAAGCAATCAGTGTTCAAATTCAGTTGAAGAACCTTATTCCAGTGATCGAAAAACAACTGCTGCTTCTTGTTTTATTTGTCTTTAAATTGTGGTTACTATGAGAACACAGATGGTACCATTTTTCTCCAAAACATCAAAAAAAGAAGAAAATAAATAATTGCAAAAAATATCCAAGTTAGAAGGCTATAAAAATCTCAAAATATTAGAACCATCAGTTATTAGAACTAAAATATTAGTCTCAGAGTCACTATTTCCATTTCAACCACCCAGGTTCATAATATCAGAGAGATCTATAGCACCACCTGTGGGTTCACTCCCAAAATGTCCAATATTCCTGTCCGGTTGGGTCCCTAGATATTGGCTGACTATTATTTTCTTTTGTTTTTTCAGGGATAACACTGATGGTATGTGTATTCTAGTACTATTGCCCTTGAGCCACGATGCAGTTTACCTTCTGATGGTTTTCTGTCACACTTAAATAGTTTTTAGAAATGATATTTTCTGAGCAGGACTAGGAAGGAGAGTAGTTTTACAAATTCAACCCAAACTAGATGAACAATATTATATGTTTCTTGGACTATTATATCTATCACTAAAAATTGTCTGCCTGCTTCTAATCTCCCTCCCCCAAAAATATTTCCTTCACATATTTATTTAAATAATCATTCAGAGACAATAAAAAACCTTGGATGGATCCCTATTTCAATAGTCTTTCAATAAATAGTCTTAATTATTATGAGCACCTGTGATTCTATTTAGCATGAAGACCCCCTTTCCTAATGCAGAGCCCAATACCTTTACAATTTAATCACTATGATTAAAAAATCATCACTCAGCAATAAAAGTGGTGATTGAAATATGTGAACTTACGTAGGTTTGTCTTTTGATGACAGGTACAAAATGTTGGACCTATATTCAAAGTCTGAAATCCAATCAGATAGGCTTTTAGTGAATATAAAGAAATATCTCTTAACTAATGGAGGCAATTAAGAAAGGAAATATCTCCAAAAGTAATGACTTTTCCTGTTATGAGCATCTCTAAGAAGCAGTCATAGAAGAAGGGTATCAACAAAAGTATTTCCTTCCTTGGAACTTTTAAAGACCTTCCCAAACCTTTAAAGCTTTGACTAATGTATTCCTTAATGAAGTATAGGACAATGGCACATTTTACTTTCTAACCTAATTTGGGTTAATTGAGCATTTTAACCTTGTTTATTTTTTTAAGATACAATAGATAGGTTTTACTTCAGTATTCTTCCTGTAATTCAAACTACTGTCTTCACTTTCCAGATCATTAAGAATGTTCACGTTGCTCCCTGCCTTCGTCCATGATTATCATGGCAACAGTTTTAACTTCGCAATCATGTCCCAACTCTTGTTGATTCCATCTCTGTGATTTCACTGAAATCGGTTTCCTTTTCCCCATTGACAAGGGAACTCCTAGTGTTAACCATTCATCACATCCACCCCCTCTTTGACTATTTTCCTTAAGGTCTAGCTCCAGGTGTTAGCACTTCTGTGTATTCATTTAAAAAATATATGGTATTTCCTTCTCTGTCAAGCTATTGTATCCCCCACATAGAATATGAGAACTGTCTGTGAAGACAGAGATTATATTACTTTTGCATTTTGATCTTCATCACCGAGTACAGTGCCTGCCACATAGCAGGTTCATTTTAATGAATGTTGTTTGATTGATTGTTGTTTGATATGGTTTTTGTAAATTTCTAATTGGTTCCTAGTATATAGTCTTTCTCTTTTACAATCTTTTCCCTATCTAGCTAACAAAATAATATAAAAACACAGGTACTACATCTTAACCTTGAATAAAAATTGTCAGAGTTTCCCTTTGCTTTTTTGAGGAAAAAAGTCAACTCTTTAACTTGATCTTTAAAAATTTCAATAATCTAACTCATTGTATTTATTAAATCGCTATATGTCATTTATCTCCTCCACACAAAATAATTGTCAGACAAACTATTATTTATACTTTCTTGAATTTGATATTCAATGTCCCCATTTTGTAACTTTCTCAAGCCTTTTATCTCATGCCTGGAACATGCTTTGTTCTAATATTTGCCCTTTGGCATCCTAATCTTCCTTCAACACTTAGCTCAGGTGCCCACTCATAAAGGAAACCTTCTATGATTTATTCATTTTTCAGTCTACCCATGTCAAATAGTTTTCCTTGAAGACTCTAATTCCTCCTTTACACTATTCAGTACCTATCAGAAAACATTTTATTGTCCATAGCTATATAAATGCTATAAAATATAAGATACTTTAAGGAAGAAAGCATAAAATTTCTGTTGTATTTCTGACACCAAATATTAAACTGTGAACATAAGAAGTGATTAATAAAATTAAAATAATTGACTTAGAGAGCATCAAATTAAAATTTGTAATGAATTAATTATCTCAGAGAGGTTAGGTAAATTTCCTAATGTCACACAGGTACTTAGTGATCCCTTCTATTCCAAACTTAGGTAATATTCCTCAAAAGAAAATATTTCAATATAATACAACATATCTTTATTTTCTCATAGCATTTAATTAATCAAAAGCATTTATTGAGTGAGTATTGTGTGTCAAGGCAATTGAAATACAAAGAAAAAAATGAAATAGTCACAGAACTCATGGTACTTCTATTTATTTCTTTTTTATTTATCTATCTATCTATTAACATTTTTGTTGAGGAAACTAAGGTATAGTGAATA
>CM053580.1:424071515-424087856 GCA_028627135.1 Pseudochirops cupreus | reverse complement strand
CTGTCCCCCATTTATTGTTTTCTCCTTTGACCTTGTCAATTTTCGAAAGTGTTTGCTTCTAACTACCCTTTCCCCCAATTTGCCCTCCCTTCAATCTTTCCCCTCTCATATCCCCTTCCCCCCTACTTTCCTGTAGGTTAAAGATACCCAATTGAGTGTGTATGTTATTCCCTCCTCAAGCCCAATCCAATGTAAGGTTGACTCTTTCCCTTTCCCCCTCCTGTTCTTCCCCTCCATTGTAACAGCCTTCTCCTTCCTCCTTTATTTGAAATAATCCACCCCATTATATCTCTCCCCTTTCATTCTCCAAATATATTTCTCTCACCCCTCAATTTTATTTTTTGATGTCATCCCTTCACATTCAACTCACCCTGTGCCCTCTGTCTGTGTATACATGTACACACATATACACACATATACATACACACATACATCCACCTACACATACATATAGATATAGATAGAGATAGAGATACACATATACATATGCAGTCCCTTCAACTATCCTCATACTGAGAAAAGTCTCATGAGTTACAAATATTATCTTTCCATGTAATAAGGTCAATAGTTCAACTTTAATAAGTTCCTTATGATTTCTCTTTCCTGTTTACCTTTTCATGCTTCTCTTGCTTCTTATATTTGAAAGTCACATTACCTATTCAGTTCTGTTTTTCCCCCAAGAATTCTTGAAAGTCCTCCATTTCATTGAATGACCATATTTTCCCCTCAAGTATTATACTCAGTTTTGCTGGGTTGGTGATTCTTGGTTTTAATCCTAGCTCCTTTGACCTCTAGAATATCATATTCCAAGCCCTTCAATACCTTAATGTATAAGCTGCTAGATCTTGTCTTATCCTGATTGCGTTTCCACAGTACTCAAATTGTTTTTTGCTGTCTGCTTGTAATAGTTTCTCTTTGACCTGGAAACTCTGGAACTTGGCTCTAATACTTCTAGGAGTTTTCTTTTTGGGATCTTTTTAAAGGGGTGACCACAATTCTATTTTGCCCTCTGGTTCTGGAATATCAGTGCAATTTTCCTTGAGAATTTCTTGAAAGATGATGTCTAAGCTCTTTTTTTTGATCATGGCTTTCAGATAGTCCAATGGCTTTTACATTATCTCTCCTGGATCTGTTTTCCAGATCAGTGATTTTTCTGGTGAGATATTTCACATTGCCTTCTATTTTTTTCATTCATTTGGATGTGTTTTATGGCATCTTGATTTCTCATAAAGTCATTAGCTTCCATTTTCTTCAATCTAATTTTGAAGGAATTATTTTCTTCAGTGAACTTTTGAAATTTCTTTTCCACCTGGCCATTTTGACTTTTTAAAACATTCTTCTTATTGGCTTTTTGGACCTCTTTTTCCATTTGAGATAATCTATTTTTGTGGTGTTATTTTCTTCACTCGGGCTATTGACTCATTTTTCATTATTTTCTTGTGTCACTCTCATTTCTCTTCCCAGTTTTTCCTCCATTTCTCCAACTTGATTTTCAGAATCCTTTTTGAGCTCCTCCATGGTCTGAGACTAGTTGATATTTTTTCTTGGAGACTTTTGATCCAGGAGTTTTGATTTTGTTGTCTTCTTCTGGATCTATGTTTTGATCCTCTTTGTCCCCAAAAAAGATTCTACAGTCTTATTGAATTTCCTCTGTTTGCTCATCTTCCCAGCCAATTACTCGACTTTTGAGCTCTTTGTGCAGGTAGGGCTCTGATTCCAGAGTAGAGAGTGATGTGTCCCAAATTTCTGGGGTTTCGTGCAGCTAATGTCAGAACTTTTGCCAAGCACCTGGCTTAGAACTGTGAGCATGACTGCCTCTCCACAGTCTCAACAAGTTCTGCCATGTTAGTACTCCTCACCCCAGGACTGCCACCCAAGTCTGTGACTCAGATCCAAGCAGGTTAAAGCAAGAGAATCCTGCCTCAGTATCAGCAAAGAGATTCCTGCCAATGCCCTCTCTTTGGCCACTTGGTCCCTCTATGATCTGTAGGCCTGGACCTGGAAACAGCCACAGTGGCAGCAATTGCAACTGCTGCCACCTCTGCTGTCCTGGGGGCAGGGGCAGGACTGTGCTTTTCCCTCACCCAGTTACAATGAAGTTCTTCCACTGACATTTTACTTTCTCTTTGGCAATTACGGGTTGAGAAGTTTGGACACCACCACATCTGCCAGTGATTCTCTATTTTGAAGTCTACTCTGGCTGGTCTTTGCCACAGGTCTGGGCCAGTATGACTCACTCAGGACTGTGCTCCTCTCCCAGCTGAATGTGATAAACCCTTCCTGTCCCTGCCAGGCTGCCTTCAGCAGGGAATTTGTTTCTCTCTGTCATTTTGTGGGTTCTTTAGCACTAAAATTTGTTTAGAATAATTTTTTACAGCTATTGGAGGTGGTTGGAATGGAAGCTCAAGCAAGTTCCTGCTTTTACTTGGCCATCTTGGCTCCCCACATCAATTCATATTTTAAAGATGAAATTAGGAAACGGAAATTCAGCAACACTGAGCTATTTGCTCAAAGTGATCTGTGAGATTTAAGACTTGGCTGCCTGGAGTGGCATTTGGATCACTGTCTCTGAAACCTAAAATGAAGAAATGAGAGGTTCATGGTTACTAAGGCCAGGTGTGTGCTTGTCTCCAAATTAAGTTCCAGGTGTGTAGATGTTGAATCCATGAGACAAATTAACATACTAACATTAAGATGAAATATAAACAGACACTCATTAAGTCATATACTGCCCTCTAGGTCCCTCCTCACAGTAACATATTGAGCATGATAATAACAGCAGTCTAAATAGGAAGAAATATTTTTTGAAATCCAAGGAATTATTCTCCCTTCTTTATAAGGATTTATATAAGATTTCCCCAAAATTTGTCCTTATCCTATCCTGTTCTTGATTCCAATTAATGCATAATCAGACCTTCAAGTTCTAATGCCTGGGATAAATGAAAAAGACCTAAGACATTTTACTCCTTGGTCTTAGGTTTGTTGGAGTCTTAAGAATACCAAATATATATTTTATATTTAATAAAAAAGATCTGGAACAGTTCTAATTTAACAACAATTTAAAAAATAAAATAAAAATATTCTCAAGTGGAACAAAACTTAAGATATGGTCTCAAGAAAAGAGTAAAAGGAAAACAACAACAAATTCTCATTCAAAATCACAACTACCTCCAGAGTCAGTATCACCAAATCACAAGCCAGTCAGAACTTCATAGAGGAGCCAAAAGCCTATCAAAGATAGCATGAGGGATAAGGCCACCTGGAACAGAAAACTGGCCACCAATACCAGACAGATTCAAATGGCATTTCTTTGAATGCTTCAAAAATTCTTTAAAAATAATATCTGAAATTAAAGCCTTGGATTCATAATCACCTTGCTTTCATCTTATTCATTGGACTAACATGATCTCTTCCTTCCTCACTTCTGCTACACATTATGAATTTCCCATACCTTAGCTAGCACCTCTTCCTCAAAGGGATAGCTACACTGAAGTAAAAGAAACAACTCTTGGCTTGGTATATAATAATCCTCAAGTTTCTCAAGACATATAATTGTCTATTCTCTGTCATTTACCACTGACTAGGTAGAAGAATTAATTGGGCTTCACAATTTCCCATCTTTTCTTTAACCATTTCTGTATTGATAGAATTCACAGTCTCTCCCACCATTGTCAAGTCCTCCTTTACTCTCAGTGCAATTATTTTCTCAAGTCATTCAGAGGCAAAAGTCAACCTAATATTCAGGGTGGAGATGCATCTCACTATTTTTCTTACAGATAAAAACTTACTAGTGCTTTTAATATCAGGCACATGGATCTTAACAAGGCCAAACTAGGAATAAAATAATTTTCCTACATTTGAACTGGATTCACAATAAGCAGGAATATATATTCCAATTCCTTATTCTTCAGACTTCTAACAAAGACATTGAATAAGGACTGAACCATAATGTCACCCGTATTAGTAAGCTATCAATAACAAGCAAAATGTTACCTCCACAAAGAAGTCAATCCAATTAGGAAAGGTGGATTGCAAAAACCTAATCTGGTTTAAAAACCTAATTCAATTCTCTCAATGAATTCTACTACTATATCAGCAAGCACCCTAGGATAACCAGTATGGCTGCTAGCGCAGGTTCTTAGATCTGCTTTTCTAAAGGAAAGCAACTCAAATGGGTTAACAATCTTACTTTAATCAGTCAAATGTATATCATTTACTTAGTTCAGGGCAAAAGTCAACACCCTAAACTTCAGAGAATATAAACTGAATACAAACAGGAGTTACAAACAGACGAAGAAACAGATCAGCATATGGGCTTCCAGCGGTCTGGCCATTACATCCATACCTAGTTAGTTACCAGAGGGAAGTACCAACAAAGGGGGGTGGGGTGGGGGTGGGGATGGGGGGCTCAACAGCTTCCCAGAGTCTTGTCTGGCCAAATCACACAACTCTTTCCAAAGTGAGCCCCCCCAAAAAAACAAAACAAAACAAAACAATAAAGTGAGCCCCAAAGCAAAAGCTCACATCAGGTTATATATACCGTTCTCCTGGATCAGAGAATGTCACAACCCTCTTGACTCACTGTCCAATCACAAAATAACAAGGTGTGGGCATGCCTAAAAAATAAGCTTCCCACCACAGGCTGCATGTGACCACATTCAGCCTCTTAGGAGGTAAAGTATATTTTCAAATCAGGGAAGATTCTCAGAGTCACTTAAGCCTATCAAAGGGCCTAGGGGCAGGGAAGATCTCCAGATTCCCATAACAACTCTCTAGGTGTAACAGACCAAAAAAACCTACAATTTGATATTATGTAATTTTGCAAAACACTAGAAGCAAAATTTGATTGAAAGAAATGATAGAATAGTTATAAAGGAGTTGATCTATAGTATCATTCTATACCACTAAGGGAATGTCCATCCAACCATTGATCTTTGCTTACCTAGCTCACCAAAACAAACAGTTGACTTTATCAGCCAAGTTTTACTATTGATCTATACTATGATGGTTTGACTATTGAGTGTACACAAAGTGAGGCCTATAGCAATACCCCAGTGAGAGGATTGTTCCTATTACTTGTTCCTAAAGGATTCACAAGTGTTGAAATCCCTGGAGGACCAGTAGAAGACACCAGAGTCACAATTAGAAGCACAATGCACAAACCAAATACTGGGATTTAAAAAAATATATATCCAAATCCTCAGAAGGATTGAGGCTTCCCTATAGCTAAAACTCAAATTGGAAGAGGAAGCAACTCAATGGGAATATCAGCAACTTTTTGTGGAGAATACTAGTACAAGTGGCCTAGACTTTTGTGTATTCTTGAGTACTACTCAACCTTAGTAAAGTTCATGTCTACTATATATATATTGTTGCCCATCCTTCATTATTGAAGAGACCAATGATATCCTAAGTGTCATATCTTTACTTGTGAGTGAATTGGATTTAAGTGATGCAAAGCTGCACAAAGTCATCAATCTCACTCCCTCCTCCAGGGTTATCTGATTCCAGTGGCACGACAAAAGTCAAGATGACTAGGGATGGCCCAGCTCTCTCTGTCATAAAAGTGGAAACCTCAGCAACAGCCCAGGATTATGGCAGTGTTTGATGTTAATAATGTAGGATAGTTTGAACTAGTTGAGTGGCTTACAATAAACTTTCCCCTTTATGGGCCAGGATGATAAGGCAGTGTCCCAAGCAGTTTCCCTAGCAACCTCCTCCAACTGAATAATTCCATTTTTCTATATACATTTAGTCAGCTAAGTGGCATAGTGGATAGAATGCTAGGTCTGGAGTCAAGAAAACTCTTCTGAGTTCAAATCTGGCCTCAGTACTTTCTAGGTATGAAATCCTGGGCAAGTCACTTAACCTCATTTGCCTTAGTTTCCTCATCTGTACAATGAGCTAGAAAAGAAAATGGCAAATCACTCCACTATCTTTGCCAAGAAAACCCCAAATTGGGTCATGAAAAGTCAGTCATAACTGAAAAAGACTGAACAACAAATATACATCTAGCCTGATTTATAATTTTTGGAGGGCCACCTGTGGATTGTTCTTGCTCCCACTTTTATCTGGACAGTGGTCTCTTATTTTCCATATCTGGTAACTCCCCCAACATTTTACAACCCCAGGGGATTTTTAGGTCTTCCTACTATGGGGTACCAAGGGATTAGCCACCTGATTTACTATATTCCAGAGATTCACAAAGACTTAAATCCCATGTTTTCTGAAACAAAGGGTTACTCAGACATAAAATCTCATCCCTTTTTCTTCCAAGGATAATAATTGAATGAGTTTGGGGAGCTTGCTCTCACTCTTGACAATCTTTAAATTCCACAAGGTAAAGATTTAGGATAGTTGGTGGAAGTGGAGGAGGTACAGACCAAAGGCTGTATATATTTATTCTTATTCTTCTCCTAGAGTTTTCTAATCAGGTTAAAGGACTGGTTGTTTGTCTTCCTCTGACTCTCCTCACCAATTTTCAATAAAAAGAAATTCATAAATGCTTCCTAGATAATGCCTGCTATCCCTTTTTCCTCTTATAGCACAAGCCCTTAATGGGTATCAATGCTCTAGTATGCTATACATTCAGGCATTTTATCTTCATTTTCTCTCTGTCTGTAAAGCCTGAACATAACACATTTACACTCCTGAAATTCTATTTTCGCTCATCACAACTTCAAAGATCGGTTTGATTTAGTTATTGAATTGTCACCCCAAAGTAAGTAATAAGATGCAATATTATTTTAATATTTAAGAACAAGTTTCAATCAATAAGTCAATAAAGTAGAGATTTTAGAGCAAAATTTCTTAATTTCTTTCTGTGCCATGGACTCTTTGGGCACTCTGGTCAAGTTGACGAACCTTTTCCAACATAACATGATTTAAAAAAAAATCATACTTGAAAGAGATATTAAATTGCATTTAGAAATTAGTGAAAATAAGGACATATGTGTATACCCATATACATATGTATGTATGTTTACATATTATATCTAAATATATGTATTTATACATATACACATATTTTCTGAATGTATTTGTGTGCATACACATATGTACACACAAATATCTTTATAGAATCCCTGAAATCTGCCCCAGGTTAAGAATACATGCTTTAGGGGCAGCTAAATGGTGCAGTAAATAGAACACTGGCCCTGGAATCAGGAGGACCTGAGTTCAAATCTGGCCTCAGACACTTAACACTTACTAGCTGTCTGACTTTGGACAAGTCACTTAACCTCAATTGCCTTGCCTTCCCCGCTCCAAAAAAAAAAGACCAAAAAAAAAAAAGAATACCTGCTTTAGAGTAAGTAAAAAACATGCTTATACCTGAAGTGATGTCACAAAGAAAGAGTATTCTAATAGTTTGAGGAGCCTTGACCAAAAACTAGGGTTTATTTATAAAAATTGACCCATTTGAGAACTAAGTAATTTTCAAGAATTGGAGTAAATATCATCATTCCAACTATATTCCCTGGGAAAGAATATCTTTGGAATTGTAAGGGGGAAGGGGGCCTCTATTTTAATCTCTGTCTACACTTCTTTACCCCCACCCTGACTTTCGCTACTGGAAGAAGCTGTAAACTTTGAAGGTTCGAGATGATTTGGAATTCCAATTTTCTCATTGGTAAAGTGGAAGCAGGGAGGAGAACAATTTTGTATCAATTATGCTTTCAGAGTTATCTTAGTAAATGACCTCTAAAACCTGAGATTTACTCTAATAATCAACCCATAAGCATAAGAACATAGCAGAACGGGAGATTAAGCCAATGGAATTAGATAGTCACCCCAACTTCCCCTCATGGGTACACCTATAACATATGTATATATATCTATATCTATATCTATATATCTATATATAGATATATAGATATAGATATATAGATATATAGATATATATACATGTATATATATGCATGTGTGTGTGTATACACACACATACATATATATTTATATATATATGTACATACACACACATGAAATTGCATATATACACATCACCTATATGTATGTGTACAAGATCTAGATATATGATACATGTGTGCACATGTATATAAATTTATATTTTGTTTCCGCCATTAAATTGTTCCTATTGTTTGTCTTTATTTCCCCTTATTCCATGGACACCGACCAGATCTCCGTTTTAATCAAGCTGCTTTCCTTATTTGCCTCCTACAAATATCATTCTTATCCTCACTTTTGAAGTGTTCTTATGGTAGTGCCCCCATCTAAAATAATGTCTTTCCTTCCTACCTGTTCAAATAATTTATTTTCAGACCCAGCTCAAGGCTCAACTCTTTATGAAATCTTCATTCAAAAAAGAATTCTCTATTTTCTGATGTCCTGTTATATTTTAACATCAATACCGCACCATTTGGCACTCAATTCCTTCATTTGTTAGGTTTCCTCCCCACTTTTATATTTTTATTATAAATATGATTTATTTGACATTTAAAAGAATGTCACTAATAATAAAAATTAAAAACAAAACCAAACCTCCAAATACCTTTCTGAAACTTTCCTGTGATAGTTTTATATTTGGACAAAATAAGGACCTTGGACTATAGGGTTTTTCTTGCTATCATTTCCATTTATTTTTTTGGTTTTAATTATGCTTTTAGTGTCACAAAGGATAGGGTTCAAGGGCCATAGGGATCTTCCATTTACATCAGGACAAAAATAGAGAGAAGAGATAAGGAAGTAGTATTTATATCATTTGTCTGCATGTGCCTGTTTCTTGGGAATCTTAATATTAAGAATTATGTAGATAGGTAGTGCTCACTGACTAGCAAGAAACTGAACTTTTATAAAGGAATTTGGGTACCAGAGGAAAGGCTGAGGGTAAGTCAGACAATAGTGTGGGTAATGAGGGGCCATCTTTGTTGTTAACTTGAACACTAGTTCAACTATGGAGACCTAAGTAAATCCTTCATAGTCACACAACATCAGTCAAGACTATTTTTAAAGAAATTCATGGTGTAGACCCAGAGAATTTGGCTTGGTTTTGCCTGCAAGTATATTCATCTGGGTCATAGCTATTGGCCATTTGGGCAAGAAAGTGAGCAATGAGGTGGTAATGGAATTTTGATGGACTGAACTAATATAGTGACTGCGTGAATTACGAAAAGTGGTTGGATGGAAAAGATGTGTATATGGGAATAACAAAATTGGCAACTGATTAAATTAATGGAATGAGAGAAGTAGCTAGAATTGAATACAATGTCAAGATTATGAGCCTGAGGATGTTTGGAATGATTGTGCCTAGAAAGAAATAAGAAAAAAAATATTTTAAAGGGGAGGGCATGAAAGAATAATCATTCACTCATCAGAGTAAAGGCCAAAACCATTTAACAAATTAAAGGATAGAGCTGTGATTTTATTAGCCACAATGGGGAATAGTACCATGGGGTGTTGTAATGGTAATGAGATTTGAAGGTCCCTTTGTATTGCTAAGCTAAGAGGTACTTAGCACCTAGTTTTAAATTAAGCCTCTATTAATGAAACAGAAGATATGAACCCCTGTTGCTGACATAACAAGAAGCGGCTGAATAGGGAACCCCAATTGCTGATGTAATAGGAAGGGGATGAACAGGGAGGAGCTATATTGTATTTAAGGAGCAGCACAAGCTGAACAGTCAGAACTTCTTGAGATGAGCACTGAAAGCTGGGCTGTTGGACTGAAACTTCTGTGGAGAAAGTGATTTTGATTTGGAGAACAAAGCTGCTGAAGACTTCTGAGGGCCAGCTGGAGCTGCTGAGGATTTCCAAGGGCTAACTAGAGCTTCAGAAGACTGAGGAAGCATGACTGTGGTGCCAGTATTTTCTGCAAATGTTGTTGTGGCTTTGTTAAAGTGTATGAATGTTATTGTTGTCTCATTAAGCCTTGTCTTCCCAGGAACAGAGACTGTGAAGGATTTGAAGTGGACTGGACACTGTGAGCTTCAGTGTGGAATGGGAACTGCATGGAGAACTGGACAAGGAGCTGTGAACTGTCTACCTTAGAACTCAGGTTGCAGTTGTTAGATTCAGGCAAGAGTTGGGGCCATGGAAGAAGAATCATGGAAGCTGGAAGCCTGCCCCAAGTCAAGATGAAAAGACCTCTTCATGGGTACTGAGTAGTGATTGATGAAATTATCTGAGTAGTGAGTGACCTTGATGTGAAGTTTTGCCTTGGGGCTCACTTTCAGAAGAGTTGTGGGGTTTTATCAGATTAGACTCTGGTAAGTCATCGAGCCTTCAGCTATGAAAACCAACATGTTCATGCTTCCCTCTCTGGTAACTAACTAGGTTTGGATGTAATGGTCAGATAATTGGGAGTCCTGTCTGCTGAATTGTGTTATTTTCTGTTGTAACTTCTATTTATATTCTCTGAAGCTCAGGGTGCTGACTTTTTTTCCTCTGAACTAGGTAAATGATATATGTTTGATTGATTAAAGTGACTGTTGAAATTGTAACTTAATTGCACTCCATGGGTGGGGGACTTTGACTATTGTACTTTGTGATTGAATTAAAGACTCTGTGATTGACTAAATTAATGTACTTTGTTTGGGATTGGAAACTAATCTCCAGTTGAGATTACCCAAGAGTGGAGTACTTTGACTTTTGTGTTTTGACTTTTTGTATTTTGTCCCATATACACATCTTTTCCATCCAACCACTTTTCTTAACTCACACAGTCACTATATTAGTTTAGTCCATCAATCCTCCTTAAGGATGATTGAATGACTGAGTTACTAAATGATTGCATTACTAAATGATTGTACTTTGTTGAAAACTATTGTGACCACTTTGGTGAAAACTTTGTGGCCACAAATTGTTGAGTTGTGACATGTTGAATGCTGTATTTTGATTTTCTGTGGTAAGCTGTAACATGGTGAATGTTGTACCTTGATTTTCTGTGAATGTTTTACTTTTATTTGTTATTGAATAGAGAGTTTGGTATACTATGTATTCAGAACCCTGAAAGCTGTTCAAAGCAGCAGTCCTCTGGAAAGCTGCTCATCCTTGGCTTGACAGGTATGTGATCACAGACTACTGTTATGTAACCTAATTATTACTTTGTTGATAAGTCCTTAGTAAGTAGCCTGAACTTACTGAATTTAAATAGCCAGGATGGTAGTATGTGCACTACAGCCTACTTTAATTTAAGCACAATACCCTACCACAATACATTATTCTATTACTGTATGAGAAAATACAAAGAAGAGAAAAAGTCACTGACCACAGATTATGAAGGCAGTAATCTCTGTGTAAACTCACTATTGGTTCTAAATGATGGAAAAAAGATATAAGTCCTGAGTATCTTCATTTATTACAGAAGTTTAACTGATATAGTACAGTTGCCAAGCAAAGAAGCCAAATGGGCCCATGCATAATATTAGCTAGAAAAAACTCTTGCCAAATTGAGTGTTATGGCAGCCAAAGATAATACCAGTTTGCAACATAGGCTTATTTGCATAAGATGTCGTATTTTAAGTATTGTTGCTTCAAAAACCATAAAAGCATTTAAAGAGAAAAATGAGCCTAAAGAACTCCAGTTTTAACCAGATCATTTTAAAAAAATGAATATGTAAAGCTGGAAGAGAGAAAAAACACACTTGAAATGGAGCAGATTTTCTGGTATTTCTGTGAGAATTTATTTTAAGTAATGACAATAATGAAATATTTAGACTTTACCAATCTGCTACCTGATGTTAGAAAATAGTGAAGAAACTTAAGAAGATAAGGTCATGAATATCAGTTGTATCTGATAAAATATTGAACAGAAATTAATGCTGAAGACAAAACAATTTTTAAGATACCCTGGAACTAATTTTCAAGAGATTTCAAAGGAAGGAAAGATTTCAGAAGAATGGAATATATCACAGATGCTATTTACACTTAAGAAATATGTTAGGTGCTTATAATGGACAAAGCACCATGCTAGGAGCTTGGAGCAAAAAATAAAACAATTCCTACATTTAAGAAACTGACATTCTACTAGGGTGCACTGAAATAAGATCATTTGAATAGGGAGAGAGCAATAAGGTTCAGGGAGAACTTCAGTTAGTGCATCATATATATGTATGTATATATATATATGTGTATATATATATATATATATATATACACATATATATATATATGACCCATATATATGTATGACCCATATGCACATATACGTACACACATATACACACACACATATATACACACATATACACACATGTTCATATATATATGCATATGCAAGTATACGTGTATGTATAGCTATAGTATATGTATGCCAACATTAAATCATGAATAAAATTGAATAAAATTAAGAAATTACACTGGATTACATTTTGAAATGCTTTAAGTAATAGCTATTTTTAAAAACAACAATGCATTTCTACTAATGAATGATATGTGGTTTCAAAGTATTTAATGCTGTAATAGATGCATCATAATTACAGATGAACCAAAGAGTGATGGAAAGATTCCTTCCGGGTATAAGTAATTTATATGATTTTATCAAGTATTACATACAAAAATAAATGGTACAAATATATTAAATGTAGTAAAAAATGTGGAAAAGCCTCCAAAATATTAGGTAGAAACTTGTTGGATAACTTAGGGGGGCAAAATATGCCCAATAATTATACTGGATGTGAGTGTTTGACTGGGCATGATCAGTGTTGAGGAAGATAAAACCCAAAATGATGGTTACATGAACTATTGAAGAAAGTCTTTTTGTCCATTTGCAGATGCATTGAAATCTGCTAAGTCTTTCAAATTCTCCTGGTTTTCAAATTTCTCATCCACAAAATATAGTTTGAAATATTTTATTTCTAAGTTCTCTTCTAGCTCTAAAATTCCATAAAAATTCTATGACTTTCTGTGAGCCCTGGATACTTGCTACTATTTGAAACCTTGTCATATAAGGAGTGACTGAAGTATCTCAACATGTTTAGCCTGAAGCCAAAAGGACTTGCCAAATAAATGAGGAATATGGTAGAGGAAGAACTCCATTTTAACTGTCTGAACATTCTCCTGCAAACAACTTTAAAATACTGCTGCAAATCAAGTTCTGAAGTGGCAGAGTCAACAAAAAGTCAGACTGCCATATTCTTCCATCACAAGAAAGCTTAGGAGGTCAGACATAGAGATCAGGGACATGTGGGTGGAGGCTGACTTAGCAACCACATGAATGAAAGACCAACTTCTGGATTTGTCAATAGCACCAGCAGCAGGAGAATTCTTAAACCAGAGAGAATAAGGGAATCTGACAATGGATAAGAAAGAGATTACATGGAATCCCTATGCTAGCACTGGGTATGGGACCAATGCTGTCTGGCCACTCCATTGCCTGTGCTAACTTTTATAAAGAGTACTTTCTAAGAAAGAAAAACAAAATTAGGTTGCATGTGCATGTTTATTTCTCCTAAAGCTGGTGAATCATGCATAAAGAGATATGCATAGGAGTTCACTATGGAAATGACTGAGTGGAACAGGGAACTCTAAGAACAGGGGCCCTAAAGTGCAGTATTGATTGCAATTCCAAGGGATCAGGGGATCCCCTGGGTAAAGACTAGTGCCCACACTAGTAGGGCACTGTCACACCTTTTCCCCAATCATACCACCTCGGAAGCACAGAAAACTTTAAAAATTCCCAGAATTAACCCTGAAAACAGCAGTGAAAAATCACCTGATGCTTGGGACAGTGCTCTCTACCCACCTTATGGCAGTAAGAGCACCTAAGTTTGACACATAATTCAAAATCAACAAAGAGGCTGAAAAACATGAGGAAAAAATAAAAATATGAGCAAACAGTAAAGAGCTAATAAGGCAACAGGGAAGACCAAGAAATGAACGCAGAAGAAGACAATGATATCAAAATATCTATGAGCCTTAGTGAGAAAAAAGCAAATTGGACACAAGTCAAACAAGAATTCCTATAACAACTGAAAACTGATTTTCAAACTCAAATAAGAGAGACAGAGGAAAGAGTGGATGGAGAAATGAAAGTAAAGGAAAAAAAATAGAAAATAAGTAACACTTGATAAAAGAGGCACAAAAATACTGGGGAAAATGAAACCTTAAAAAACAGAATTGGTCAAGTGATTAATGAGTTACAAAATTTGTCTAAATGGGAAAAAAAGAGGTACAAAAGTTCTCTGCAGAAAATAATTCCTTAAAAATTTGAATTGGGCAAGTAGAAGCTAATGACTCATGAAGCATCAAAAAAACAATAAAAGTCAAAAGAAGAAAACAAAATAGAAAAAAATAAAACATCTCATTAGAAAATAGATTAAACAGAGATAATTTAAGAATTATTGGACTATGTGAAAGTCATGATAAAAAAGAGCCTAGATATCATATTACAATGAACTATAGGAGGAAACTCCCTTCACATCCTAGGACTAGAGGGTAAAATAGAAATTTAAAGAATCCACCAATCACATACTGAAAGAGATCTCAAAATGAAAATTTCTAGGATTGTTATAGTGAAATTCCAGAACTCTCAAGTCAAAGAGAAAGTACTTCAGAAAGCCTCCAGAAAAAAAAAATGCAAATATCATGAAGTTCCAGGGAGAATGACACAAAATTTAGCAGCCACAATATTAAAGGTTTTAAAGGATAGGAAGCCTTGGAGTATGATATTCTGGGAGGCAAAGGAGCTGCAATTATGACAAAGAATAACCTACTCAGAAAAACTGAATATAACCTTTCTGGGCAAAAATGAATATTTAATGAAATACAGGAGTTTTAAGCATTCAAAATGAAAAGATGAGGACTGAACAGGAAATCTGACTTTCAAATACAAGATTCAAGAGAAGCATAAAAAGGCAGACATGAAAGAGGAATCATAAATGACTAAATCAAGTTAAATTGTTTATATTCCAATATGGAAAGATAATGCATGTAACTCTTATAAACTTTATTAGTCATTGTAAAGGATTCTATGTAGGCAGAATGAATGGGACTGCGTAGATGATGTTGCAATGATCTTAAAAAGGGGACAGGTGAAGAGAGAGAAGATGAGGAGGAATGGGAAAATTTATCTCATATGGAAGAGGCACTAAATAAAGAACTTTTCCATTGAAATGGGTAATGATGGGGGTGTGGCAGTCATTGCTTGAACACATACATGTCTCTGTGTGTGTATATGTGTGTGTGTGTTTGTGTGTGTGTGCACACGTACAAATGTATACACATCCTCAATAGGATATAGAAATCTATCTCAACAGGGAAGTGGGAGGAGAAATTGATAAAAAGGGGGATTAATTAGAAGATTGGACAGATTAGTTTCTTCCTTCCTCCTTCCTTCCTTCCTTCCTTCCTTCCTTCCTTCTTTTCCCTCTCTTCCTCCTCTGCTCCTCCTCTCCTCCTCCTCCTTCTTCCTCTTCTTCTTTCTGTCTTCCTTTTTAATAATAGGATCAATCAATAGAGATTACTAGAAGAGGAACTTTTATTTAATAAATATTGTCATGGGAATCTGAAGATCTTCCCTGCCCCTAGGCCCATTGATAGGCTTAAGTGGCTTTGAGAACCTGATTTGAAAGTATGCTCTGCCCCCTAGTAGGCTGAATGTGGTCACATGGAGCCTGTGGCGGGAGGCTTGTTCTTCAAGAATGCCTACACCTAATTACTTTGTGATAGGGAAGTTAGTGAAGAGGGTTGTGACATTCTCTGATCCAGGGGAAGGCTATATATACCCTGATGTGAGTTTTTGTTTTGGAGCTCACTTTTGAAAGAGTTGTGTGATTTGGCCAGATGAGACTCTGGGAAGCCATTGAACCCTGACCTCTCCCTCTTCCCCTTCTCCCCCCATTTTGAAAACCCAGATGTTGATGCTTCCCTCTCTGGTAACTGCCTAAGTATGGATGTAATGGTCAGATGGCTGGAAGCCCGTCTGCTGATCTGTTTCTTTGTCTGCTTGTAACTTCCTTTTGTATTCTGTTTGTATTCTCTGAAGTTCAGGTGCTGACTTTTCCCCCTGAACTACATAAATGATATATATTTGATTACTGAAAGTAAGATTGTCAATGCATTTTGAATTGCTTTCCTTTAGAAAAGCAGATATAAGAACCTGAGCTAGCAGTCACCCTGGGTATGCTAGGGTGCTTGCTGATACAAATATAAGGAAGAGTTTTCCATCCATTGAGTTAATTTAAGGATGACAGGGGGCAGAGCCAAGATGGCAGAGTACCAGCAGCAACATATCACAGCTCTCACATAGCCACCCCAAAATACCAATAAAATAGGACTCTAAACCAATCCTAGAACTCCAAAATGCACACAAAGATACTTCCCACTAAAGTCAGCTTGGCTAGGAGGAACCATATCAGCACTGCGAACCTAAACCAGCCTGTCCTG
>CM053580.1:424060059-424071015 GCA_028627135.1 Pseudochirops cupreus | reverse complement strand
TCTTTGGCTTTTTGGGCCTCTTTTGCCATTTGAGTTAATCTATTTTTTAAGGTTTTATTTTCTTCAGTCAGGTTGCTTACTCTCTTTTCATGATTTTCTTGCATCATTCTCATTTCTCTTTCCAATTTTTCCTCCACTTCTCTCATTTGGTTTTCAAAATCCTTCTTAAGCTGCTCTATGGCTTGTAACAAGTCTACATTTTTCTTGGAAGCTTTTAGTGAGGGAGTTCTGACTGTGCTGTCTTCCTCCCATCGCATGCTTTGATCCTTTTTGTCCCTAAAAAAGGAATTTAAAGTTGCATTTCTGGGCTTGCTTTGCTTCCTTTGCCTACTCATGTTGCCAGTCAATTACTTGACTTTTAGATTCAGTAGCTCTGCTTTCAGAGAGGAGAGTTCTGTCCCAAATCACTGGGGTTTTTACAGCTGCCAGAGTTTTTGGAAGGCCACCATTCCTGTAGCCCCCACCAGCTTTGGCTCACTGAAAACATACCTCAGGCCACTATGTTGATCCAGACAGCTCAAGGCAAGAGCACTTAGCCTCTGAATGATTGCTTGGCCCCCCTGCAATCTGCAGGCTACAAGCTCTGAAGCAGCCACATGGAGGCAGGTACAGGGCTGCTGCTTCAGCCACTTCTAGCCCTGGGGCAGTTGGCCAGATGCTTTCCCCCAAATTTATCTGAGTTCCATTGACTGACCTTTCACTTAGTCCTTGTTTCTTATGTGTTGGTAAATCTGGAAAACACCACGGTTGCCAGTGATTTGTGCTCCAACGTCGCTTGTTCTGGTGGCCCCAGGGCTCTAGCCCTGGGTTCATTTGGTGCTGGTCTAGGCTCCCAGTGCACTGCAACGAACCCCTTTACGTCTGCCTGCCAGGCTTCCTTCAGAGGGAGATGTGTTTTTCTGTAATTTTTGTGAGTTCCGGAGCTTTAAAATTTGTTTAGGGTCATATTTTATAGGTATTTGAGGTGGTTATGGTGAAAGCTGCAGAGATATGCTGCTTCTACACTGCCATCTCCTGAGTGTATCTTTTGATCTTCTTTGTCATAATAGTAATTTTCTATGGTCAGATTTTTTTTCTGTTTTTTGCTCATTTTCCAGCCTATTTCTTGACTTTTAACTTTATTCTAAATTGGGACTCTTCTTCCCAAGTGAAAGGGGCACTCTTCTGAAGGTCAGGTTTTTTGTTGCAGATGTTTTCAGAGGTAATTTGGTGGACTTATGATTTTTGGCTTCCCTTAAAGTGATATAATCTAGGGAGAGGTGCGTTTACTACTCTCATGTACTATTCACTGGTTTGTGAGCAACAACAAACACTCTTTTCAACCCTGGAACAGTGACCAGGGTCCCTGCTCTCCTTGGCCCACAAGCTCTGCTATGCTAGTGCTTCTCCTTGCATTGGGACTAAGATCCAGGACTGTGCCCCAAATCCAAGTAAAGTAAATGCAACAGAGTCCTTCACCTGGTGCCATCAAAGTGACCCATGTAAATCTCCTTCTGACTCATTTTCCCATCCCCTTACAGTCTGTGGGCTGAGAGGTATGGAAACTCTGACTGCTGTTACTGATTTAGTTGCCTTAGGCATGCTCTTGGTTTGCTAGGGTCTGGTCTGCACTGACACAGCTTCTGCTGGACTGTGCTCCTCTTTCAACCTGGTACAAGAGACCTTTCCTACCAAACTTCTAAGTTGTTTTGGGATTGAAAACTGTTTTACCCTGTCTTCTTGTGGGTTCTGTAACTCTGGAATTTGTTCAGAGTCATTACTTAAATGCACTTACGGGGGTAGGGGAGATCTCAGGCAAGTCCCTGCCTTTACTCTGCCATCTTGACTGTGCCTCAACAACTTTTCTTGCCAAGTTCTGTTATGGAAAGATAAACCCAAGAAATCAAAGAAGACAAAAGATTTAAATTTGAAAGGGGAACTTTGGAATCATCAGATACAGGCTTCTTAAATTGCCAGTCTGGTTGGATATGTTTCATCATATTCTCTAGAATTCCATCACCCTTCCAGACGGGCCCCACTCTCACTGTGACTGGAGAAAGTGGAGGCTGATCCTTTAATGAAGTAGGGCATCCATCTCTTCCTTTGTCATCTGGTTGCATTCCTCTGGACATGCCCCAACTCTAGGTAATTTCTCCTGTTCCTGCTTCTTTTCAATTTTGTTTTATGTATTGTCTTTCTCCATTAGTTTATGAGATTCTTGATGGTTTGTATTTTGTCTTTCTTTGAGCCCCCCAACACTTAGCACAGTGTCTAACACACAGTAAGTACTTAATAAATATTTATTGATTTATTGTTTAGCTGACGTAGGAATGTAGGAGTTTAGATCTTGTGAATTGCCCAAGATCATAAAGATAGTTATCTGATACTTCTATAGGTAAAAAAAAAAAAATTGATGTTCTGATCAGACTTGATGATGAATGACTTCCTCAAGACCACACATATCTGTAGAATTCAGTCTCAGATTCTCTAACTCTTAATCCAGAGCTTTTAAACACTTTCCCCTCCTAATCTAATCAGAGCAATTGTTTTCAGGACTAAGAGGACTGAACTTTGAGTTCTTTGCCGACAAAATACTAATAGTTATTTTGAATTATCAATCACATCTGCAGGGAGTCCAGTAATTATTACATATATGCTTATGAGTCATATTCAATTCTCTGCACTTATATGGTGCCAATCAGACATTTGACAAATTAGTCACTCCTAATATTTGATGAACTCAGGTGTCTATAATAAAAACATCACATATAGACATAGTGTTGGAGACTGGGAAGATGGAATTCGAATCACCCATATAAAGAAGATATTCATGTCAAAAGACTCCCACAAAAGGACTTATGAAGGCCTGGTTCCTCGCTGATCTGACTAAATGGAGGAGTGTTTCAAAATGGATTTTTCTTTTTTTTTTTTTTTGCTTTACTGCCAGGGAGAAAAAAAAGACACATATGGCAAAAAGCTTTCAGATGTCATCAACATAGGTCAAATTTTAAATGGCTTAATGGTAATTATATCCAAATAAATATCAGAAGGAAGTGAGATCAGAACTAAGGTCTTTCTGATTAGGCACCCAGGATTCCAGCTATTAATACATATGGGCTACTTCTAGCATCTGCAAACAAATATTCAAATTTGAAATGATCACAATAAATACCAAAATTAATTGTAATTTTGTTTCTGTTTCTCAAGATATTAACTTTTAATATATTCGTTCATTTGCCTGTTTTTGATGCGTTACTTTTAGTCAAGGCAACAAAGATTTTAATTATTTATTATGTGCCAAACACTGTGGATATGAATAAAAGTAAAAATAAAGGCAGTCCCTTTTCTCAAAGTGCTAACATTCTAGTAGGAGAAGATAGCACATTAAAAAAAAATTGACTGGAAAGCAAGAGAGGGAGACGGAGCAAGAAAAAAGTTATGGGGACATGACGACCATGTTTAGAGAGTCAGAAGCATAGCCCAGGAGAAGAATGTCTTTACAATGTAAGTTCCAGCTTAGACAGCTTCAGCTTCTGTGTAGCTTGTCACACAATGTATGAGGTTTCCTCGTGTTGTGTGTTTTCCCCATGCTTGCTTTCTCAACTTCTTTTAAAATGCAACTCATAATATTTCTGCAGGTTCCTGCCGCTCTCTTATTGAACATATGGCAAAATGAGCTTCTTTTTTTAGAATATGTATCACTGCTATTTCTAATCAAGGTGTAAAAATAAACACTTTTTTTTAAAAAATTCTAATTGGATTCATCTTTAACTAGTGATATTATTTTCCTATAACCCTCAATGTAACTGAATCTTTGGAGGAAGTTCAGACATAAAAGTAATATGAGGAATTTTTAGACTGATTTCAGTTTCATTCAAGAAAAAACAAAATAGAATCCCAAAATAATGTTAATAATGGGATATCTTGGTGGGATTTTCCCTCATTAGAGATGTTTATAAAGACTGGATGACCATTATTAGAGATGTGGCAGAGATGATTCAGAGTCATGTACAAGTTGAATAAGATGACCTCTTAAGTCATTTATTATTCTGATAATGTAATTCTTTTTTAAATTTTTTTTTAAAAATAAAACTTTAGTATTAAAAGGCTGGAAAGCACTTAGGAAAAAAAAAGAGATCATTGTAACCATCTTTGCATTGCCTGGGATCATTGTCCCTTGAGTAGAAAAGCAGTTTTATTTAAGTCACAGGGAACTCTGGCCCAATACCCACTTAGTGTGTTTTTTTTTAATATTTATTTAATTAGTTTTAGTTTTCGAATTCCTTTTATATGATTTTGAGTTCCAAATTTTCTCCTCCAACTCCTTCCCCAAGACAACTTGGAATATGATATAGGCTATATGTGTACAATAATATTAAACATATTTCCATATTAGTAATGAGGTAAAAAAGAATTAGAACCAAAGGGGAAAAAACATGAGAAAGAAAAATATCAAAAAAATAAAATAAAAGTTTAGAAAAAGGAAAAATAGCATGCATCAATCTACATTCAGACTCCATGCAGTTTGTTCTAGATGTGGACAGCATTTTCCATCATGAGCCTTTTGGAATTATTTTGTATCATTGCATTGCTGATAAGAACTTTTTATTAAGAGGATTTGTTCTGTGAAGTTTGGATTCACTCAGGGGGCCATACTTGAGGACCTAGAAGGCCACATGTGACCTAGATGTCACAGGTTCCCCACCTTTGATTAATCCAACATTTTTTTTAGTGCTGTCACATTTTTGCACCTCTCCTATAATCTGTTCCATAAAGTTAACCCTCCCTTCCCCACCCTCCTGCTAATACCACACACCCATCTTGCTCTCAGTTACCTATGCTTCTGGATTTACTTTTCTTGTTCAGCAATTTCATTCATGTCCATGACCCCATTTGGCATTTTCTTGGCAAAGATACTAGAGTAGTTTTCCATCACTTCCTTGTGCAGCTCAATTTAGATAAGGAAACTGAGACAAACAGGGTTGAGTGACTTGCCCAGGGTCACACAACTAGTAAGTATCTGAGACCAGATTTGAACTCTGGAAGAGAAGTTATCCTGACTCCAAGCTCTATACTTCACCACCTAGCTATTTCACACTTCTAGATTATAAAATGATAAATGAAAAGTTGTGCTGAAAGGAAAATTCTTTATTTGAACTTTAATCCTGATTAACAAGGAAAAACTCAAGACAAGCTGATCACTGAATATCAGCAAGGGCTTAAAGGTGAGAATAGCTTTTATGGGTAACTTTAAAATAATGCAGAGAGGCCCACCTCAGCAAAAAAAGGCCCTTCTATCTCAGTTTTTCCCCAAGGTAGCAAGAATGTGACAATTTGCTGATAGGGGCATGTGACAAAGACAGATGATACAAAAAGCTGCAGACATGGTATCTCCTTCCCCACCAGCACCTTTCCCAACACTGTGTGATAAAAACAAGAAGGAACAATGGGTAACTGAGTCAACATAATTACAATAGTTGCATGGGATCTTACAAGTTGGATATTTATAAAGTGAGGAAACTGAGACCTGGGAAGGACTTACTGAAAGGCACAAATAGTAAGTAGCAAGGAAAGGATTTGAATGCTGGTTCTCTGAATTACAAATCTAGGCTATTTCTTTCAATCAAAAATTCAACAAATACTTATCAAGTAGGAATAAATGTGTCAGGAACATTAGGTAACAACACGTGCACAACAACACTAGTGAATATAAAACCAAAAATGAAACATCTATATCTTAAAGGATCTTACATTCAATTTAGAAGACATAATCTGTATGTATATGAGAGTATGACACCTCAACACTATAAAAACAAAGCAATGTGGGGGAGGCGTAAGGAGTTAGAAACTGAGAGGATCAAGAAAGTTTTCATGTAGAAAGCTTTGCTTGAGTTCAATTTTAGAAAAAATAATAGATTCTTACAGGTAGATATAAGAGATTTTCCTAAAATATGAAATGATTTCTTTTACATAAGCTTTATTGGGTCTTCTGATAGAGTCAAATAGTAATCCCAGAAGGTTTATTAAGAATTTGAAATATTTTTACTGAAAACATTTCATAAAGGGAACCCTTCCTTTATTTTAGCCTCTAATTGCTGAACCCATACCATTTTGCAAAAGAAAAACAGATGAACTCCTTCAGAAGAGTTATAGCTTATATAGAGAATATTAATTTAGGCAGCAAAAAAAAAAAACTCAAGGATAATAGAACAATAATACCAATATCCAAACCAATAACATCACCTTTATATGATGTTTTGTGTTAGAAAAGTTAATCATTTTTAGTAATTGAAACTAATCCATTATGACATAGACTCAGCTTTGGATGACAGAATCCTAATAACATATAAATAAAGTGTATCACTCAGACATTCACAGTGAGAAGAAAACTCTTCAATTACTCAATATTCACTTTTAGAAACTTCAAAACAAATTCTTCAAACTAATGATATGGAATTCTATTATATACGTTAATTACCTTTTTTGGACAAGCATTGTCAACCTGCACTAATATTGCCAAAATGGGTCCCTAAAATGGGTGACCATTTCTCCTCTCAGAGTTCTAGTATAACCCTAAGAGGCTGAGGGTTTCTAGTAATGTTAATTCTACCAGTGTTTCCCATTACAGTTAGTTTCCTCAAATAATTTTGTTTTGTTTTTATGACATACGTGCAATAACATGTTGTAATGCTATGCGCATGCAGCTTTCCAAAAATAATGCTACTGTGAACAGGTTTTAAGGTTCTGATTACACAGTATAGTGAACACTCCATTTATTTCATAATAAATCAAGGCAAACATTCACAACAAATCACAATATAATATTCACAACATTATGTCTTATCACAGAAAATCACAATAATGTTCACAAAAGCTTAGTATTAGAATAGCCACATAGTTTTCACCAAAGTGGCCACAGTATTTAAGAACAAAGAATAAAAGAGTAATCATCTGGTTTCCCTAAGGAGGAAACTCTCCTTACTTAATCATTCAATCATTTCATAATACAAGTCAGTCTTCCATTGGGCAATCATAAGTTAACTTAATCAGTCACTTATCCAGATTCTAAATTACTAAGTAACATTAATCACTAAATACAATCATTAGAAAATTACACAAACCCTCCACCCCTCAGTGTCTAGTAAACTTAAATTTCATCACATGTTTAATGTCCAAGGAGAGGCCTTTTCTTCATCTTGATTCAGGGTGGTCTCTCAGATTCCCTGGATCCCCTTCCATGTTCCCAGATCCTACCTTAATCCACCAAACAATCACCTGGATTCAGAGGCAGACAGCTCCCAGATTCTCGTCCAGTCCTCGAGGCAGTTCTTGGTACACACTGAAGTTCATAGGGTCTAGCACATCTCAAAACCTTCATAACTTCTGTTGCCAGGAACCCAAGGATCAACCAAGCCACAAACAAAGGCTCATCTTGGTCATGCTTCTTTAGTCCTCCAGCAGTTTAGCTAGCCCTAGGACCCAGAGGAAATCTCAGCCTTCCAGGAGGCAGCAGCCACTTCAGCCTTCCAGGAGGCAACAGCCACTTTGGCCTTCCAGGAGACAACAGCCACTTTGGCTTTCACCAGATTCTGGTCTCGTAGAAAACTCCAACTCAGTTCTCAGTCCAGTAGCATCCCAACACCCAAATGCTGGAACAATTCTGCTTTCTCCACCAGGAGTAAAAATTCTTGATTCTGACTATCTCTGGGGATCTTTTTATATACACACAAACACATACTGGCTTCCTGTCCCAGCCAAGCCCTTCCTGTGATGTCAACAACAGGAGTCAGAGTTCACATCTTCTGTTTCTTTCATAGAAGTTCTCAGTCCTTAGTTCCTAAGTTATGTAAGTATGTATGTATAATGTTAAACATATTTCTACATTAGTCATGCTGTGAAAGAAGCAGAACACAAAGGAAGAAACATGAGAAGGAAAAAAAACAAAAAGCAAAAATAGTAAAAAATAATACCCATTGACCTACATTCAGAATTCATAGTTCTCTCTCTGGGTGTGGATAGCATTTTCCATCACAAGTCTTTTGGAATTGGCTCGAATCATTGTATTGCTGAAAAGAGGTAAGTCTAACACAATTGATTATCACAAAATGTTGTTGTTGTTATGTACAGTGTTCTTCTGTATCTGCTCACTTCACTGAGCATCATTTCATGTAAGTCTTTCCTGGGTTTTTTAAATGAAATTCTCCCACTCATCATTTCTTATAGAACAAAAATATCCCAATACATTCATATACCAAATTGTGCTCAGTCACTCCCCAATTGGAGGGCATCCCCACAATTGCCAATTCTTTGCCCTACAAAAAGAGCTGTTACAAATACTTTTATACATGTAGGTCCTTTTCTCATTTGTATGGTCTTTTTGGGATACAGACCTAGTACTGCTGTTGCTGGATCAAAGGTAATGCACAGTTTTGTAGTCATGTTGTCATAGTTCCAAATTGCTATCCAGAATGGTTGGACCAGTTTGTATCTCTACTAACAATGCATTAGCGTCCCAATCTTCCCACATATTCCCCAACATTTATTATTTTCCCTTTCTGTCATATTAGTCAATATTATAGGTTTGAGGTAGCATCCAAGAGTTGTTTTAATT
Organism: Pseudochirops cupreus; assembly: GCA_028627135.1. Classification (NCBI taxonomy): domain Eukaryota; kingdom Metazoa; phylum Chordata; class Mammalia; order Diprotodontia; family Pseudocheiridae; genus Pseudochirops; species Pseudochirops cupreus. The sequence goes on along the minus strand of CM053580.1, from coordinate 424,062,425 downwards.
TGCATATCTCTAATCAAGAGTTATTTAGAGCATTTTTTTCATATGACCATAGATAGCTTTAATTTCTTCATCTGAAAACTGCCTGTTGATATACTTTAAACATTTATCAACTGGGGAATTACTTGTATTCTTATAAATTTGACTTCTCTATATATTTGAGAAATAAGGCCATTATCAAAAACACTGTCTTTAAAAATAGTTCCCAGATTTCTGCCTTCTTTCTAATCTTGGTTGCATTGGGGTTTTTTTGTGAAAAAAACTTTTAAATTTAATGTAATTAAAATTATCCATTTTGATTTTTATAATGTTTTCTATCTCTTATTTGGTCATATTTTTTTTCTCTTCTTCATAGAATTGAGAGGTAAACTATTCCTTGTTCTTCTAATTTGCTTAGGTATCACTTTTTGTGTCTAAATCATGTACCCATTTCTACATATGCTTAGCACACAAAGTGAGAATTTCAGTCTATACCTAGTTTCTGCCACACTCATCTCATTTACCCAGAAATTTTTGTTAAGTAATAAGTCCTTATCCCAGAAGCTGGAGTCTTTGGGTTTATCAAACAGATTACTATAATCATTTATTACCCTATCTTGTGTGCCTAAACTATTGCACTGATCCACCAATCTATTTCTTAGCAAATACCAAAAACTTCATGATTGCTACTTTATAATACACTTTTAGATCTGGTAGGACTAGGCTACCTTCCTTTGTGTGTTTATTTTTTTAATTCATTCCTTTGATACTCTTGATATTTTGTTCTTCCAGATTAATTTAATTTTTTTTCTGGCTCTATCAAATAAATTTTTGGTAGTTTGATTGGTATGACACTGAATAAGCAAATTTAAATTAGGTAAAATTGTCATTTTTATTGTATTACCTCAGCCTACCCATGAACAATTGATATTTTTCCAGTTGTGTAGATCTGACTGTATTGGTGTAAAAATGATTTTATAATTGTGTTCATATAGTTTCTTGGTTTCTCTTGGCAGGTAGATGCTCAAATATTTTATATTGTCAACAGATTTTTAAATGGAATTTCTCTATCTCATGATGCTGAGTTTTCTTGATAATATATAGAAATGCTGATGGTTTGAGAGGATTTCTTTTATGCCCCGCAACTTTATTAAATTTCTTAATTATTTCAATTGTTTTTAATGGATTCTCTAAATATACCATCATATCATCTTCAAAATATGATTGTTTTGTTTCTTCATTGCCTATTCTAATTTAGTCAATCTCTTTTTCTTCTCTTATTGCCATTGCCAGCATTTCAGTACAATATTGAATGATGGTGATGATTGCAGTGGCATCCTTCTTTCACCCCTGATCTTATCAAGAATTCTTGTAGCTTGTCTGTATTACAGATAATGCTTGATGATGTCTTTAGATAGATATGGCTTGTTATTTTAAGGAAAACTTCATTTATTCCTGTGTCTTCTAGTGTTCTTAATAGGAATTGGTGCTATATTTTGTCAAAAGCTATTTCTGCATATATTGAGATAATCATATGATTTCTGTTACTTTTGTTATTGACATGGTCAGTTATGGTGATAATTTTCCTAATACTGAACTAGCCCTACATTATTGATATAAATCTCACCCAGTCACATAAGTTGCTATAATATCTTTGATGATACTTTATTTAAAATTTGTAAATCAATATTCATTAGGGAAATTGGTCTATAATTTTCTTTTTCTATTTTGGCTCCTCCTGGTTTAAGTATCAGCACCAAATTTGTGTTATATAAGGAATTTGGTAAGACTTCTTCTTTGCTTATTTTTCCAAATAGTTTGCGTAGTATTGAAATTAATTGTTCATTAAATTTTTAGTAGAACTCACTCATAAATCCACCTGACCCTGGAGATTTTTTCTTAAGGGAGTTCACTTATGGTTTCTTCAATTTCTTTTTCTAAAATGGGGTTAAGTATTTTATTTCCTCTTCTGTTAATCTGGGCAATTTATTTTTTTATAAATATTTATCTATTTTACTTAGATTGTCAGACTTATTGGCACAATGTTGAACAAAATAATTCTTAATTATTGCTTTAATTTCCTCTTCACTGGTAGTGAATTCACCTTTTCATTTTTTATACTCATAATTTGATTTTCTTTCTCTTTTTTAATCAAATTAACCAAAGGGTTTTTTTTTTCTATTTCATTGTTTTCCCATAAAAATGAGCTCTTAGTTTCATTGATTCAATAGTTTTATTAATTTCAAACTTATTAATATCTCCCTTGATTTTCATAATTTCTAATTAGGTATTTAATTGGGGATTTAAAAATTGTTCTTTTCCTACCTTTTTAGTTGCATTCTAATTCATTTATCTCCTCTTTCTCAATTTTATTCAAGTAAACATTTAGA
>CM053580.1:424037400-424053580 GCA_028627135.1 Pseudochirops cupreus | reverse complement strand
TTTAAACTATAGTCTTTCTATATCTTTCTCTGAGTTTAGGTATCTCCTTCCATCCTGAGGCTTGTAGAGTTGTCTTTAGCTGTGCATTGTTGAGGATAGTCCAGTTTATCAAGGTTGGTCATCATATGTATGATGTGTCTGTGATTGTGTACAGGTTTTGCCTGGTTCTGCTCTTGTGAGGTAGTTTTTTCAAATACATTTCCTGACAGCGTCCCATCCCTCTGGACACAAATTATTGGGAACACATCATGAAATACACACTGTGATACAAAGAATGCATGCAGATGCCTATTGCTCAAGACTGAATTTAATCACCTCCTACTTGAGACCATTTGGTAGCTTTGGGAAAGTTTTCTCCTGAACCAAACCTCTGAAGCTGAGCTATTAAAGTGCTAATTAAAGAAAGTTCATGGAAGACATGAACACTGGGAGCCTGGAGTAATTGGCAAGAAAAAAGACAAGGTTCAAATATATCAGTTTATTTGCTCCTCCTGATTAGATTCTAATTTTAATACCAATATTTCTTTGCACGCCAAGGTGCTTTGGGAGAGGTCTCAGCCTTTCTCAGTAGAATGGACAGCTCTTCACTGAAGGGGATGGGGGACAGCACATTTTTATTCCAAGTTTATTCTGACCATGCTGTTGGAGTCAACACAGAAAGAAGCCCAGGAAATTCTTTACTTTTCATCCTGCCATGGCAAGTAAGAGATCAGAAAAAAAAAATTAAAAATCACCCTTTAAGGGAACAGATAAATAAATTATGAAGTAATAGCCATTCAGCAAACCCATTGCCACTGAAAAAAAGATGTGAAGATTTGATCACCTTCTTTTTTTAAGTAAATTTATAGCATATATTGACTTCTATCTTTTCTTAAGATGAAGAAAAACATACCAGACAGAGATGCTTCTTTAAAATAAAGTCTAATTCCAACATGCCTTTCTGGACTAATCTTACTTTAATTCTTTCCATTTCTGCACTCTGAATTCCAGTCAGATAGACCTACTAATAGGAAGTCTATGTTCCATCTCCCCACTCTGTTCCTTATGCTTAATCTTTTCCATATGCCTAAAACTGATTATCTCTACACATTCACCTCTTAGCATCCTTAAATCCTTTTGAGACTCATCTCAGGTGCCACATCTTATATGAAGCCTTTTCCAGTTTCCCTGTTTTCTAGAGTTCTTGCTCCCTCACTCACATCATATTACATTTCTCTTATCTGTGATAATAAAATGTCACCCCTGTAGAATGTAAGTTCCTTGTGGGAAAGGATTCCTTGTTTTGTTTTGGGGTTATACCCTTACAACTAGCACAGTGCCTTGCTGATAGCAAATGTTTTATAGATGCTCGCTGATTTAATTTCAATTGAACATGATTTGTTTTTATAAGTCATTCTAAAAGTGGCAAATATTTACAATGAAAATGTGCTCTTATAAATTAATCTTTTTTTCAATTAGATAGTAATCTGGGCAATATAAAATACTATGAGATTAACTATAATCTTTCTCTAGGGGTCAGTGATGAGCTATATAGGTAACTTTGTGGAAGTTCACCTATATTTTGTTCATATTTAACCTAGAGCACAGAAAATAACAGGATTAACAGAATTATAACAGAACTGTTGAAAATAAATAAATTGCATGTCAACAAACATCAACATATGTAACTAAAAATTTGAAGCTGTAAGTGAAATTGGCTCATTACCCATTACATAGTCAAAAACATGCTTAGAAACAAAGAAGAAAATGGAACTTTAGAAGCATATGCATATACTTCCTAAGGCAAGTACCTTGAATATGTAATCATGATCCAAATCAGGTTGAAACTTGTAGATGACCTGTTGGACTAAGATATGCCCGCTTATCTTTTTAAGCAGTATCATTAATGTTATCTTCATAGCATGTTGGATATTACACAGCAGTGTAAGCTAGGCAGCGAGGTGGCTTAATGGGCCTGAAGTCAAGAAGATTTGAATTCCAGCCTCAGACATTTACTTATCTGTGTGATCCTGGGTGAGTCACTTAATCCTATTTGCTTCAATTACCTCATCTGTAAAATGAGCTAGAGAAGGAAAGGGCAAAAACATACCAGTATCTTTGCCAAGAAAACCTTAAATGGGGTCACAAAGAGTTGGACACTACTGAAACAACTGAAAAACAACAAAGTAGTATCCGATAAGGATTTATACTGAATTTTATATTGTTCAAAACACTTCCACATGCGTCAGTCCATTTTCTTCTCTCAGGTTTGAGGGGTAGACAGGACAAGAATAATTTTATTCATTTTACAAGTAAGGAAATTAAATCGAGAAGGAGTAAATAAAATTTAACACTAGCAATGATAAAGAAAATGGTAATTGTACTTATTCCTAATCTAGTGTTCTTATACCTAATGCAATGCTTTTTCCTCTCATCAAAAATGCCTTATAATTAGTAGATATATAACAAATATTGACTGATTAAATTATCAAAGGAATTTCAGAATTCACCCAATTCTCAAAATGGACCTAAATGCCTTTGGAGCATGGTGTCAAACTTAAATAGAAAGAGATCTCTGGTAGCATAATGCCTTAGAAGACCATGAATTAACATTATCTACACTGGATTATTTTTTTTTTAAACAACATATGCCAATTACATTTTAATCTAGCTCCTTCATACTCAGGAATTTTGCCAGCCACTTGTAGCTAGCTGGCCATGAGTGTGACAGCACTTCTTTGGAGAGTATCTAAAAATAGTATGTTCTTTCTATATCTTCCTGTTAAGCCTGGAGGCAAACTTTGGGATTTTGGCATGTGAAGTAAATGTAATTGGCAGTGAGGAAGAGGGACTGGATGCTAGTACATTCTGAGGTTGGAATATTGCCACTAATTCATTCATCCTATGAGTTCCTAGGCTAGGTGTAATGAAAGTCTTCCTCCCAGGTGATTTGTAGTCATGATGCTACGAGCGCCTGACAGTGATCACTGAGTAAGCCTAGCAAAGGAAGGGTTGAACATGCTTCCTTTACCCAGGGCACTGGCACAGGGATGGGTGCTTGAAGTTCCCTCCCTGTAAGATAGTCTTTGACACTCTATCTTCCTCAATATAACCACTGTGGAAATTAAGTATGCTGCCCTCCATTTCAGCATCTTGGGTCAAAGGAACATTCTCATTCTTTTATTTATATTGCTGGTCATCTATTATAAGCAAAAAGGAATGGGAGATTTTATGATCAGCTCCCAAAGAATTTCACTTTTTGAGAGATTTCATACAAGAGAGAAGATTATTGTACTGCCATTAAACCTCAAGCACTTAACCTGAGTTTTTGCACATAGTAAGTGCTTTATAATTGCTTGATAACTTGAATTGAATGAAAAATTGGCATAGATAAGATAAATAGAATGAAAAAAACTATCCATCAAGAAAAAGAGCAGGAAAATGTGCAAAAAAAGATATGTTATATTAATGAGTGATGATAATAATAGCCAACTTCTCAGTGAATATTAAGGTCTGCCTTTCTTTGATAGCACATCTTTAAATATCGATCTACTGTTTTCCAGAGCACTGATAATATGATTATCACTGATATCCTCTTGACCTTACAGAAAATGTCCAGCTTCTCAGAGGAACTAGGAAGGATGGATTAAACTTTAGTACTTATTAAGTAGCTAAGATTGACCTTTTTGCTCAGTTCTCTGTAAGATATAAATTGGTGGCTTTGGCATGATAGATTCTCCTTAGACTCCCTTATTGAATTGTTTTACTCTTCTTGCATTCAAAAACCTGCTCTCCGCTCATAATAGCTCAAGTGCTCTGTTGCCTGCCTACCCTGAGTTTCTCTCTGCTTGCTTTTCTATTGACATAACTAAAGTTCCAGGCTAGTGCTTAAAAAACAACAATAAATAAAAAAAGAAAAATTAAAACCAGAGCAAGAGTTTAAAAAAATAATTAAGATGATAAGGATATATGTATTCTCTTATAAGGTTTGTCAGTGAGGAAACGGCAAATTAGATCTTTATTCCCAAAGAGACAAACATGTAAGGTTGATATTTCCAAAGAGAAAATTTAGGATGTGCATTCATGTTTTCATCTTGAGACAATACATGAAATAACAGAATTAATTGCACAAAATACGTCAATCTGAATAGGTTCAATAAGCATTCATTTTAAAAACAGTGAAAGATTACAATCCAAAATAAGACTACATTCCATTATTTAAATACAAATACACATACATTTAAATGTTTGTTACCATGTTTACATATTTTCATATATACACACATTGGGTTTTCCAATGAAGAATTATGCACATCTTCAGTGAAATCAAAATAATGAATATGATCAATCTATGCATAACAAAATATATTTAATTGTCCTAAAATATTAAAACTAAAGAAATTCTATACTAACATGCATAAGGAAATGTACAGTGATATAAAATAAACTTAATGAATCATCTAAATATTGGCAGAATATATTTGAAAAGACCAGCCCAACCTGGTTGGTGTTGATGTTTGAGAGTTTGGCAAGTTCACATCTTATACATTTGCTTTTGCCCTCATTGTTTTCTTTATACCACTCAAGTAAGCAATCCATAAACATTTCTCTTGAACCATATTTTCTTTTTTTAGGGTAACCAGATAACTATTTAAATTATTTGAAATATAATGGTCTACATCTAACTATCTTCAACATTCTCTTTCTTGATTAGTATGAAGTACTTGTTTACTGTATCACTATTGCATCCATTACTTACCGGCCAATTTTCCCCTGGCCATCTGCCTTTCTTCTAAATGAGCATAGTAGTTGCCCTTGGTATTTTTTTTCCCAGCCTTAAACATGACATTATCATAAATTTAATAATTTTTTAATATTTTGTTTTTAGATGAATGATGTTGAAATTGTGGTTTAATTCTTCTTCTCTAGAAGAATTTTTAAACTATTTTTAAAAATCTATACTATGTAAATATCTATTTTTCCTGTCTACTTAAGAAATCTGTGTTATATATGTAACATGTAAAAGACATCTATTTATGGTAATTTTTCTCTTTTCAATTATTGAGGAATTTTGAGAGGCATCATGGCATAGTCATAAGATCCCTAGGTGAAAAAAAAAATGAAGCAATTTCAGAAGACCTGATTTGAGTTTCTGCTCTGCTGCTTATTAGGTATGGAATATAGGTCATTTTTTTAAATCTCTCTTTGCTTTAATTTCCTCATAATAAAATGGGATTGGCAATATTCATTATTTGTTATTAAACATATTATTGTTCCAATTACATGTAAAATAATTTTTAACATTTATTTTTTTTATTTTGAGTTCCAAATTAATTCTCTCTCTCCTTCATTCCTACCTCCCCACTTGTAAAGAAGGCAAGCAATTTGATATATGTTATGTGTACAGTAATGCAAAATATATTTCCATGTAAGTTATGTTAAAAATTATGTTACATTAAAGAAAATTAATACAAAAATGAAAAATAAAGAAATCGGAAAAAATTTTGGTCCCCATTTAGACTCTATCATTTCTTTCTCTGGAGGTGCATAACATTTTTCATCATAAGTTCTTCAGAATTCTCTTGGTTCTCTATATTGCTGAGAGAAATTAAGTCACTCACAGTTGATTATCATACAATTCTGCTGTAACTATACAATGTTCCCCCGGTTATGCTCACTTCACTTTGTATCAGTTCATGTAAGTCTTTTCAGGTTTTTCTGAAAGTATGCTGCTTGTCATTTGTTACAACGCAATATTATTCCATCACAAAAATGGCTCCTTTGTTGAGCCATTACCCAATTGATGGGCATCTCCTAAATTTCCAATTCTTTGCCACCACAAAAAGAGCTGCTATAAATAGTTTTGAACAGATAAGTCATTTTCCTTTTTTTTTTTTAATCTCTTTGGGAATACAGGCCTAGTAGTGCTATTGCTATGTCAAAGGGTATGCATGCTTTTATAACCCTTTGGGTATAGTTCCAAATTGCTGTATACAATAGTATAATCAATTCATAACTCCAGCAAAAGTACTTTAACATCTCATTTTTCCCACACCCCAACTAACATTTGTCATTTACCTTTTCTGAACTATTGTATAATCTAATAGGTATGAGTTAGTTCCTTCAGAATTTTTTTTTTAATTTGCATTTCTCCAATCAGTAGTGAGCTGGAATATTTTATCATATAGATGTAATTACTTCATCTGAAAACTGATTATATATTTTGATCATTTATCATTTGGGGAATGGCTCATATTTTTTATAATTTTGACACAGTTCTCTATGTGTTAGAAAAATGAGGCCTTTATCAGAGAAAATTGCTTCATTTTTTTCACAGTCACTATTGCTAACTATATTTTCTTGCATCTTATTCCCCCTACCCCTATTTATTCTATTCTCTTTCCCTTTCACGCTGTCTCTCCTCAAAAGTGTTTTGCTTCTGATTACCACTTCTCCCAAATTGCCATCATTCTATCACACCCCCTTCTCTTATCCTCTTTACATTCTATTCTCCTGTAGGGAGAATATACCCCATTACCAAGGCATCTTATTTCCCAGTTACATATAAAAATAATTTTTAACATTCATTTTTAAAACTTCAAGTTGCACATTCTCTCCTTTCCTCCCTTCTCTCCCTCATCAAGAAGGCAAGCAATTCCACATAGGTTATACGTGTCATGCAAAACACTTCCGTAATAGTCATGGTGTGAAAGATTAACTATATTTCCCTCTATCCTATCCCATTCCCCATTTATTCTATTCTCTCCTTTCAACTTGTCCCTCCTCAAAAGTGTTAGCTTCTGCTTACCCCCTCCCCCAATCTGCCCTTGTTTCTATCACCTACCCTTTTACATTCTTCCCCACTACTTTCTTGTAGAGTAAGATAGATTCCCATACCCAATTAAGTGTGTATGTTATTCTCTCTTTAAGCCAATTCTGATGAGAGTAAGGTTCACTCATTCCTGTTCACCTCCTCCCTCTTCCCCTCTAATGTAAAAGCTTTTTCTTACTTCTTTTACATGAGATAATCTATCTTGTTCTACATCACCCATGAGAAAGGTCTTATGAGTTACAAATATCATCTTTCCATGTAGGAATGTAAACAGTTTAACTTTAATAAGTCCCTTATGAAATCTTTTTCCTGTGTACCTTTTCATGCTTTCCTTGAGTCTTATATTTGAAAGTCAAATTTTCTGTCTAGCTCTCATCTTTTTCTCAAGAATGCATTAAATTCCTCTATGTCATTGAATATTATTTTTTCCCTTCATGGATTACACTCAGTTTTTCTGGGAAGATGATTACTGGTTTTAATCCTAGCTCCTTTGCCTTCCTGAATATAATATTCCATGTCCTCTGACCTCTTAAGGTAAAAGCTGCAAAACTTGTGGTGTCCTGATTGTGGTTCCACAATACTTGAGTTGTTTCTATCTGGCTGCTTGAAATATTTTCTCCCTAAATTCTGGAATTTGACTATAATGTACCTGGGAGTTTTCATTTTGAGGTCTTTTTCAGGAGGTAATTGGTGAATTCTTTCAATTTCTATTTTATTCTCTGGTTCCAGATAATTTCTTGAAATATGATGTCTAGGCTCTTTTTCTAATCATGGTTTTCAGAAAGTCCAATATTTTTTTTCCAATTATCTTTCCTGAATCTATTTTCCAGATCAGTTGTTTTTCCTGTGAGAAATTTTTAATTGTCTTCTATTTTTTCATTCCTTTTATTTTCTTTTATATCTTGTAGATTTCTCAGTCATTAACTTCCATCTGCTCAATTCTAATTTTTAAGGATTTTTTTTTTCTGGAGGTAGGAAAGTAGGGCAAGTGGGGTTAAGTGACTTGGCCAAGGTCACACAGTTAGTAAGTGTTAAGTGTCTGAGGCCAGATTTGAACTCAAGTCCTCCTGATTCCAGGACCAGTGCTCTATTCACTGTTCCACCTAGCCACCCTGAATTATTTTCTTCAATGAGCTTTTGGACCTCCTTTTCCATTTGACCAATCTGCTTTTTTAAGGTATCTTCTCTTCATTGGCTTTTTGAATCTTTTTTGACATTTGGCCTAGCTTTTTTTTTAAGATGTAAAAAAAGCAATTGATTCATTTTTCATGATTTTCTTGCATCACTCATTTCTCTGCCCAATTTTTCCTCTACTTCTCTTACTTGATTTTCAAAATCCTTTTTGAAAGGATTTCCATGGTCTGAGACAAATTCACTTTTTCAAAACTGCTAAATCTTTTATTACTGTGGCTTTACAATGTTTGAATTGTTTTATTCTGGATGCTTACAATATTTTTTCATTGACCCGGGATCTCTAGAATTTGACTACAATATGCCTGAGAGTTTTCATTTTGTGAACTCCTTCAGAAGGTGATCAGTAGATTCTTTCAATTTTTATTTTACCCTCTTGTTCTAGAAAATCAGGGCAATTTTCCTTAATAATTTCTTGAAAGATTCTATCTAGGTTCTTTTACTCTCTAGGCTTTCAGGATGTCCAATTGTTCTTACATTATCTCTTCTGGATCTATTTTCCATTTCAGTTGTTTTTCCAATGAGATATTTGACATTTTTTTCTATTTTTTTATTCTTTTAAGTTTCTTTAAATGTTTCTTGATGTCACATGGAATCATTAGCTTCTAATTACCCAATTCTAATTTTAAAGGAATTATTTTCTTCAATGAGATTTTTGTCCCCCCTCTTCCATTTGTCCTATTTTATTTTTAAGGAGTTCTTTCACTTTAATGATTTTTTTAATGTCTTTTTTTTTCCAATTTGACCTGTTTGGCCTTTTTTGTATAGATATATACATATACATATACATACATACATACATATATATACATACATACATACATACTATATATATGTATATATATATACATATATATATATATATGTATATATCTGTGTATAGAGAGACAGAGAGAGAGGGAGAGATACATACACATTGTGTGGGTATTTTGTGTGTCTGTGTGTATATACATATATACATATACACATTTGTGTATCTGTATGTGTGTGTGTGTGTGTGTGTGTGTGTGTGTGTGTGTGTGTGTGTGTATTCAATTTGGCCAATTTTGCTTCTTAAGGAATTTTTCACTTTAGTAGATTTTTGTCCTTTTTTTTATCATTTGGCCTTTTAAGGTGTTTTTTGTCTTTCAGTATTTTAGTGCCTCTGTTACCATCTATTGACACTTTTCTCATGATTTCCTTGCATCACTCCTACTTTTTTCTGCAATTTTTCCTCTACCTCTCTTATTTGATTTTTAAAATTCTTTTTAATTCTGAAAATAATTCACATTTCTATTTTTATTTCAATGCATCAGCTTGAACTTTGTTGTCATCTTTGAAGTTTGTATTTTGGTCTTCCTGGTCACCATAGTAACTTTATATGCTCAGGTTCTTTTGCTCTTGTTGTTTAATTCATTTTTCCAGCATATTTCTTGACTTTTAACTTTATCTTATAGTTGAGCTCTGCTCTCAGTTGGAGGGAGTACTGTTCCTAGCTTAAGTTTTCTTGTGCTATTGTTTCAAATATAGTTCTGGGAATCTATACATTTTCATTTCTTCCAAAGTGGTATGTTCTACAGAAAGGTAACAGACTGATCTGCTGGTCTGTGTTTTGACCTGTGAGAGACCATAAGCACTCTTTTTTCTATGGAATTGTAGCCAGGGTCCCAGTTCCATGAAGGTCACATGCTCTAGTGGGCCAGCACTCCTCTTCACCCTGGGATTGTAAGGTAGAATTGCATATGGGCAATGCAGCAGAGCCTCTACATACTTCCAGTAAAAGGTCCCCTGCAATCTCCTTCTGACCACTTCTTTGGCCCCTAGCCACCAATTCAGTTGCGCCCAAGGCCTGCTATTGACTTCCTGGTTGAGACTTCTGCTAGACTATGCTCCACTCTAATTCCAGTAAGACAGATATTTCTTGCTGGTCTTCTCAATTATCTTGGACTGGAAAATTGTTTCCTTTTATGGGACCTACTGATTTTAAGGTGTTATTTTAAAGATGTTTGGAGGAGAAGGTGGGAGAGCTCAGGCAAGTCTCTGCCTTTACTCAATCATCTTCCTATTTTATTTTTACATCACCTTTCTTTTTTATTTTAAATTGTCAGGGACATGCAGTCTGTGCATTACTGAAGGGAAATTTTATATCTCTGAATGCTTACAACCACAAAACAGAGAAAGAGCAGAATCATTGATTGGGCATGCAACTAAAAAAATAGAAAAAGAACAAATCAAAAATCCCAAATCAAACACTAAACTAGAAATCCTGAAAAGCAAAGCTAGGATTAATAAAATTGAAAGTGAATTGAATGAATATTTACAAAAAAAATACAAATTGCCAGATTAACAGAAATAGAAATGTAACACTCAAACACCCCATCTTAGAAAAATAAATAGAATAAGCCCCTAATAAACTTCCTAAGAAAAAAATCCCCAACACTTAATCAAGCTATATCACTACTAGATCTATATACCAAAGAGATCATTAAAAAGGGAAAACAACATATATGTTTAAACAAGAAAAACATTTATAGTAGCTCTTTTTTTGGTGGCAAAGAATTGGAAATTGAAGCGATGCCCATCAATTGGGGAATGGCTGCACAAGCTGTGGTATATGAATGCAACAGAATATGATCATGATATAAGAAATGATGACCAAGCAGATTTTAGAAATACTTTGAAAGACTTATATGAACTGATTCAAAATGAAGTTAACAGAAACAGGAAAGAGTACACAGTAACAGCAATATGGAATACTATTATACTATAAGAACTATATGAGAAAAATATGGAATTATAGGGTCTACAGTTAAATAGTACCTACAGTTCTATTCCATAATTTTGTAGATGAGAAAACTGAGCCAAGTGATTTCCTCATAGTAAAAAAAACTAGCAAATCATAGAGCCACAAAAACATCTGTCTCTGATGACTTGGAAAATCTATGAAGAAAATAGACAAATTCAAGTTTCAAAAACTAGTCAAAATTCTGACATTTAGAGGTGCTCCAGTAGGATTCGGGTGAGAATAAATTAGTTTGTACCATGGCTGTAGAGAGCATTTACTTGTTCAAGAATTTCAAATATAATGCAGGCATTTATCTGTATGCCCTACAATCCTCTGGTATGGCCTTGAGAATTTCTCAGCCTGGGCTCTCCCCAAGTACAAACCTACATGAAATTATGACTTTTAACTGGTAGCGAAAAAATATATAATGGCAAATTTAATGAAAAGAACTTGAATTTTATGAAGACTATTAAATAGATGTTGAGTTTAATGACATATCCAATATGTTATGTGTGACAACATAGGGTCCTCAATCACTGGTAAATTTGTGGTCCAGTGAATTTAGTCACTATTGACCTTTTTAAAAATCCTCTTATGTTCTTGACTTTTTTCGTATGTGCTTCCCATAGGAATGAAGGAAATCACATAACTGGACATTAATGAAGTTAATGATTTTGAAAAAAAAAGTATAAAACACATACCCAGTATATTATTTCTTAATATCCACAGATGTAGAAGCTGGGAACTTCTGAAGTTCATCATATCATTGGAAAAAAATCCATGCTGCTGGTGTAATAAAATCTTTTTAAGATGCTTCTGAATCATCTATCAAAAACTTATTTAAAAGGAAAAAATTGAGGAAGAAGCACAAAATTACAGATGTATTCAAAGCCCATATACATATATATATATATATATATAAAACAAAATGAACTAGATAGAGGGACAGCTTTAGAATTCAATACACTTGGGTTCAAATCCTGTTTCTGGATATGTAAAGAACATATGTTCCTTTTTATATGTGGACATTTAAGTAGTCAAAAAGAGAAGAGAAAAGAAGATATTTATGTAAAAAATAAAATTGAGACTATTTTGAATGTAAGAGGAAATATTTCCCTAAAATGTAGTTCAAAGACATAAGCACTGAACCAAGGTTGAGATAGTTGCAAGGCATTGGTATCCACTAGATAGATAGATAGATAGATAGATAGATAGATAGATAGATAGATATAGATAGATAGACACACACACATATATGTATATATACATGTTTATATATACACTCAAATATATCTATGTATATATGTATGTACATATGTATATGCATGTATATATGTATGCATATAATTTTTAAGAGCTGGATATAGCCAAATAAATCAGAGAACTACTCAGAAATTATAGAATAATTGTATGTTCTTTTTGTTATACATGATAGAACAGTGGACTTTGGGTTTTTCAAACTGATTCAGGGATAAAGATCCTCCCCTGATTTGAAGCATTGTAACTCAGATGAAGATAAGAGTAGAGAAGGCAGAGTGAACCCCTGAAGATGAAGAGCATCCTTTATTGCTTAAAAAGGCTTAGAATGGAAGTGAAATCAGAAGTTAAGATCAAGTGATTGAAGCTGATCTGACTCATAGAGTGTATTGAAGTCTAATCAGCTCTTTAGCTGCTGGGAGCTCATTGGAAGAAAGCCGGATACCATGTAAAGAGTTGGCTGAACTTCTTGTCCATCTATATCGTCCATCTATGACCTGAAAAAGGAGTTAACTATAAATTGATTTGGAATGTCTCTCACATATGTCTCTAAATTTGATCATGAACCTTCTAGCCATATGTAGGTTTCTAAATATGTCATAACAGTTTTGAAGATTGGTCCTGCAATTTTGAACACATCAGGGGGGTAAAGAATTGTAAAGTAAGAGTTCTTAATAAATACTAACTGTTCTTTACTATGTGCCACTTTAAAATTTTCTTACCTTGAGTAATAGCATATATAGCCAGAAAATATTCTTTGAATTCACATTTAAAGTGGATGCACAAATGGTATAACCAAATTGCCATTCAACCACATATTCTTTCTTTATATAGATAATAGCAGACATTTATGTGCTTCGTTATATGGATGATTGTTTTAAATGACTATAAGACTTAAAGGCTTCATTTGATGTGACTTTTTTTAGGTTATCATTGCAATAGTACAGTAATTGATATAAAGGAGAGAAGGAAAATATTACCAATTAATTTTAAAACAATTACCAATAGTACTTTTATTTATAATACCTTGGACTCGGTATCCAGAAAATATTTCCCTACTATTTGTTTAGACAGTCTCAGAGACTAACAACCTTACAATCCAAAATGTAACTGGAGAGCTAAGTTTCCTTATGGAGCTTCAGAGACAAGGATTATCACTAAGAGCAAAGGTATTGCTATTTATTATGTGAAAAATTATTATTTTCCCCTTATTTTAATGTATATTTTGGAATTGCTTCTCTAACCCCAACTCACATGCCTAACCTCAGCAAAGTTTCTAATTTGTAGAGAACCAAAAAACATCATTTATTTTCTACTATGGAGTGTAACACCATAACATGGTTATTGCTAAATGAGCATTAGATAATAGTAGAGTGATTATTAGACATTCAATCATCAGACATTTAGTAGTTTGTGACTCTGGGTAAACTATTAATGTCTGTCTACCTCAATTTCCTCAGTTATGAATTGCAGATGATAATAGCCTACCTCACAAAGTTATTGCAAAAATCTAACAAGATATTTGTCAGTCACTTAGGACACTTCTCAGCACACTTGTTATTGTTAATAATGCAATATTTATGGTTAGGAATGGTTATGCAATGGTTAGGAAGTTCCACTCATTATTAAAAGCAAATTGCATATATAAAATGTATGAATGACTATTTCCAGACCCAAGACTAAGTTCTCATAGGATATAAGTGATATCAAGAAGAAGAAAGAAAACAATGTGTAGCGAACATACCACTTGGGTTCCAAGGAACATGGGCCTTACGTTTTTAGGCTATAATGAGAAAGACAGAGGGAAAGACAGAGAGACAGTGCTACAGAGACAGAGAGACAGAGACAGAGATGCCCTTTATAAGTGGCTATTTTTCATTTCTTCACTCAATAAATTTTTTAAAGTGCATTCTTTGTGCCAGGAACTGTGCTAAGTTCTGGGCATTTAAAAAAAGAAAAAGTGGCAAAACAGTCTCTGCCTTCAAGAAGCTCATAATTCATTGGGAAAGAATTGTGTAAGCAAATATATACAAACAGATGATAAACAGGAAATAATTAACAGCACTAAAATTAAGAGGCGATGAGAAATGTTTCTTGTAAAAAAAAGAGAGATGTTAGTTCAGACTTAAATAAAGCCAGGAAAGTTAATACCTAGATGTTAAGATGGTAAGCATTCCAGGTATGGGAAAAGTCAGAGAAAATGCCCCAAGCCAAGGGATGAAGTGTTTTGTTTGTGGAAGATTCCGAAGGCTAGGGTCATTGAATGGAAGAATATGAGGTGAGAAGTAAACGGAAAGAAGCCTGGAAAGGTAGGGGCAGCCTATGTTATGAAGGATTTTAAATGTCAAAAAGAGGATTTTGTATTTGATACTGGAGGTGATAGGGAGTCTTTGGATTTGATTGAGTAGGAGGGTGATATGTTCAGACCTGCATTTTATATATTAGTGGATGAATGGAGGATAGATTGGAGTAGAGAAAGACATGAGACAATCAGACCCACCAGTAGCCTGTTGCAATAGTCAAGGTGTAAGATGATGGAGGTCTTCACAATAGTGGTGAAAGTATAAGAGAATAAAACAGGTCATATTCAAGAAATGTCAAAAAAATGAAATTGACAGTTAGTGGTGACAGACTGGATATAAGGAGTGAAAGACAGTGAGGAATCTAGAATGACTTCTAGGATGCAAGCCAGAGGGAATGAGAGCATGGTGACATCCTAAAATTAATATGGAAGGTGGGAGACGAGAGGCATAAAAAAGACAGATAATGTATTCCATTTTGGACATTTTGAACTTAAGATGTCTATTAGAAATCAAGTTCAAGAAGTTAGAAAAGTAGTTGGAAATGTGAGATTAGAGATTAGCAGAGATTGAGGCAGGATAGGTAGATGGAAGTATCATAACCATAGGAGATGGAGTTTAGATGGCAGTGTAGAAGCAGCAAAACAACATAGCTCCCCCCATAACCACCTCAAATGCCTATAAAATATGACTCTAAACAAATTTTAGAGCTCCAGAACCCACAAAAATTACAGAAAAACACATCTCCTGCTGAAGGCAGCCCGGCAGGCAGACATGAAAGGGTTCATTGCAGCACACTTGCAGCCCAGACCAGAATCACATGAACCCATGGCTTGGCTCCAGGGCAGCCAGAACAACCCACGGCCAGAGCTTTCAGGAAAGCAAATCACCAGCAGCTGTGGTGTTTTCCAGAATTACCAACCCATAACAAACAAGGACTAAGTGAAAGGTCAGTGGAACTTGGCTAAATTCAGGGGAGAGGGTCCAGCCAACTGACTCAGGGCTAAAAGCAGCTGAAGCAGCAACCCTGTAGCCACCTCCACGTGGCTCCTTCAGAAGCTCCCGGTCTGCAAATTGCAGGGGGGCCAAGTGATCATTCAGAGGCTAAGTGCTCTTGCCTTGAGCTGCCTGGTTGGGCATGGTGGTCTTGGGTGGTGGTCCTGAGGTGTGTTTTCAGTGAGGCAAAACTGGTAGGGGCTGCAGAAATGGGGGCCTTCTAATTGTTCTGACAGCTGCAAAAACACTAGCAATTTGGACAGAGCTTTTCCCTCTGAAAGCAGAGTTCTACTGAGCCCAAAAGGCAAGTAATTGACCAGCAGCATGAGCAGACAAAGGAAGCAAAGCAAGCTCAGCAATCTAATTTTAGATTCCTTTTTTGGGGATGAAAAGGACCAAAGCATGAAATGGGAGAAAGATAACACAGTCAGAACTCCCAGACCAAAAGCTTCCAAGAAAAATGTAGACTGGTTACAAGCCATAGAGGAGCTTAAGAAGGATTTTGAAAATCAGAAAAGAGAAACGGAGGAAAAATTGGGAAGAGAAATGAGAATGATGCAAGAAAATCATAAAAAGAGAGTCAACAACCTGATTGAAGAAAATAACACCTTAAAAAACAGATTAACTCAAATGGCAAAAGAGGCCCAAAAAGCCAATGAGGAGAAGAATGCTTTAAAAAGTTGAATTTGCTAGATGGAAAAAGAATCTCAAAAGCTTGCTGAATTGAATAATTCCCTCAGAATTAGAGTGAAGCATATGGAATCAAATGACTTTATGAGAAATCAAGATACTATTAAACAGATCCAAACAAATGAAAAAATAGAAGGCAATGCAAAATATCTCCTTGAAAAAACTGCTGAC
>CM053580.1:424016236-424036900 GCA_028627135.1 Pseudochirops cupreus | reverse complement strand
ACATTGCCTTCTATTTTTTCATTCATTTGGATCTGTTTAATAGTATCTTGATTTCTCATTAATAGTATCATGATTTCTCATTTGCTTCCATTTGCTCCACTCTAATTCTGAAGGAATTATTCTCTTCAGTGAGATTCTTTTTCCATCTGACAAATTCAACTTTATAAGGCATTCTTCTCCTCACTGCCTTTTTGGGCCTCTTTTGCAATTTGAGTTAATCTATTTTTTAAGGTGTTATTTTCTTCAGTTAGGCTGTTGACTTGCTTTTCTTGATTTTCTTGCATCATCCTTACTTATCTTCCCAATTTTTCCTCTACTTCTCTTGTTTGGTTTTGAAAATCCTTCTTAAACTCCTCTATGGCCTGTAACCAATTTATATTTTTCATGGAAGCTTTTGGTGTAGGAGTTCTGACTATGTTGCCTTCCTCCCAATCCATGCTTTGATCCTTTTTGTCCCTAAAAAAGGAATCTAAAGGAATCTAAAAATCTAAATTGCTTTACTTGCTTTGCTCCCTTTGTCTGTTCATGTTGCCAATCAATTACTTGACTTTTGAGGTCAGTAGAACTCTGCTTCCAGAAGGGAGATCTTTGTCCCAAAGTGTTGAGATTTTTGCAGCTTCCAGGAATATTAGGGGGCCATCATGTTTGCAGCCCCCAACAGCTTTGGCTGACTGGTCATGCACCTCAGGACCACCACCCAAGACCACAATCCCCATCCAGGCAGGTTAAGGCAAGAGCACTTAGCCTCCAAATGATCACTTGGCCCCCCTGTAATTTGCAGGCCAGGAGCTCTCAAGCAGCCACATGTAGGTGGTGCTCTCTTGCTCTGGGAGTAGACAGCCAGACCCACTCCTATCCCCCAAATGTAGCTGAGTTCCACTGACCTTTCACTTTGTCCTTTCTTTTTATGGGTTGATAATTCTGGAAACCATCACAGCTGCTGATGATCTGCTCTCCTGAAATCTCCAGCTGCAGCTTGTCCTGGCCACCCTGGGACTACAGCACCGGGTTCATTCAGGGCAGGTCTCGGCTCCCAGCAGACTGCAATGGACCCTTCCCATCCACCTGCTGGGCTGCCTTCAGCAGGAGCCTTGGGTTTTTTGGCATTTTATGAGTTCTGGAGCTCTAAAATTTGTTTAGAGTCACATTTTATAGGTATTTGAGGTGGTTATGGGGGGAGCTCCCAGAGTTCTCTTGCTTCTGTGCTGCCATCTTGACTCCCAGGAGTTTTGTTTTGATTATGATCAACTCAGTGCCCAGAATATAGTAAGCACCTAATAAATGCTTGTTGAGTTCCTTAAAAATGAACCATCCTTCCATCCTTTGTAAAAATCTAACTTGCTAATAATGAATTATTTCTTGGACAAATTGCTTTAGTCATTTTGACAGGACTTTAAGATTTTTTAACTGATACTATTATTATTACTTTATAATTCAGTTCCCTAGTAAATTTGTACAATACTGTATCAATGGATTTAGCAAGGGATTTTGACAGTTTTTCAAGACATTCTTCTGAACTGAATGGAGAGATATGGGTTTGCAAAATAATTAGAGATAGAGGAAAAGAACAACAATTTTTGTACAACTCCTATATTTATAAAACCAACACTGAACTAAGGGCTTCATAAATATCTGATCTGATCCTCACAGCAACCCTTTGAGGAGGTTACTCTGATTTTCTCCATTTTATAGTTGAGGAAAAGAGGTAACAGAGTAAACTTGCCAAGGGTCATACAGCTAGTAATGATGTGAGGTCAAATCTGAACCCGGGTCTTCCTAACTCCAGCGTGCCTCTTTCCTCATATCTGTTAAGCTAAAAAACTAGCCTGAAAAGTTACAAATAGCTTGTTTATTGTAGAAATGATAATCTACCATAGTTTGTATGGGACACAAGCGCTCTGTACTTGGATTGATTCTATTCAGCATATTTTTCAGTGACTAAATGAAAATGCAAATGGAATTTTTATCAAATGAAGAAAAGAAAAGAGGGAGAGATAACGGATGAAATGGAATGTTTAGAATGTAAAAGTTTGGAATATCTGGAATAATAGGCTGAAGTTAGGAAGGTTAAATTTAATATATACATAAATTACGTCTTATAATTGGATTTAAAGAATAAAGAGGCAGATTTGTACAATACAACAACTTGTACAACAGTACAGGTAAAAAAGACTTAGGGGAACAGGGAAATTCCTAAAAATGGGATTGTTTAAAAGTAAAGAAATATTATTGAAAAATTAGAAAAAAGAGTACTAAAATTAAAATGAATTAGAAACAATAAAAAGCGATGGCAGAATAATCACAAATATTATAGAACAGAAAGTTTATTTAGAGACAGAAAAAAGGAATGCCTTTTGCTATTTTGTTTAAACAAATGTATGCATTTAATACAATTGCAGTAAATAAGGATAATTTAAATTTTTGTAATAATTTTTAAACAAATTCAATTTTGAATATTTGAGTTTTATTGCTGATGAAGTCTACTAATTTAGAATTAAACGGAAGACTTAGAGATTCTAAAGGTCAATATGAATCAGTGACACAATGTAGCAGACCAAAAATATCACCTGATTTTAGGATGTGTAAACAGTACTATAGTATCCAGAGTAAATTATGTGGGTTTTAAATCCTTTTTGTGCATCTCTTCTGCCTTATATTATGTTACATCATAAAATCATATGCATGAAACTGTAAGCAACCTCAGATGTTAGCTTGTTCAGTATTTTCATTTGTAACAAGAGGAAACTAACACTCCTATAGGTGAAATGATTTGTAGAAAATCACCCATCCAGTGAGTGGCAAAGGCAGGATTTAAATTCCCTTTTCATTTCACTAAATTCAACACTTTTTTTTAACTAATCACAAAGACTGATCTGCAATATTTTGCCAGGGTCAGATATTTGTAGATTTTTGTCCAGTTCATGGTGTCACATCTTGGAAAGGATAATGATAAACTGGAATATGTTCTGTGGAAGATGAGCAGATGTGAGTACAGTAAGGGAAAGGGAATAGAACAGGATTTGAGACTAGATAGTGTGCATTATAATTTCTAGTCTACTATCCTCCCTGTTGCTGGCTATTTCCCTACTGCCTATGCTGCTCCATCTTCAAAAAACCCACATTTGATTGATTTTCACTGTCTTCTTTTTGTAGTTAAACTCTCCAAGAGACTGTGTATGATAGATGCTTCTACTTCTTTTCCTTTCCCTGTCTCTTAATTCTCTGTAGTTGTTTCTAGTCTATTCTTTAGTTTTATTCTCTCCAAAGTTATCAGTGATCTCTAAATTATCAAATCTGAAGGCCTTTTGTCAATCTTTATCCATCTTGACTTCACTGCAGCTGATAATTCTGTCAATTACTCTGTCTCCTTCATATGCTTTTTCTCTGTTTTTATGACAGTGCTTTTTTTTCCTGATTCTCTTCCTACATATGTGATCATTCCTTGTCAGTCTCCTTTGTGCAATAATGAGGGGCAAACCCCATGATTCTGCCCTTAGTCCTATTTTCTCTGTGTATTATTTAACTTGATGATCTCATTATCTTGAGTGGATTAAATTATCCTGCTAATGATTATCAGATGTACTAATTGATGCTACCATCTCTCCTCCTATCCAGACTACCATCTCCAACTGCCTTTTGAATATTTCAACTTAGATTTCACATAGATATCTTAAACTCAAAAAACATATACAAAACTTAACATTTTATCTTTATTTCCCAAACCTTCCCTTCTTCTAAACTTCTCTATTACAGTCTATGGTTGCATTATACCCCCAGTCTCCCATGTTCAAAACCTAGGCATTATCTTTGATTTTTCACATTCTCCCACCTCATTCAATCTGTTGTCAAGTAAGTCCAATTGATATCACTTTTTAAAAGCCTATGTCTTATGACACTGCCATCACTCTGGTTCAGGCCTTCATCGCCTCAGACCTACTACTGTATTATCCTGCTGGTTGGTCTCCCTGCCTCAAGTCTTTCCTCATTCTGGTCCATATCAATTTAGCTATTTAATCTCCCTAAAGTGAAGGTATGATTACATCACCCCCATATCCAATAAACTCTAGTAGTTCCATATTATATATGAGACCAAATGTGAAATCCTCTGTTTAACATTCTAAGATTTTCATAAACTGCCTCCTTCTTACCTTTGCAATCTTTTTTTGTGCTTACACAAAAGACTTTATCTCTTAACTCCATGAATTTTCACTGACTAACCCCCACACCTTAAATTTTCTTCAGTTCCTGCTCCTCTATTGGCTGCCCTGGCTTCCTTCAAATCTGTTAATATCCTACCTTCTACAAGAAGCCTTTCCTTTTCACTCTTATGACCAGTGTCTTCCTTCTTTTGGTTATCTTCTACATATTCTCAGTATAGTTTGTTCCTACATAATTATTTACATGTTGTCTCCCACAATAGACAGTACTAATGTTCAGAATAGAACTTTCTTTTGCTTTTTTTATACCCAGAGCTTGGCACAATGCATGGTACTTAATAAATGCTTGTTGACTGAATGACTCATTAATTAACATCAGTATGACTTTGATAAAGTTGTTATATCTCTCTGGGCCTTAGGTTACTCATACATGAAATTAGGAAACTAAACTAAATGACTTCTAAATTCTCTTCCATCTCTAACTCTTTTTAATTTTTCTTAATCAGTAATCATTTAAAGTAACTAGGGTTAGGGAAAAGAATACCAAGGTAAATTTAGGTGTCGAAGGGACAGTAAAAAAATCCTGTCATATCTGCTTTATGCTATACAAAAGAAAATCAAAGACCAATAGAGATAAAGTCACCTGTATAATGTAATATAGCTAGTAAATATCAGTCATGATTCAAACCCAGGTCCCGTAAATAAAAATCTAGTAATATATGACAATATGCTGTCTTCAAATTTCAATAGGGCTATCATGTGAAAGAATGATCAAATTTGTTGTTTGCCCCTAAAGCCAGGACACAGGAGCAATGGGTGGAACCTACAGGAAGAAATTTTGGTTTTATGGATGAAAATGTTTCCTAACAATTAGAATTACCCCCAAAGAGAAATGGACTAATTTAAAAGAATCTGGTTCCTGACAACTAGAGATTTTCAATCAGAAATTGGATGTGCTCTTGTTGTTTATGTTGTAGAGACATATTGGACTAGATGATCTTGAAGACTCCTTTTAATTTTGGCATTTTGTGATACTTTGACCACACTGTTGAAGGATATTGAAAACCATGCTATACAACTAGGAAAAGTGAAGTTTTAGAGGAGATTTGGGAATTCTCGAATATCATAAAGTAAAAGAAAAATTAAACAGTTTTTTTAACCCTGGAGGGTAAAACTAAGGCTAACATATTTCCATTTACAGAGGGAGGAGCTAGCCTAAGGATAAGAAAAACTTTATCACAAATGTTATAAAAATTGAAGTGTACTGTACCACAACCAATACTACTAACCAATCTTAGAATGTTTTGTTTTGTTTTCCACTTTAATCCTATTGATATGTTTTGTTTTAAAATTACATGAATTTTCCTATTACTCCCACTTTGTGAGAGGTTTCATGTAACAACATAAAATAATTAAGGACAACTAATAATACAGAGAACTCATCTGAAAGTGTACATAGCATTTCACATCTGTATCCTTTTGCTTCTTTTTTTTTAATGATCAGAAATCTTTCTTTTCCTCTCACACCAACTTTTTCAATTCCTCTCACATCACTATTTTTAAAATGAAAAGTCAAAAAAATTCTTTTAGCAAACATGAATAATCCAGTAAAACTATCCCCAAGTGTCAACAGCCATGGAGTCAGAAGGATCTGAGTTTAAATCCAGTCTCAGATGCTTGACACCCACTGGTTGGGAAAGTCACTTAACCCCATGGCCTCACAAAAGAAAGAAGTCAAATTTGCAGCAGCTATGTGGCACAGTGAATAGAGTACCAGACCTGGAGTCAGTAGGACCTGAGTTCAAATCTGGCTTTAGACAATTGACACACTCGCTAGCTATGTGACATTGGGCGAGTCACTTAACTCCAACTGCCCTGCCTTCCACACTCAAAAACAAAATATCCCCCAGTGATCATGTACAAAATCATGTCACATTGGATCCACACCCTAAATCCATCACTTCTTGTAATGTATAGCATGTTTCATCTTTGGTACTTTGGAAGAAAAGCATTTTATATATATTATCTTATACAACAATAAGGTAGTATTTTTCCTGTGAAAGTAAGTTATGATAAAAAAAAAAAGGCTAGATGAACTCTTTTTGGTAATTTTGTGGCTGAGATTGCTGCTTGACTCTTACCTCTCTACTAACTCTAGGATTCTGTGAATATTGCCATCACGTGTAATTTGTGACAATAAGCAATATCATAGCATATCAAATCATATACACTGAGCTCAAAGGGACTTAGAGATTCTCCTAATACTACTTCCAATATAGTTTTTTTCAATTATTGTTCAGTCATTCCAGTCACGTGTGACTCTTCGTGATCAAATTTGGGGTTTTCTTAGCAAAGATACTAGAGTAGAGTGCCATTGCCTTCTTCAGCTCATTTTACAGATTGGGAAACTGAGGCAAACAAGGTTAAGTGACTTGCCCAGGGTCACATAGCAAATGTCTAAGGTTAGATTTTAACTCAGGAAGATAGTCTTCCTGACGCCAGGTGCAGCATTCTATCTACTGCACCACCTAGTTGACTGAATTTCACTTGGAAAGGGATAAAATTTATATAAATTGACCAGCCAGCAGCACATGAGAAATTCCTAAGAATGTTGTACTGTACAGTTTCAGAACTCATCCTATAGTAGAAATCCAGAATATTGGCACCACTCAGTGGAATGTCAATCTGATTCATTATATTTCTTTTTTTGTTTTATGTTAGTATGCTGAGAGAAGAGAGGAAGCTATTGCACTGAAAACTTGTACTGTTGGTGACCATAATTATCCATGATGCTTTCTCTCCATAGCATAGTCTTGTATCCTAAGTAATTTAGGAAGAGTAATTTGGCAAAGATAGAGGAGTTCTATTGAGTATGCTAGTTCCATCTCCAAACACGTTATATAGAGATCTAATGAAGGACTAAGATTTTTACAAAGCTTATACTTATTCTAGTAACCAATTTACAAAATGAGTATGATATTGAAAAAAGAAAACTCCTAAACTAGTTTATTTTAAAATTTGCCCACTTCACTTGAAACATCATAATTTTGGTTAAAAGACTGTTGACCAAACTGAAATTCCCTCAAATACAATCAATAGGCCCTATTATAGTTAGCTGCAGAACTGTTTGGTATTGCAAAACAAAATAAAGAAATTTTACTGAATCTTCTACCAACATTATAGGCCTTAGGTAGGGTAGGCCCTGAAAACCTTATTCTGCCAATACTCTATATAGAGTTTAAAAATGAAACTTCTACAGGCTCACAAAAACCAGAAAACTCCTCCACAAATACCCCTGAAGAAAGAATAGTTTGAATTCTTTTGTGTCCACATAAACTCATGAACAGCTTCCTGGTGAGGGTATTTTAGATCCATCTCTGACTTGGAAAAAAGAGTTAAATAACTTGTATGCAAAGCAAGATTTAAAAAATGATATGGATTTGCATCTGACTTAGAGAAATCAGTCATGCAAAGTCATTTAGAAAGGAATGCATATCTTTAAAATAAATTGCGTTATCAGTTCTACAAAATGTTTCTGTGATATGTACAATTAGAAAACAAAGCAGATAATAACAAGACTTCAAATAAGTTCAGAAAACATTTATAAAATTCCCAGTAGGGGAAAAAAAAATCACTAAGTTCGCCACTGAGGAATATAGGAAGATAAAGAGGTGTCCTTGCCTTCAAAGAATTTATGGTCTAGTACAGGGGACAGCACATCCTCATATAACTATGTAATATAAAATAAAATTTGATGAGTTCATAGAGGTGGAAACAAAGTGCTATGATATTTTTTAGAAAGGCATAATCATTATTTTTTGAGGGATCATGGAAGTCTACAAGGAGGAGGAGATACTTTTTTAGATCTTAAAAGACTGGTAGTATTTCAACCACTGGCTAAAAGGAGTGAGAAATCCATGAGTAGGGAATGGCATGGAATTTAGAATTTCACCTTTATGCCATATATTCATAGAAAAAAATAAATAATCCAACAAATAAAGGGGAATGCTATTTTAAACCCCTCAAGCATAGATGTATTCCAAATTGTGCAGCCTTGAATGCCAGGGGTTCCACTTTATCCAGTACATAATTGAGAGTCATTGAAAAGTTTTGAGGGATGACTTGATAAGATACATACATTAAATGGAAACTGTATGAAGGATGGATCAGAGGAGATGAGACTTGAACTAAACTTACTGAAAGTAAAAACCCTGCTAAACACAATTGCCCATTCTCCTATTTTTACCCATTCAATAACACCTCAGTTTTATTGAATTTACACATTGATCATCAAAATGCCAAAAAACAAACAAAAAAAAAACCTCAATTATGGACAGAATAATCAGGAACTGGGTATAAGTGGAAAAAAATCTCAGAAGCATCCAAAGTAACCCTTGTCACCAAATCTATATGCTTTACTCATCAGAAAATACAGGAAGCTCTCACCAAGCTAAAGGCTACAGACTTAACATGAATGAATTAGAAGCCCTGAGTTAATGTTTTTGCCTTCCTTTTTATCTCATCTCACATTATGTACCATATTTCTTGGAGCTGAGGAGTTTCAAAATGAAGCACAGAAAAGTCGGAGCTGACATTTTCATTCAATTCTCAATCCCTGGCAAGAAGATTTCTTTCATCACATTCCTTCATTTTTTCAAATGAATCCTTTCTTCAAGGTCATCAAGGTTCTCATAATTGGTGGAATGTCCTTTTCTCAGTCGTCATTCTTTTTGACCTCAGCAGCATTTGACACAAATTGCTACCCTTCCTAAATACTTCCTGTTCCCTAGACTTTGATGACACTATAATCCTTTCCCTCTCGCCCTACACATCAGACTAATCTTCCCAAGTCTGCTTTACAAGATCATCACCCATGTTCTTCCATAAATGTACAGGTATGTTCCAATCTTCTGTCTATACTCTTTCTTCTTCCCTTTCAATCTTTTATCAGTATTTCATTAACTCCCATGGTATCAATTGTCTATCATTTCTATGCAAAATATTCCCAGATTTATATATTCAGTCTTTATCTCTCTCCTGAAAATTAGTCTAAATAATAATAATCACAATAACTAACATTTATATTGCACTTACTATGTGCCAGGCCCTATGCTAAGTACTTTACAATTATTATATCATTTGATCCTCACAACAACCCTGTGAAACAGGTACTATAATTATCCCTATTTTACAAATGAGGAAACTGGCAAAGGAAAATTAAATTACTTTTCCAATGTCACATAGCAAGTGCCTGATGCTATATTTGTACTCAAGTCTTCTTGACTCCAAGCCTGATACTCTATTCATTGTACAACCTTGCCTGTTAGACCTCTTCACCTAGACAGCCTCTAGATATCTCAAACTCAACATGCTTCAAACCTAACTCCTTTTCTTTATATATGATGACAGGCTGGATAGAGTACTAGACCGAAAGCCAGGAAGACAAGTTTAAATCATGCTTCAAAAACTGACTGTATGACCTTGGGAAAGTCATTTGACATCTCTAAGTCTCAATTTCTCATCTATAAAATGGAGAGAATAATCACACTTGTCTCAGTATTCCAGTCTTTGGAATAACTAGATTATGTCAACACAGTATCTCAGTGCTTATAATTATAATGGGAATTTGAAGATCTTCCCTGCCCCTTAATAAGCCTACGGGAATGTGAAGACCTTCCCTGACTTGAAAACCAACTCTAACCCCTAATAGGCTGAATGTAGTCATAGGGAGCCTGTGCTGGAAGGAGTTTTATGAAGGGTGGAGCAGAGCCCACAGGAAGCTGGTGGGCAGAGCCAGAGAGATGGTGGGAGAGAGAGGATACTCAGGCGAGGAGATAGAAAGGTTTCTGAGTAAATATCGATCTTATATTGGTCTATGGAAAGGCTAAAGGATGGTGTGGTTCTCTGTTGCATTGTGATGCATTAACTTCTATGTTGCTTTGATGGATTCAGTTTCCTGGTGTTAGGATTTGGTTTTCTGGTGTTGAAATAAATGTTTTGCTTCTGTCCTCTACATGGAGGGTTTGTTATATTTTGTGATTGAACACCAATGAGGGAATATTCATAGTCACTATTGGTATATTTATCATGATTGTGGACACTGTAAATATTGCATTGGCACTACAGTGTTAGAGAAATTAATCAATTCTCCCAAAGCTGGAAGTCTTGTTCTCGAATCCCCATCTAACTAAGTCCCTCACTTCCTGGTACCTCACTGATGGCAAATGGATGTTAGCATGGTCCTCCTTCAGCTCTTATTTGCCCTTAAATTCCTACTGATACTATATGACCTAAATACTTTATGGGATCTGGTAATCAATGCTTGTCTGCTCAACTCATACGTATTTTCTTGTTGTCTCCCAATACTCATCCTCATTAATCTGTCTGGTTTCTGGGCACTGGCCATTTCTAGCATTACCTGTGTCACTATTCTTCCTGAAAGAGGCTCTGGACACATACAGACTAGGTTTGTTCCTGGGAGCCTTACTTCAGAGAATTAGTTTGTCTATTGAGCTTGTTGTTCCTATCTGGGGTTCTTAATCCTGGCTTTCCAAAATAAATCTTAATTATAGCTCTCATCTAGGATTTCCCAAAAAGTGGGCAAATGTCCAACTCTTGATCTCTTGAGAATTTTAGGTATTAGTAATTTTCAAACTCAGATAACTCCCATGACTGGAAGCATCTGTTCCTAGAATTGTTTATTTCTGATCTTTGTTCAAAAAAGAAAACAATAATAATAAAAAGGCATCCAAATACTGGAAATCCAGGAACTACTTTCTTAAGCTATTTGCCATTTATTTCTTTTAGAATTTACTACTGTAAATCTCCATTACAATATTTGGTTCATTTTAAATCTAACAGCAATAAAATGGGAGGGAACAAGCGCTGTGTCTAGAATTTTAAGATTCTTCTTTTTTTTTTTAATTTTCATCACAATCATATGAACCAAGTGCTATTATTATCTCTGTTTTGTGGTTGAGGAAATTGAGCCAGACAAGGTTAAGTGACTTGCCTGGTGTCACACACCTACTAAGTGTTTGAGGTGGGATTAGAAATGAGGTCTTCTTGACTCCAGACCCAGAACTCTCTTTACTTTTTGTGCAACCTTCCTGCTTCATGCTCCCCTAATATCCATGTGGTTCTCTCCCCTACAACTTAAGGGGGTTTATTTCAGAAAAAAAAAGTTCTGAGTTTACAATAGTTCTAAGCCCCAGTTGAGGAAATTCCTAACATTTTGGCAAAAGTTGTGTTTTCCATATAAATTCAGATTACTGGAAATATTTAGGCAACAAAGCATCAGTTTATATTACATAGTCTACAGATACTTGTAAGGCATTTGGGAGTGGGGAACAGGTCTTATCAGGATTACTCTTTGGGTTTAGTTATGGCTACACTAGTGGGGTAAACTAGACTTTCTGTTCTGAGAGAACTGTAGCGTTTAGAGCCCTTTTCAATATCTCCTTTCTTTGCCTCAGTAAAGTCCTATTTTTTCTTTCTCCTTTAACTGTTTGCAAGTTCTGGGCTGATTTTTCTATGACCATGCTTTCAATATCCTCAGAATCTCTGTTTCTCAGATACCACTTTTTCTTTTTGAAAATTCCCTCAAATATGACTAAATATCTTCAATAATGACTTTCATGTATTAAGAAAGTATATAAACCCTGATCAAATTCAGTTTGAATTAATTGATTCAATTAATATATTCTTATTTAATAAATGTAATTGCTTTTAAAAATGTGGGATAATCAATGGATAAAGCCCCCCATATTCTCCTCAGTTTTAATATTTGTTGTCCTTAGAAATCTAATGGAGGATGTTTTTCAGACTGCATATTCCCAAATCCCAGATAGCTCTTTAAAGATTTGCATTATTCTTTTTTTTTAATTTCTTTCCCAATTCTTAGAATAAAGAATCTAGTGAAGAGTCTGCATAACATAGTTCAAAATCAAATCCAGTAATTAACATTTAAACTCTTGCTTTAATGAAAAAAAAATCCTCCTTCAGTATCAATCCTGAGCTGGGGAGAAATTCAGCTTTCAGGATTTTTAGTGTATGAAGACTCCCTTGGAAAGCAGCCAGTCCACACATTGCCCAAAGGACTGTTATATTCATGTGATAATTACAATGATAGGATACATAAAGTGACCAGATTTTGGTGCACACAGCTAAAGTCAAACTAAGCATAGTTATCAATACAATACTTACATGATGCTAATACAAAGAAAAGAAATATATAAGAGAAAAAGAATAAAAGAGGGGACTGTGGTAATTAAATATGCGTATCAACAAACACAAGTAATTACATGCAACTTGAAGACTGCATTGGTAAGCATAGGCATTATCATCAGGCTATACACTTAATTGTTTCCCCAATTTCACCAGGTACATTAAAAGTCAGTCTGGTCAGATATGCCTTCCTCTTCTGTGATCTGCTAGCATGTTTATCCTGAATGAAGTTGATAGTAGGCTGGTAATAATACTAATCAAAACTGTAGTCTTGCCTTCCAAAGCCAGAGCTTCCTGCCTAGCAATATTATTAGTTTTTAAAGTACAGTATATTATGTCTCCTTAATCTGAAATGTCTGTTTCTAAGCCACTCTCAGAGTCTAGAAGACTCTGGATAATGGGCAGGGGCTTCTTTGGCTTGAATCCAATAAGATGAATGTTTATCAGTCTTTTGAAACTGCTAAATTCTGCATTTCAGCATAATTGTAATTTTCACCTATACATTTAGAAATAAAGTATGCCGCATTGACTATTTCCAGATTTTTTTTTCCATGTGTGAGAAAGTTTGTGAAGTAAACAATGCTTATGCCTCCCTGGAGCTCAAGAGGAGAGATTCTCAGTTGGGGTCATGTGAATTGTGTCTAAAATATACCCTAACCAATTTGTCATGGGTAGTAAGTAATCTTTTTAAACAAATAACAGTATAGGAGGAAGGGGAAAGCATCAGTCCCCACGCAGAAGAGGTTGGGGAGCCTGCTGCCAGAAAGGCATAGTTAAATATAATAGAAATATCCTACTCCCTGATTTGGAGTTCATGTAGAAATGTTCCACAATGGCTTCTGGTCTGCTAATCATATATTTAAAAGTTTGACTATACATTGGATATGTAGCTAGAACTGAGGTGCCTTCAAAAGACACTAACTGGCCAAAGTAAGGTCTTCTTTCTTGCCTTGAGTGTTCAAGTGTGCCAGTAAAGGACTAAACTCTTCATGGGGGAAGAAACCTCAGGTCTTTATCTCCCTATTAAGGCTGCTACACAAAACTGAAAACATAACCCTGCTGTTTGTTTTGTCTCTCTTATGTCCATTCTTTCCTGTTTTAGAAGGAGATTGGAGATTGCTATGACTTTTTAGAGTTCCAAAAGGGCAGAGTAACAAACCACCCAAATTGAGGGACCAGGACTATTTGACAGGATTTACCAGAAACTAGATGGTGAGGAGTAAAGTCCAAGAGAATTGTCTAGTTCAATTTGGCAATAGCAAAAGTGCAGGTGCATATATTCATTGGACATACCACATTCATAAATTAATATGGTGAGGTAGATATGATATAGAAACTTTGTTAGTCTGAGCCCACTCTCCCCAGTGTGACATGATATAGGGGAAAGGAGGTCCCTAGGAAATTGTGAGAAATACTTTATAACTTCTATTTTTGCTATATTTTTTGCAGTAACTATTCCTTAGTAAAAGCTCTTTTTTTCAATTGATTAAAGAAATCTTGACTACTTATCATTGGCTAATTAATGAGAAAAATAAAAAAAAGGTGGGGAGTTTGAGCTGATACATTAAGAATTACCCCAATCCTACAGAAGTTGTTTGGTTTGGTTGTTTGCCCTTCATTCTCCGAGGACCACGACATCAGAAAGGTGATGCCATGACTTGCAATTGAATTGGATTTAAGTGAGGAAGGACTGTGCATAGTTACCCATTCAGCTTTCTCCCCCAGAGTCATCTGGGTCCAATGGCAACACATAGATGAGGATGACTGGAAATGGCCCTGAATGAAGTGGGAAACCATGGTCTTTCTAAGCTAAGGACTTTCCCAGGTCTCAGTGTGACTGAGACATTGCCCATTCAGTAATTAAGGCTAGATAAGAAATGAGGCAAGGAATAATCTCCTTTACCTAATGCATATACATATATACATACATTCATACATACATATATACACATGCATATGTGTGTATAGGTGTGTTTACATGTACATAAATATATGTGTGTATTTATATATGTGTGTACACATACATATCTATACATATGTGTATGTGTACCCTCAGGGTTTCTGGCGAAAACAGAAACAATTCCTGTTTACATTCACTCTGAGCAATCAAGGTCCAAACAGTGTCCATGTAGGCTTGAGTTGGGACTTATTGTTGGCTAAACAATGAGAACAAGAGTGATTTGGGTTCAAGGTAAGCCTACACAATGTGTGATCTGCCAAAGGATTTCAGGCAGTTTGCAAAAAATGAAGAGGATGTAAAGAAAGTAAAGATGTAAGGAGTGCTTTATTTGTGCCCGCTTAACCTTCCTTCCACTAGTCACTATTGTGTCTGTCATAACTTGGTGGATGTGTTGCCACTGCACACAATCTTTTTTGTCATGTGACCAACCATGGTTAGTCTGTCTCTAGTCTGAGAGAAGTGAGAGTCACATCTTTTTGCTGTGTTTTCAGTGGTTATTGGCATTAAACAGGGACAAAATGAGTGTGGCCAGATGTGTGGCCATGTGCCAACACAGCTGATGCCCACTATGTGATGAGTGGCAACACAAAGACTTGTTCTTCTCCCTCACTGCAAAGCTGCCCTCCAAGTTATGTGAGTGTCTGGCACTCTCTAAGGACAAATGCTCAGTTCAGTGTTTCTTTGTATGCGAGCAGTTGCTGTGGAGATCTTTTGGTTCTAACATTAAAGTTTTGGGGTGACTTTGTAAAATGGGTGATAAAAAGAAATGGAATATCAAATAAGACCATAGAATTTTAATCCAGAGTGCACAAATAAATGCCTGTTTACTTACACAGAAGATAAAATCACGTGCCTTGTTTGTCAAGTCGTAATAGCTGCTCCAAAGGAATACAATCTTTGCTGCCATTTTGAAGCAAAACATCCTGACTTAAGCAAATTGGACACCAATAAAAAACAAATTAAAGCATCCAAATTTTTTTAAAAATTTCAGTGGGGAACAATGGCTTTTCAAAAAACTAAACTCAAAAAATGAAGCAGCTACTAAGATTAGTTTTCAAATTCCTAAAGAAATTGATTTCAGAGATGGCTAGGTGGCACAGTGAATAGAGGTCCTGGAAGCAGGAGACTTGAGTTCAAATCCAGCCTCAGACACTTAACACTTGCTGGTCATATGACCTAGGGCAAGTCACTTAACCCCAAATGCCCTGCATTCCCCTCTCCAAAAAAAAAGCAAAAAAAAAAAAAGAAATTAATTTCAAAACATGATTCCAAAGTATGAGAAACTGATTGCTGACAAGAAATGTAATATGCCCCATTAACTGAATGAAAACAGTAAGAAATTTGAAAAATATATTAAAACTTATACTGCTTAGCAATTTTTAACATTAAAGTGATTTCATGATAAATATCAAAAATAAGTAATAAGTATAATTGATATTAATTGAAATTTCCCTTCATTTAATAAGGTTTATTTGCAAAACAGTTTAATTATTAATTATATCTTTACTTGTAAAATGAGCCACTAAAAAATCTTTCTGTGGCTCAAAGAAGTTTAGCCTGTTTTAATATTGGTCCCTATCTACTGCTAAATTTTGACAGGTCTGATTTCAGCTATGGTCCTTAAAAAAGAAATGTAGCCAATAAACCCCAAGATATCTTGTGAGATTTCAATGATCAAAATTTATACTCCTCTCGGTAGAACACCCACAGGTAAGGGTAAAGTTGGACAAAGGAAGACGAGAGGAGAAGAGGAAAGGGAAGAGAAGAGATCAGGGAATGGAAGGAGAGGACAGGAAAGAATTGCATTGCCAAACTGGAACTGGCCAGTTAGGTCCCTAGTGGGGCAGTTCATGGTACTAAAAAAAGGGATAATATGCCTGGGGCAAATGTACATACCTTCCTTTATAGAAGACAAGTTCTGAAGAAGGTCTGTGTTCTATGATCTTATGTTGGGGGGGTGGGGTGGATTTGATCAGGTTATCCACTAACCACCCCTATCCTACTAAAATCTAAATTGTGACTATGACAGCATTTCATTTAATAATATAGTATGTTGTAGTTTGTATGCAATTCTCATAAATTTATCATGTATTACTTTGTATGACAGCTTTTCAGAATGTCTTATACTACCCTAAAGCACCACGATGGCAGGAATCATAAATTATTTTAGCTTTGTGTCTTCCAAAGCATCCAGCACAGAGTAGGATGTAAAAGGTTACATATTACTATTAAATTTAAAAATATTTTGTTTTTCTAGTTTTATTTTTAAGGGCCAATAAAAATTACTACAAAAATATCTAGAATACTATAGAAATTCAAGATTATGGTCCATACATTAACACTATTATTACCCTCTGTTGCTCTGCCTCATTTTAATTCCACAGAACAAGATTATTCTCCCACAATAAGTTTATCCTTCTAAACTTTCCACCATGCTGCCAACTCAAGCTTTGAGCCATACAACCTTCCTCAACTTCCTCTCCCCTCTGACTAGAGGGCTAGGGTGTAGAGCACCAAACTCCTCCCAAAGTTTTCCTTCATAGAGAGCAGAAAGTGGACTCTCAGTTTTCTCCACTTTGCATCTGCTACATTGCCTGGTTTCAACTCCATGGAGGTAGGATGCCCTGGTACCAGGCAGCTTCTGCTTTCTTGCCTCCTGTTGCATGCTATCTCCCCCTTCAGACTTTAAGTTCCTTGAGGTCAGGGACTGTATTTCATTTTACTTATTGTAGACACAGCACTTAGCACAGTGCCTGACACATAGTAGATGCTCAATGTTTGTTGTATTGAATTGGATTCAGATCTTATACCTTGGGCATTTCCTTGTCTACCGCCTCACTTTTGGTGTTATGAGTATCTCATATACAAACTTGGAGTCTGTTCTTGTTCATAATGGATATACCAGTAGATCAAAACAACTTATACACACATACACACACACATATATATTTATATACGTATGTACACATATATGCACATACATATGTATGTTGCATGTGTGTGCCTCTCCAAAATAAGGAAATTAAGCATACTACCTCGTCATGTACTTTCAGATGGAAATTCCGATATGTGAGAAGGATTTTATTGCCATTTATTCAAAACAAGATTA
This sequence comes from Pseudochirops cupreus, assembly GCA_028627135.1. NCBI lineage: Eukaryota > Metazoa > Chordata > Mammalia > Diprotodontia > Pseudocheiridae > Pseudochirops > Pseudochirops cupreus. Next base: position 424,019,448 of record CM053580.1, on the reverse strand, counting down.
TGGTAAGAAGTTATAAGTCAATAGAAAAATAGCACTGTTTTCATTTTCTGTGAAGTGTAACCTATTACAACTGCATATCCATTTTATGGCTCATAAGACAAGAAGTACTTAGCAGATATCCCTTTTTGAATCCAATGGGAATATAGCATTCACAGTGATTTCATTGTAGTGCTTGACCCAAATTCACAAAAGAAAACCAATGATTTAGGAAGAAATAGGTAGGATAAATTGTAATAATTAGGCTTATTTTTGCCTTTAAAACCTCTATTTTTTAGAGAACAATAAAACCAAACCAAAACAAAAACCCCATGTTCTTAAAGATGAGAGCCCTTAGTTTATCTAAGAAAGAGAATCCTTGTTTTTCCTAGCTTTGATACACTTGGCTAGGAGAAGATACTCCCTCTCATTTGTGCCAGCATTATTTCTTTTTTCATGGTTCAGTGCAATCATCTGAACTAGGTTCTTTACATTCTCTCTCCTTGGTCCCACATCCCAGTTTAACTAAGAAATAAATATTTCCAGGATTTAAAATTGAATCTTGGGTTTTAGAGAGGGGCTTGTTGACTAACTGCTCTTTGAAGCTTGTAAGTGGTATCTAATCAAGAGTCATCAACAAAAATGCCGAAAGGTTTAGATGGCTATAGGCAATTAGTTACCTATGGAAAGGCTGAAAAGGACAGAGTCTATAATTCCCAGTGTGATAAGCACATATTATCTGATCTCTGATCCTATAAACTTTTATCAGAGAAACACCCGTCATGTTACAAGTTCCTCCTAAATCCATTTTTCTCTCAGATGTGCCTTGTAAATAACTCCCCCAGGAGATGTCACAACAGTGCTACCAATATCATTTTTTTTGTTCATCTGTCCTATAGGGTATAAAAATTTAGGCTAACTTAGTACTGTTCTTTTCATTTCACCATGAACCTTCAACTATATGAGCCTATATGATGCTTAGAGTGCAGAAAGCTGAAGGAAGTGAGAAAAAAAAGGAATAGGCATTTTTAAAGAGTCTGCTATGTGCCAGACACTACACTAAGCACTTTATAAATATTTCATTTTATTCTCACAACTCTAGGAGTTAGGTGTGATATTATCTTCATTTCACTGTTAATGAAACTGACACTGAGAAAGATTCAGTTATTTTCACATAGCTAGTAAGTATCTGAGGCTGAATTTGAACTCTCTTCTTCCTGATTCCAGGCTTATCACTCTTTCAGCTGTGCTACCTTGCTGTCTTTGAGAGCTCTACATTCTGCATTGAGTTTCCACTTCAGAACTAGCAGGAATAGACTGTGAGACTGTTGATTTCCTCCTATATTTCCTCTAACTATCCTCCGGTAAATATTTATAGCTTTTTAGTCTCTTATCTGTATAATAACCTTTGATTCTTAACCAAACACTGGTCAGCTGGTTAGCCAGGATGAAAAAAAAGCCTAGATTCCTGCATTTATTTGCTTCTAAAGTTACTTCTATTTAATGATCAAATTTCTTTCTTACTAGTTGAAGAAACCACTCATTAGCATGAGTGACTATTTTTTTCCCCAGAGAGGTATCATTAGAGTTTTCCTCCTAGTTTTCCATCTTTGCCTCCTACTGGATTGAAGGAATGATCTTCAAATTTTATTAGGCGTCAGGGCACTAATCAACCCTGGCATCAAAGAAAGTCCCACAGCCTATTGGGCTGTGAATTATACTCCATTTTGATTAAAGGTTTTTACAGATTTCCTTCAATATTTCAAAAGGTCAGTGAAATTAGTAAGGATATTTGGCTCACTAGAAGAAATCATTACAGATCGCTGATATGTCACACTTTAGTAAGTAACTGTCATTAGTTTTCTGGGAGCTAAAAAAAATCTCAACATCTCATAACCCACTTTGGTGATGAATTTCTCCTAATTTAACAAAACTGATCTTTGGCTAACTGACCTAGAGCCAAGTCCCTACTCTCAGTCTTGACATATTGATAAGACCTATCAAAGACTGAAAACTACTGACATAGTCTTCAAGTACTGAGAATCACCTCCACACTCCAATGAGGACTTACTAGAGGTATGTAATGGTAATGGAATTTGGAGATCCCCCTGTGTTGGCTTGGTTTATGGGTTGAGTGTTAAAACCCGGAGCTTGCAAATCCCACTTGTGGGATGGACTTGTTGAAGTGAAGAGAGACGGCTGAACTGGGAGGAACCGTGAATTGGGAGAGAGGCCCAAGCTGAGAGGAGGGCAGAGGGACTTTTGGAGAGTAGTATCCAGTATCATGGAGCCTGAGTTGCTGAGAGGAAGACTGCTAAGGGCCACTTGGAGCTGCCCAGGACTTTTGAGAACCTCTACCCAGAGCTGCCAAGAACTGAGGAGGCATGGCTATGATGCTGGTATTTCATCTGTCTGTTTTGATGTTGTTTTGCCAGATTCACCTGCTGGTGAAGGATAGTGTTGCTGTTGTAGAGGTACTGGAACCTTGCTGTTGAGAACTCAGAAGCCCTGAAGGAGGATTTTCCTGTTTTATGTTTACAGAAATCCTGGAAAAGGGCCTTGCTGATGTTTTCAGGGGTTCTGGGACTGTTCTATAGACGGAAAGTGACTAGATGAGGACACTGGCAATGTGTGTCATGGCTTTGTTAGGCTTTCCCTCCCCAGGAGCCAGGATTGCTGAGCACTTGCCTCGGGTCAAGATGAAGACAGGACCTCTCCTTGGGTTGTCAATGCTGGGATGATATCTTAACCTTGTTGTGGCTTAAGAGTGGATGGCCTTTTCTGCTCTCCTGCCCCTTTTGAGAAAGTGCTTGGTGTTAATGGATGGTACTGTAATTCAGTAGTGTCCAGGGGTGGGAAACCTTTGGCCTTCTTGGTGCTCTGTGATTGACCAAATGAATGTACTTTTTTTTATGATTGGAGACTAATCTCCATCTGAGAAGGGGGACTTTGTTGACTGACTAAGTGAATGTACTGCCCAGGAATGGGCTACTTTGACTGCTGATCCAGGGGTAGGATATCTGGACCTTGGTACTTTGCAACTGAATTGAGAACTTACTTGCTAAATGAATGAGTTACACTGTATTTTGACTTTCTCTGTTCTGTGAATGTTTTGCTGAATAAATGGGGTTTGCTATGCTGGTAATCTGAACCTTGGAAGTTGCCTTTGCTTGACATTGCAAGGTAATAGAGTTTTACTGATATATAATTTTTAAATGTTGCTGCAATTGCCCCTT
>CM053580.1:423997388-424015736 GCA_028627135.1 Pseudochirops cupreus | reverse complement strand
TTCTTGAATATAATGATGAAAATCTGCAAAGTAGTATTTGAGATCTTAAGGACAATTATATGTTCATTGATTACAAATATGACTTTATAGTCACATAGTCTAGTGGAAAGGACATTACTAAACTAGAAATCAGTAAACCCAGTTCATATTCTAGCTCTGTCACAATGTAGATGGTTGATCAGTCACTTTACTTCTCTGCATTTCCCTCACCTAAAAAATGAGGATTTTGGTCTGAATAATCATTAAGATCAGTGCTAATATTCCATCTTGTAGTTATACTATCTTTGCTTCACCTATATTCAATTGACAGATATCACCCCACAATTGCTTTTTATGTAAAGGCAGGATCAGCTTCATTAAGAGACCCCTTATGTTCCTAGGGGACAGATAAATGGCAAGTAGATAGAGTATCAGGACTGGAGTCAGGAAGACTCCTGTTCTTTTTTTTTTTTGCTGCAGTTACTTGTTTTACTTGATTTGGTACAAGATTTTGACATATTCTTTAATTCCTTATCATGAGATCACACTTTTATCACATTGACTATTAAGCATACTTTGACGAACAGGTTGTTGTTATTGTTCAGTTGTGTCCAATTCTTTGTGACACCATTTGGGGTTTTCTTGTCAAAGATACTGGAGTGGTTTGCCATTTCCTTCTCCAGCTCATTTTACACATGAGGAAACTGAGGCAACTAGGGTTGAGTGACTTGCCCAAGGTCACACAGTTACTGTTTGAAGCCAGATTTGAACTTAGAAAGATGAGTCTTCCTGACTCCAGGACCAGTGCCTATCCACTCTGCTACCCCTCTGCCCCATTTGAAAAACAAGACATCATTCTATATTTAATTTACCCCTTTCTGCTTCATTCTTCCTTCTCCTTCCATTGCAGTCCCTTAATAAGGATTTTTATCATCATTTTGCATAATTTATATCCACACCTTCTATGTATATCCATTTTAGATATTGCCATAGGTATAGAGTTCATGATATTGACAGGTATCAGCTTCCAAAGACTGGTGTAAACAGTTTGCTCTTGTTAAATAACAAGTTATGTATGTGTGTGTTTTTTCCTTATTTACCTTTTTATGTCTCTCCTGGGTCTTGTGATTGGAGGTTGAATTTTCCATTGAGCTCTGGCTTTTCCATCAGGAAGCTCTGGAATTCTGTGATGTCACTAAATGTCCATCTCCTTGCCTGGTAGATTATGCTCAGTCTTTCTGGATAGATGATCCTTGGTTGTAGCTCAAGCTCTTTCATCTTGAGAAAAATCATATTCCAGTTAATCCAATCTTTCAACATTGAGGCTGCCGGATCCTGTGCGATATCTGAATTGTTTCTTTCTGGCCGCTTGTAGCATTTTCTCCTTCACTTAATAGTTCTGGAGTTTGGCCATAATGTTTCACAGCCTTTTCAATTTGGGATCTTTTTCAGGAGGTGTCCAGTGGATTCTCCTGATGTCTATTTTACCCTGTGGTTCTAGGATCTCAGGGCAGTTTTCCCGGATGAGCTCTTGGAAGATATTGTCCAGACTCATTTTTTCATCAGGATTTTCTGGTAGGCCAATAATTCTCAGACTGTCTCTTCTGGATTTTTTTTCCAAGTCAGTTATTTTTCCATTGAGATATTTTACCTCTTTTCCTAGTTTTTCAGTCTTGATGGTTTTTTTTGACTGATTCTTGGTTCCTCATAGAGTCATTGGCTTCAATTTGGTTGATTCTAGTTTTTAGCAAATTATTCCCCTCAGTTAGTTTTTGAAGCTCTTCTTCCATATGCTCAGATTTCATTTTTAGTTCACACATTTCACTTTTTAAAAAGCTGTTCTCTTCATTGTAATGTTTTTTTTTCTAATTTTGCAATTTTGTTTTTATAAGAGGTGTTGATTTTATCTTCTACCTCTCTAAGCCGGATTTCAGCTCATCTAGGAATGCTTTCTGTGCCTGAGACCAGGTCATAATCCCTGTTAAGGCTTCAGGAGTCAATACTTGTGGAGTCAATACTCTCTCCTTCTGAGTTTCATTCCTCCCTCTCACCTTAATAGGATTCTAGAGTCTTTGTCTTTGCAGCCTGCTTTCTTCCCATTTTGAGGCAGGACCGGAGCCATGCCCTTCTTCCCAGGTTCCTAAGCTTTTACTGCTTAAAACTTTCCTCTGGGGCAATAATTACTGTTTTTTCAGGTCGGGGGGAGATTGGAGCAGCTGGAGTTCACTTTGCCAGCTTGGTCCTTGAAAGTTCAGATAGAGTTTTTTTTAATTTCCAGGCTGTGGATGGGTAGTCCTGAGAGTAGCTACTGTCCCAGCCATGGGCCCTGCCTTTGTCTCTTACCCAGCACAGTCTGATCCCCGCCCTGTGATGATAGACCTGGAAATGGCCCTTGTGGTTGGTGGATCAGCAGGCCTTTTCTGGGGGCCTCTCGGAGCCCAGAAGCGCCGGGCTGCATCGCCGGGGCCTTTCTCCCGAAGAATCCTTTTCTTGAGTTCAAATCCAGCCTCAGATACTTAATAGCTGTGGGACCCCGGGTAAGTCACTTAACTTTGTTTGCCTCAGTTTCCTGATCTGTGAAATGAACTGGAGAAGGAAATGACAAACCACTCCAATATCTTTACCAAGAACACTCCAAATGCCATCTCAAAGAATCAAACATGACTGAACAACACTAAACAGATGGAATATCATGGTTTTGATATGCCTGAAATTCTTTCCTTCAAAATGTTTTCCTTTAATTCAACTTAATTCCACAAACGTTTATTATTAATTCCTACTGCACAGAAGACAATGAGACACCCAAAGGCATGGAGAAAAATTTGTTCAAAAACAAAGAGGCAAGAGATGGAATATTAAGTTCAACATCTACCAGTACAGTTTGGCTGGTAAACACAGCAAATTAGAAGCAAGATAAAATGAAATAGAACTTAAAATGTAGGTTGAAATCAGGTTCTGAGGGAATTTAATGTTAGAATATAAAGTTTGTCTTGTATCCTAGCAACAACAGGTGATCACCGAAAATCTTTCAACACAAAAGTGAAATGATCGTTAGGAAACAACACAGCATAAGATACTTCCTCAAACATTTGATATGTTACACAGAATCTCAGATTTCTTGTACATTAAATGGGAACAATATTTCCTCACAGCAGAATTCTTGCAAGCACACAAATACGCATACACATACACACACAAAAACTTTTATGGTTTTAAAGAGTTGCACCTGAGATACTCAGAAGTTAAGTGACTTGTTCAGGGCAACACAGCCAGTATGTGTCAGAAACCTAATGTGAAACCAGGTTGTAATCATTCTGAGGTCAAGACAGAGACACATATGCACAGCTAGACACTGTGCATTTGTGTGCACATGTACCTATAATTTGTACTTCTGTTCCATGTATGGGTCTAGTAGTTAAAAGTAGCAGGGTTCATGTTGGCCTCAGAGTCAGCACAACCTGGTTCAAGTTTGGCCTCTGATGCATACTGCCTGAGTGACATCCTCTCTTAATGACTCCACAGGATTTCTCTCAGACTATATGTGATAATGACAATTTACTGATCTACTTTAGTGAAAGGAGTTTTTGCACTTTTACTGTGAGTTCTCTACAAGAATGAATTCTCAGGTTTGGACATTTCATCCAATGTCTAAAGGCCTTTGAAAACTGGAATTAATCTGAAAATTATATGGCAAGTTATGGGAATATTGCCAAAATCAAGGCAATGATACAGCAATTGTGTATAGTCAGTAATAAAGTCATTCAACCTCTGTAATTAAAATAGCAAATGCAATATACTTAAACAAGGAAGAACACAGCTCCATTAAATTTCAACCATGATGTAGAGGGCCTCTGGGTTCTCAAAGGGTCCAAAAGTTAAAGATAATTCCTTACAAGATCTATAGGATTGGAAAATCTTCAAAATATTCATACAGCTATAATTACAAAGTATTTTTCTGGCACAAATGAAAACCATGGGAAGGTTCATCAAGAAAGCTTAAAAACCATGCCACAACTTGTTTTGGCCCCTGCAACTCAAAAAGAACATCTACAAAAGCACTTGAGGGAGTTATGAGATACATGGATGAAGGAACCAACCAAACAGGCAAAGTCCTGGATCTTTTAAAGGAAAACACTTAAGGACACAGTATTTTTCTCCCTTAATAAGTAACAGTACAGTATCAATTCAATATGGCAAGTTTACAAAAAGTACTACAAGAAAAAAATTTATTTTTTTTCCTTAATCAAGTTCATATTAGCTATCACAACTGTATAGGTGCCCAGTTCCCTGTTTCTCTCATTTTTCTTAAGGCACAGAACTATGTTTATCTTGTTTCCTCCTCAAATCTATTTGCTAAGCATTATCAACCTCCCAAGATAAGACTGCAAAAAAAAAAATCAGTGTAATTGACACTTGTAGGAACTTAAAATGAAGAAAAAGATTCATTTTTTGATATTGCCAATTAGAGAACTAATTTTACTGGATTATACATATTTGTTTTAAGTGTTTTCTTTTTTCTTTATAATAGTTCAATGGGAGGGGTCAGTAGGAAAGACAGATAAAAATGCTTGGATAAAGAGATGAATAAAAAACATTTTTTGAAGTGTATTTAAGTTCATGATGTCATTTTGATAAAGTATGGATATTTGCCTGATGTCACAGGGGAAAACTATGTTTCCTATAACATATTTCTGGAAAAGTCCTTTTTTATGTAAGACAAAATATTTAGAACACTTTAAAATTACATACCAAATATATGCAAATTTTGATTTTGTAGATAAAATCTTATGGGTCTGCAATTTATAAGTTGTATAAACATAATGGTTTGGTGCACATCTGATACCTCTACTGCAATGGATGATGGACTGAGACTCTGACCTTTATCATTGGAATATGCTGCTTGAGTGTGGAGAGAGGGCTGAAAAGCGGGGATGGACAAAATCTGAATGCTAATACTGACTGGTGGCTGTGAAGTGGAGGCTCATAGAAGTAACAGGAAGTATGAAAATTAACTTAAAGGCTCTCTTGGGCACATGTATTATAAATGACCAATATTCCATCCATAGCAGAATATAATTCTCCAAAATCAGACAATTATTAAATGTCTGGCAGAAGTCTGGGAAAAAGTCTTCCCTGTTCCAGTATCATGATGTGCAAAACTTTTTTTTTTCAGTTTAAATAAAGTAACCCTAAAGGGTTTATAACTGTTGATTATCCACTTTGCCACACAACATAGTGAATAAGGCAGCTAACAAAGGAATACTCATTCTATACTTGGTAATCTTACAGTTAACAGGAGCACTGAAAAATTGAGTGACTCATCCAGGGTGACTCAATAAATGTTAGGGGTCACACTTGAACTCAGAACCTCTTGGCTCTGAGGCCAGCTCTTTATGATGTTTCACAACGTTTATTATAAGGTATACTTATGAATTTTGGAAAAAGCTGGTAGTAACTTTAGATTTTATCTGTTCTTTCAGTTTACAAAAAAAAAAATGGGTCCAGTGATTTTACTCATCATCTTGAACAGAAGGTAGAAAAACATCTTTTTATACTTTGGAAAAATAAGACAAAATGTCCTCTTAAATGAATCATTTTTGTTAATAATTGAAAACTCTGAGAGGAAAAAAAACTTCATTATAAATATTAAAATGGCACGTAGGCCATATATTATGGAAGATTATCTCTCTCAGTGATTGTATAGAGATGGTAGTTATAATATTTCTGGCAGATCTTATTTTTTCAGTTTTTGTATACTTTTTTGTATTTATTAATGCTCAATAAAATATTAATCACAAGAAAAACAGGGTTTAGAGAGAAGTTATTCTTGCCCCATACTGAGCAGTCTGGAATTATAATGTAAACAATTTAACAATGCAACGAATAATATTAAGTTTTTGTTGTTAGTAGAATCCATATTTTATTGTAAAGTAAATGCTTGCCACACAGCAAATTTGGGTTATACAAAACATAAATATCAGGAAAATGTTCCTTTCAAAGTGAGTTATAGCCTTTAAAAGAAAACAGTTGGCCTTTCTGATGCTAGCCATGATTTTCAGGGTTGAGTTAGCTATGTCAGTTCTATAAAGTTGATCTTAGGGTTTAAAGATGACATAAGTATTATTTTTTTAGTATGATCATACTATATAATGACCTGTGTTGTATGCTTGTACTTTAAAAATATCTTATTATTGAAAAAAATCATTTAACTACCAAATATATATAATATCTATGAAAAAACAAGCAAAACAAAACACAAGAGGAAAATAAACACAAACATAGGCACATCTGCTTTGACAATGCTGAACTACTGTTAATCATTTTATTATAACTTGGTTTTCATTTAGTTTTTTAAGGAAAATGCTTAACTTTCTTTCATCTATGACATGCAAGCACTGAAAATTCCTGGGTCTTTTTTCCCCCATTTTCTCCAAGTTAACTCTTCCCTCTTTGTTTATTGTCTTGATTTCCTCCTACAGGTGAATGACGATTTATATGCCTCTTTCACTGTTCTAATTAACAGTTTTCCTCCTTTTGGGGGAGGCAAATTTTATTATCTCAAGAGATTTTTTTTTGTAAATAGTGTTTTATCTTTTCCAATTACATATAGAGATAGCTCTCAATATTAACTTTTTTATGAGATTGTGAGTACTAAATTTTTTCTCTCTCCTTCCCTTCAATTCCCCCCAACTCCTGAAACATGGTTAAGCAATCTGACATAGGTTATACATGTGCAATCACATTAACATATTTCTATATTACTCATGTTGTGAAAGACGAAACAGAACAAAAGGAAAAAAAACAAAGTGAAAATAGTATGCTTTGATCTGCATTCAGACTCCACAGTTTTTTCTCTGCATGTGGAAAGCATTTCCTGTCATGAGTCTTATGAAATGGTCTTGAATCACTATATTGCTGAGAAGAGCTGTCTATCAAAGTTGGTCATCACACAATGTTGCTACTACTGTGTACAATGTACTCCTGGTTCTGCTGACTTCATTCAGCATCACTTCATTTAAAGTCTTTCCAGGGTTTTCTGAAATCTGCTTGCTCACTATTTCTCATAGCACAATAGTATTCCATTACATTCATATACCACAACGTATTCAGCCATTCCACAATTGAGACGCACTTCCTTTATTTCCAATTGTATACAAGCATGAAAAGAGCTGCTATAAATATTGTTGTACATGTAGGCTCTTTTCCCTTTTTGTGATCTCTTTGAGATACAGATCAAGTAGTGGCATTGCTGGATCAAAGGGTATGCACAGTTTGATTGTCCTTTGGGAATAGTTCCAAATTACTCCCCAGAGTAACTGGATCAATTCACAACTCCACCAAGAAGGTATTAGTGTCCCAACTTTCCAACATCTTCCCCAAAATTTATAATTTTCCTTTTCTATCACCTTAGCCAATCTGATAAGTGTGAAGTGATACCACAGGGTTGTTTTAATTTGCATTTCTCCAATCAATAATTAATTAGCACATTTTATCATATGACAATAGCATTAATTTCTTCATCTGAAAACTGCCTGTTCATATCCTTTGACCATTTATCAATTGGGGAATGACTTGTATTTTTATAAATTTAGCTCAGTTCTCTATATATTTGAGAGAAATGAGACCTTTACCAGAAACACTGGCAGTAAAAATTGTTTCCCAGGTTTCTGCTTTCCCTCTAAATTTGATGGCATTGGTTTTGTTTCCACAAAACATTTTTAATTTAGGGTAATCAAAATTATCCATTTTGCATTTCATAATTTTCTCTATCTCTTATTTGGTAATAAATTATTCTCCATTCCATAGATCTGATGAGTAAACTATACCTTGGTCCCCTCATGTGTTTATGGTATCACCTTTTATGTCCAAACTAGAAGCCATTTTGAACTTATCTTGGCATATGGTATGCAAAGTTGGTCTATGCCTGGTTTCTACCATACTTTTGTCCAGTTTGCCCAGCAGTTTTTGTTAAATAGAGAGTCTTTATCCCTGAAGCTGGAGTCTTTGGATTTGTCAAATAGTAGATAACTATAGTCACTTATTACCATGTCTTCTTTACTTAATCAGTTCCACTGATCTATCATTCTATTTCCCAGTCAGTACCAAATATTAGATTTGGTGATTGCTGTTTTATATATAATTTTTCACTCCCAAATATTTTACATTTTGTACAGTTATTTTAAATGGAATTTCTCTTTCAATTTTATTCTGCTGGTCTTTGTTGTTAAAATATAGAAATGCTGATGATTTATTTGGGTTTATTTTGTATCCTGTAATGATGCTAAAGTTGTTAATTATTGCAAGTAGTTGATTCTCTAGGATTCTCTAAGTATACAATCACATCATCAGCAAAGAGTGATACTTTTTGTTTCCTCATTGCCTATTCTAATTCCTTCTATTTCTTTTTCTTCTCTTATTACTAAAACTAACATTTCTAGTACAATGTTTAATAATAGTGATTATAATGGCCATCCTTGTTTCACCCCTGATCTTACTTGGAAGTCTTCTGGATCATCCATGTTAGAGATAATGCCTACTGTTGATTTTAAATAGATACTACTTCTCATTTTAAGGAAAGTTGCATTTATTTCTCTGCTCTCTTGTGTTTTTAATAGTAATGAGAGTTATATTTTGTCAAAAGTTTTTTTTTCTGCATCTATTGACATAATCACATGATTTCTTTTGGTTTTGTTATTGATATGGCCAATTATGCTAACAGTTTTCCTAATATTGGCTCAATCCTGGATTCCTTATATAAATCCAACCTGGTCATAGTATATTATCATCATGATAAATAATTTTAATCACTTTGCTAAAATTTTAATTAAAATGTTTGCATCAATATTCATTAGGGAAATTGTTCTGAAATTTTCTTTCTCTGTTTTGGTTCTTCCTATTTTAATTATCAGTACCGTATTTGTGTTAATAAAAGGAATTTGTGAGGTCTCCTTCTTTGCCTATTTTTTTCCAAATACCTTATATAATATTGGAACTAATTGCTCTTTTAAATGTTTGATAGAATTCACTTATAAATCCATGTGGCCCTGGAAATTTTTTCTTAGGGAGCTGATTGATGGCTTGTTCATTTTTTTACCTGAAATGGTTTTATTTAAATAATTTATTTGATCTTCTGCTAAACTGGGCTATATATGTATGCATGTATTCATATATCTGCATATGTATGTATGTATGTATGCATGTGTGTATATTCCTCCATTTCATTTAGATTGTCAAACTTACTGTCACATGGTTGGGAGAGTAGCTCTGAATTATTACTTTAATTTCCTTTTCATTGGTAGTGTAATCACTCTTTTCATTTTTGATATGGGTAATTTGGGTGGTTTCTTTCCTTTTGTTTAAATTAACCAAAAGTTTATCTATTTTATTGTTTTTTATATGATCATCTCTTAGTTTTGTTTATTAAGTTCAAAATCTTACTTTAAATTTTATTAATTTCTCATTTGATATTCAGAATTTCTAATGTGGTATTTATTTGGGGACTTTTAAATTGTTCATTTTCTAGTTGTCTTTTTTTCAAATTTCATTCTCAATTTATTGATCTCATTGTTCTCTATTTTGTTTATGTAAGCATTTAGAGATGTAAAATTTCTCATAATAACTTATTTGGCTGCATCCCATAAATTTTTGTATGTCTCATTACTATCAATCTCTTTTATGAAATTATTGGTTGTTTCTAGTATTTGTTGTTTGAACTACTCGTTCTTTAGGATTAGATAATTTAGTTTGCAATTAATTTTTAAGCTATCTTTCCATGGCCTTTTATGACACATAATTTAATTGCATTATTATCTGAAAAGGATGCATTTAACATTTTTGCCTTTCTGCATTAAATTGTGAGGTTTTCGTGTACTAATAGATGGTCATTTTTGTGTAGATTCCATGTACCTCTAAGAAGAAGAAATATTTGTTTCTATATCCATTCAGTTTTCTCTAGAGGTCTATCATGTCTAGCTTTTCTAAATTTCTATTCACCTCCTTAGCTTCTTTCTTATTTATTTTGTGGTTAGATTTATTTCCCTCCATCTTGTTTATTCCTTCTTTATTCTTCTCTCTCTCTTCCTCTCTCTCTCTCTCTCTCTTTCTCTCTCTCTCTCTCTCTCTCTCTCTCTCTCTCTCTCTCTCTCTCTCTCTCTCTCTCCTTTCACCCATTCCCTCCTCACCAGTTTTTTTTCTTCTGACCACCACCTACATTCTATCAGCCTCCCTCCATCTGTTTCTTTTACCCTTCTTCTCCTACTTCCCTGTCAGGTAAGATGGATTTGTTTACCCAACTTAGTGTGAATGTTATTCCCTGTTTCAGCCAAATGCAATTGGAGTAATGTTCAAACAATGATTTCCCACTCCCTTCTTTCTCTCTACTATAATAAGACTTTCATGCTTCTTTGCATGATATTATTTATCCCATTCTGTCTTTCCTTCCCTCTTTGTCCAGTACAATCCTTTTTCTCATCCCATACTTAATTTGTTATCATCATATCAAAGCCAACTTATACCCCCATGCACTAAGCTTATCTCTTCTAAATTTCATAATACAATTACAGTTCTTATGATTGTTTCCCCTTTCTTATTTAACATTTTTTGCTTCTCTTGAGTCTTGAATCTGAGGATGAAATTTTCTGTTCAGCTCTTGTCTTTTCATCAGAAGTGATTGAAAGTACCCTGTTTCACTGAATGTCCATCTTTTTCCTGAAAGATTATGTTCAGTTTTGCTGGGTAGTTGATTCTTGGTTGTAATCCAAGCTCCTTTACCTTCCAGAATATCATATTCCCAAGCTCTCTGATTCTTTAAAGTAGAAGATGCTAAATCTGGCACATTTCTCACTGTGGCTCATTGATATTTGAATTGTTTTGTTTTTTCTGGCTGTTTGTACTATTTTCTCCTTGACTTGATCTGGATTTTAGCTACAATATTTCTTAGTTTTCATTTTGTGATTTCTTATAGGAAATGATAGTTGAATGTTTTCAATTACTATTTTACCCTCTGGTTCTAGGATATCAGTGCAGTTTTCTTTCATAAACTCTTGAAAGATGATGTCCAAGTTCTTTTTTTAAAAGTCATGACTTTCAGGTAGTCCAATAATTCTTAAATTATCTCTCCTAGATCTATTTTCCAGGTCAGTTGTTTTTTCCAATGAGGTATTTTATATTTTCTCCTTTTTATTTTTTTCATTATTTTATTTTATTTTATTTCATTCTTTTGATTTTGTTGGATTGTTTCTTGATATCTCATAGAGTCATTAGCTTCCACTTGCTCAATTCTAGTTTTAATGACTCATTCTCTTCAGTTAACTTTTGTACCTCATTTTCCATTTTGCCAATACTACTTTTAAAGGAGTTGTTTTCTTCAGAAGTATTTTTTTTTCATTTTGTCAAATCAATTTTTTAAGCAGTTGTTTTCTTCAGTCAATTGTTGTGCTTCTTTTCCCAAGCTGCCAACATTTCCCCCATAATTCCCTCATATAAACATTTCCCAGTTTTTATTCTCTCTTACTTGGCTTATAAAATCCTTTTTGTGTTTTCCAAGAAGTTTTCTTTTTGTTTCTGTTTCTTTGTTTTTTGCTTAGGATCAATTTATATTCCCCCTTGAGGCTTCACATGTAGGCATTTTGACATTGTTATCTTTGTTGAGTTGCTTTTTTGATCTTCCCTGCCCCCGTAGTAGTTTTCTATGGTCAGGGTTCTTTGCTGATTTTTGCTCATTTTTAGCATAATTGGTTACTTTTAAAGTTGAGCTCTGTTCCTAGGACAAAAGAGGCCCTGTATGTAGCTTCTCATGCTGGGAGTCATTGGCCTGGTCACTGGCTTTCTGGCATCAGGGTCTCAAGTGCTGGGAGCTTGCCCACTGCACTCAGGTGCACTGTCTGTATTATGCCTATTGTGCCCTGGGTTCCAGGGCTAGAGGTCTCACAGCTAGTTTTATGTGCCATTGACATGCTTAGCCAAGACCAAGGGGTTTCATTTGCTGATCTGTGGCTAAGAACTCCCCATTGGCTTTCCTGGACAATGCTCTAGGCTATGCTACCCTTTAAGCCAAGTGAGACGGGCCTTTCTTGAAGTCCTTCTGTGTTATCTTGGGGTGGGAAGTTATTTCATTCTGTCTTTCTGTGGATTCTGCCACTCCACAATTCTTTTAGAGGGTTGGTTTAATGTTGTTTCTGCGGGAAACTGGGAAGAACTTAGGCAATTTCTTGACTTTTCTTTGCCATCTTGGCTCTACCCCATTTCAAAAGACTTTTGCTGGTACTAGGTTGGAGAGAGATAAAAATGGAGAAATTGTTTAGCTAATTGACCTTTCCCTTGGTCTACACAAAACTTGCAACTTTCTTTTCTTTTCAATCATAATAGAGTTCCCTTTGTACCCACATTGAATCAGTTGCTATCACTAATTAATCCTTTTAAAGATTTCCAAAATTTCAAAATTGGAAGGGAACTTTGAGGTTATCTGCTATAATCCAAATATAAACAAATTCTCTTTTACACCAGCCATAAGAAGTGGTTAAACCACAGTTTGACTGACAAATGATCTGTGTTCTTTAGCAGAATTCAGTTTCAATATAAGTAGTTAATAGTATGCTCTGGCATCATAAAAATCTAACATGTCCTTGGACTTAACTGAGAGGAATGGCTTTTAAGTGATAATCCTGATGTTCTTTACCAAAAGCAGACCACATTTGGATACTATGCTTATTTCTGGAGACCACAATTTAGGAAAGACATTAAGAAATTGGAGAGTATCCAGAGGAAAGCTTCAACTGTGCTTCAGATTTCATGCCAGATGAGGATAGGGTAAAATAATAGTACATAATTAATTACTCTAGAGCAAAATAAAAAAAGAGAATAGCAATTTGGAATATATTTGTCTTTTATTACTTTAAAAAGCCTTCCTGAAAGAGAGGAATTAGATTTGTTTAACATGACCCATGAAAGCAGAATCAGTTGTAATGGGTAGGAATAATAAACAGACCAGTTTAGACATGACATCAGGAATATCTCACTAAAAACTAGCATTAACAAAAAGTAGAATGCGATGTCTCAAATCACTATTGATTAGAGAGATGCAAATCAAAACAACTCTGAGGTACCACATCACACCTATCAGATTGACCAACATGACAAATAGGAAAATTATAAATGCTGGAGAAGATGCAGGGAAAATTGGAACACTGATGCATTGCCAGTGGAGTTATGAACTGATCCAACCATTCTGGAGAGGAATCTTCAACTACACCCAAAGGGTTATAAAAATGTGTATAACTTTTGACCCAGAAATACCACTTCTAGGACTGTGTCACAAAGAGATCATACAAATGTGAAAAAGACAGACATTTACAGAAAAAAACATTTATAGAGGCTTTTTGTGGTGGCAAAGAATTGGAAATTTAGAGGATGCCCATCAATTGGGGAGTAGCTGAACAAGTTATGGTATATGAATGTAATAGAATACTATTGTGCTATAAGAAATGATGAGCAGGTGACTTCAGAAAAACCTGGAAAGACTTATATGAACTGATGCTGAGTGAGGAGAGTAGAACCAGGAGAACATTGTACACAGTTGCAGCCACATTGTGTGATTACTAACTTTGTTCTAAGACAACTCCAAAAGACTCATCATGAAAAAAATGCTATCCACATCCAGAGAAAGATTTATGGAGTCTGAATGCAGATGGAAGCATACTATTTGCTATCTCTCTTTTTTGTTTTCTTTGGTTTATTCTTTCTCATGATTCATTCCATTGGTTATAATTCTTCTTTACAACATGACTAATGTGAAAATATGGTTAGTGTGAATGTATATGTAGAGTCTATACTAGATTGCATGCTGTCTTGGGAAGGGGGCATGGCAGGGAGAGGGAAAGAATTTAAAACTCAAAAGCTTATGGACCTAAATGTTGTAAACTAAAAATAAATTATATTAATTTTGGTAAAAAGTGTGTTTCTTCTTATGGGTGCTGTTCAAGCAGTAGTTAAATAACTACTTTTATGTATTTTGCCATATAGGATCACTTGAACTACAGTGTCCCTGAGTTCCCTTATAGCTCATTTTTTTGTATTTCTAATTTTGGTTATTTAATTCTGTATTCATATACTTCCAATGAGGGCAAACCCTTCACCTCCAATATTATTCTCCTCTTAGGGAGATCCTACTCTTGTTTGTTTTTTTGATTGAAATTTTTTGAAGCTCAAGTACAGAGTCAAAGTTAATGCAAATTACAAAAAAAAGGAATCAATATTATTTATTAGTTAACCTAGGAAATCCCAGCAGTCTTCTTTTGAGCTTTTCTAATACTATCATAGGTATTCCCTCTAGAGGACACACACACACACACACACACACACACACACACACACACACACATTTTCTGCTCTGTAAATACTGTATTATGCAGTTTTGAATAAACTGGAATAGCTATGAGTTCTTGCCTCATAGTGTCAAAGACTAGAATACATGAGTTGATCACACTTCAACTTTTTTCATAGACACTGATATTTTACTTCTTAAAAATTATTAACTCCACAGATACATGAGAATATGTCTCCAATTTGGAGAACAGTTCCATTCTACTGATATCAAATGCCGAGAACATATGTATCCTATTCATTAAATCAAGAATTTCAGCTGCAAAAAGTCTTAGGATTGAGTTACAAAAATGCCTAAATAAATAACTCAATTCAATACGCTTTTAGTAGATACAAAGGAGTAGCATGCTAACACAGAAAGACATAGTCATGCACATTAAAGCCAATGACCAGATTTTGTTCCAGAACACCAATAATACTTTTTTTTCTCTCAACAAAGAGGTAAATGATTATAGGTGCAGAATGTTGTATACAATGTCAGATGTGTGACCATGGTGATTCATTTGATCAATTACTTTTCTTTTCTATATAAGATTTATCAGTAGGGATGACTTTAGAAAGTGACACAAAATGCATCAAGGAAATATTTTTAAAAATTATGACACTAAGCTCTAACAGGTCTGACAAAACTTACTACAATGTGCTCTATAATATACAGTCTCTATAGTTCTAAATTTGTGATAATAATGAAAAATGATGATGATAAAGAAAATAATGATGATGCTTAAGGTTTACAAAGTGCTTTATCAATATTATTCCATTTGATCTTTACAAAAAACCCTGGGGGGTACATCCTGGAATAGAGAGAGATGTTGACTTGCCCAGGGTTACACAGCTATTGAGTTGGATTTGAATTCATGTGTTTTTGCCTCCAAGCATAGCATGCTATCCACCATGCCACCTACCTGCCATTTAAGATTTTTTCAACTGCAAGTGCCAAACTTCCTTTATGAATATAAAAGAATTAATATGGTTTGACAGAGAATATTTGTGTGTAGTCATATTGGTAAACTGAGACCTGTTCTCTTTAAAATCAGAATCCTTTTAACCCTTTCCTCCTTAACTATGGAAAAGGAAGCAGCATTTATAAAATTATAAAAAGATAGGAAAAGTCATGAGTGCCTTTGTAATGCTTCAAATCCTTTCTCTGACAGAACAACCCTTTATCCTTTCCTATGGAATATGAAGTAGCACATACAAAATTACAAAGAGAGGGAAAAGCCATGAGAGTCTCTATAATGTTTTAGATTCATACTCTTGGAAAATAACCCACAGCCTTTCTACTGGTACCAGCCAGGCAATTTGAGAGACAAAACTCCTGAGAAAATGAATGCCCATATCAGTTTCCTAGCATGCTGTAAATATGCTTTTTTGTTTTCTTTTGATTTCACCCCTAAAGTCAGCTAAGGTACAAAGGAAGAATAAAAATTAACTAAATAACTAACAATTTATTAATGTAATAACATATTGATATAATTAGTAACATTATTATAACATAATAGTATAATTAATAATGTATAAATAATAACTAAATAGATAAGTGTGCTTTGAGGTCTAACTGCCCCCAAATCATCTGACTACAGAGAAGACTATCTGCATTGCCTTTGTTAGGGGAAGCTGAGTAAATTACTGACCATTCCAGTGTCAGGTTCTCATTTCATTCAATAAACCATTGCATTCAATAATCCTGTATCAAAGAGAAGAGATTGCATCTTTCTCCCCACAAATTAACATCCTTGGACCCCCCAAGAAGTCATCTATAAAATTTTGGAGATAGAACTTTTCCTGTGCATAAAAAAAAAATGTTAGAAAGACATCTTTTGAAAGATCTGTCATACCACCGCTCCAATCTAATTTGCTGCATCCCCTTCATCTGATCACAGATATTGAGGTCCTGAACATTCTACTTCGATCTACGGCCAACTGTAAAGAATATCCTTCACTATATCACTTTTGAACATAAAAGTTCTATGATTAGGCCCCTTTGCCCTTCTGTAGTGCAGATGTTGAGTTACTATTTAATGATTCATTTGGAGAGGAATTTTATTCTAAATAAAAGAATGAAATGTGAAGGACAAACTCATCAAGTCTCCTCATCATAAACTCCTCAGACTCACAGTCCTCATAACAATTGCTCTAATAAGTGGTCATAATTGATAAGAATACAGGATCAAATCATAGAAATGAAATTATGGCAATTCCTTAGTAGAGCATTCCAATGAAGGAAGGCATCATGTATACCAATAAATAAAAATAGCCATTAGAAGGAGAAATCACTCACCAGAGAGATTTGGGAAGTTTTCCCAAAGGATTGGAATCTGAATGTATCCTTGAAGAAAGATAAGATTTGACAATTGATGAGAAAGCAAATTTCAATCATTTGGGATGGTGTACACAAATTCGTAAGAGATTTGTAAAGTATTGAGTTCAAGGAAGTTCATTAGCTGGAAATAGAGTTTGTTAAAGGGAGCATTATAAAATGAGTGAAAAAGTAGATCAGATCAAAATTATTTGTTGTTGAGTCATTTAGTCTTGTCTAACTGTGTCCTCATTTAGGGTTTTCTTGGCAAAGTTGTTTGCCATTTTCTTCCCCAGGTCATTTTATAGATAAGCAAAGTGAAGCAAACAGAGTTAAGTGACTCACCCATGGTCACACAACTACTATCTGAAGTTAGATTTGAACTTCTGAAGATGAATCTTCATCACAACAGGCCCAGCCCTCTATCCACTGTGCCACATAGCTATCCAAGATCCAAATAATGGGATAGCTAATTGTCATGATAAAGGATTTGTGTTTTAATTTACAGGCAACAATATGGAGGCACATATTTAGCTAAGGAAGTGACATAATCACCTCTGCTCTCAAAAGGGTAATTATTTTGGCAATTGTGGGGAAAACAACTATAAAGATGGGAGACTGGAACTAAGGAGATCAACTAGGAAGCTATTACAATAGATCAAGCCAGAGATAATAAGTATTTGAGCTAAAATGGTAACATTGAGTGGACAGAAATAGTTGGGTTTAAGAAATACTGTGGAGGTAAAATCATCAGAGATTGGCAGTGGATTAGTTGTGGATAGTACATAAGAATGGAGATTCAGGTAATTCGAAAATTAACAACTCAGAGGATTAGGAGGTCTGGCAAAGATGCCACTGAATACCTTCTTGAAGAGCTATTATATTGAAAATAGTGTTCATTGGAGTTGGAATACCTGGCAGTTGGTATAAAATCAACCTCAATCAAATATGGCTTGTGTTATTCTCTGTTTTACAAGAAGTAGAAGTGGTAAATAGCTCCAGGCACCTAACTAGAAATAAGATAGGTGACAACAAAAAGAGACATCCAGGCCATGTAAATGAATATTTTCAATGAGCTCAAGACAGAGTGAAGAAAATGGAAAATTGTGAGGTAGATTTTTGTTTCACATTCTTTGATGATAAATGACATCTAATAAGGAAAAAAATTGAGAAACTGAAATGGTATCTATCTGCCAAGATATTGAATTTATTATCTAAAAATAAAACCACAGTTTTTGAGTGAAAAACATGTATCTTCATTCACAAAGGAGGCAGCCACATATTTAAATAATTGCATAGGTAGATTCTTGGGAAACAAACTTATTTGTTATCAGCATGGTAATTTGTTAGCAGAGAAGCTATTTCTCTACTCAATTAGAAATGAAATTTAATTAAAATACCCCTTTTTAAGAGTAAGCAAAAAGGAAATAAGTTAACAACCATATACTAAGTATGTATTACAGAAAGAGCAGGAGCTGTGCTATTATTTCTTACAATTTACAAAATTCAATTTTTAACAAAGTTTTTTTATTCATAGACTTGTAAATCACTAATAACAGCAAAAAAAAAATTAGAACAAATCACTGGTTTCACTCTACACCCTGCAAATTGGCAAAGATGACCAAAAGAAGGCAATAACCAATGTAAAGGGGTTGTGGAATTATAGGCACACTAATATATTATTGATGGTG
>CM053580.1:423980598-423996888 GCA_028627135.1 Pseudochirops cupreus | reverse complement strand
GCAACTGGAAAATAAGATGTACAAGCACTGGGATAGGGATAGCCATCTTACACTACCAGAAAGTCAGAGAGGTGATGGGGGAGCATACAGGTGAGAACAGATTGGGGGAGGGGGTATATAGAGAGATCACTGTTTGGGTGGGTAGTGGAAAGACAGGGAGAAAATTTTTAACTCAAAATCTTGTGGAAATCAATGATGTAAACTAAAAAGAAACAAAAGTTAATTAGAGAAAAAAGAAATAAAGAAATTATAAAAACAACCAAAAGAATTAAAAAAAAAACAGAAGAAAATGTGAAATATCTCTTTGGAAAAGCCACTGACCTACAAAATAGATCCCAGAGAGATAATATTAGAATTGTTGGACTATCTGAAAGCCATGATCAAAACAACAGCCTAGACATAATCTTTCAAGAAGTTGTCAAGGAAAACTGCCCTGATATTCTAGAACCAGAGGGTAAAATAGAAATGGAAATGATAATAATAATAATTTTCTAGATTTTAACATACATCTAGATGGGAAGACCACTGATTTCAATCAATGGATCAACAATTTTATATAAAATGTCTACAATGTATCAGGTACTCTGATCAGTGCTGAAGATACAAAACCAAGAATGACAGAATCTCTACTCTTAGGTAGTTTACATATGACAATACAATTTTCAGTCTTTATCCTTTCTCTGATCATTTAACAACACTGATCATCTCCTAGAGATTCTCTCCTCTAAAATATTCATGACAATGTTCTTCCCTGATTTTTCTAACTTTCTGAACTTCCCTATTCGATCTCCTTTCCTGATTCTTTACACCACTAAATATGCAGCTGTCCCAAAGATCTGTCTCAGGTTATTTTCTCTTTTCCTTCTGTACTTTCAACTTGGTTATCTAGGCAGCTTCCATGGATTCATTTATCATCTCTCTGCAAATGATTCCCAAATCTAAATACTCAGTCTGAGCCTCAATGTAATGGCAAGCAAAATAGTACTTTGTTCCTTGTTTCAGCTTTTCAAGTACCTTTGCTTCTCACCTTTGATTGTGTCAAGTCTTTGTTGGAAACAGTATGCATTGTGTTGCCCTTAATAGGCCAAAGGGAGCTGGGAGACCTTCTCTGCCCTTAATAGGCCTAACATCATCACATGGAGCCCATAGTGAGAGGAGCTTGCCAAAACAGTGGAACAAGAAGGGAAGAACAGGAAGAAGCAGAGCAGATAAAAGCTCCAGCACAAGCCAGCAAGCAAAGCAAAGAGAAAGAATGTTTGTGATATAGGCACTCTGTCTGTTGTCATATCTGTTGTTCTGTGCTGGTGTTACTTTGTCACACAGAAGCACTCTGTTGATTTGTGTTGATTTCTCAAAAAGAAAGTGAATTGAGATGATAGTGCTGGCAATGTGTGCAAATATTGTTGTAGCCCTGTTGAGCTTTGTTTTCCTGGAAACAGAAACTGTGAAGAGCTTGGAGTGGAGCAGTGTCCATTAGCTGTGATATGGAACAGGATCAGAGAGCTGCCTACCTGTGAATCCAGGCAAGAGTTGGGTGGATCCAGGCAAGAGCTGCAAGCATGGAAGAGGAGTCTTGGAGTTTGGAAGTCATCCTCAAGTTAAGATGAAAGGAGACTTTATTTGGGTACTCAGCACTGGTTGATGATATTCTAACTTACTGTGACCTAGGAGTGGATGGCCTTTGTATGTTCCACTACCCCTTAAGTATGATTGAGTTAAGAATGATTACCCCTTAAGGATGATTGGCTTAAGGATGATTGGCAGCCAGCCTCCAGTCAAGATGAAAGAAGACTTTAGATAAGTGCTTTATATTGATTGAAGAGATTGTGACTTACTGAATGATATGTTTTGTTTAAGACTATGTGGCAACTTTAGTAATAAGTTATGTTATATTGTTTTGAATGCTGTGTTTTAGTTTCTTGAATATTTTGCTTTAGTTTATTGCTAAATAAATAGGGATTTTGCTATAATATGTGTTTAGATCCTTAAAGTTATTCTCAGCAGCAGTCCTCAGGAAAGCTGTTCATGATTGCCATTACAGCCTCTTGATTTGAGCTACAATCAGACACACATGACCAACCACATCTTGGATGTCTCTAACTTGACATACATTTCACTCCAAACTCTCTACTCTTCTGAATTCACTAGTATAGTTTAAGGCATCACCATCATTTCTTACCCATATTCTTCAGTGTCATCTTCAACTCCTCACTCTCATCCACATAGCCAATCCACGGGCAAATCTTGCCATTTTTGCCTTCACATCTGATACAGTCATACACACACACACACACACACACACACACACACACACACACACACACCCTTCTCTCTACTCATACAGTAAAACATTAGGCCGAGTCAAGTTCTCTCACCTGTATTATTGTAATAGATTTCTAACTGCTCTCCCTGACTCAAATCTCTATCTATTCCTATCCATCTTTCACTATGCTGTCAAGGCCTTTACCCTAAAAATGTGGATCTAGCCAAATAATAATGACATCCCACAATCCCACCCCCTACTTAATGAGTACCATGGCTCCCTATTACCTTCAGGATCAAATACAAATCTTGCACATGTCATTTAAATCATTTTATAATCTAACTCTTCTTACCTTTCCCGGCTTCTCATACATTACTATGCCCCATACATTATATTATCCAAGCATTCTTACCTCCTTGGAGTTTGTTGAACATGAAATTTCAACTCCTGGTGTTTGTTCCTTTTTACTGAGCTGTCCACCTGACTTGAATACTCTGCCCTCTCTCTTCTACCTCTTAATATTGTGGTTTCCTTAAAGATGAATCTCAAATCTCTCTTCTTCAGGAGACCTTATCTGGCCTTCCTAAGCCAAGGTTGGGGATCCTGTGGCCTTGAGGCCACATATGGTCCCCCAGGTCCTCAAGTGCTGCTCTTTGACCAAATCCAAACTTCACAAAAGAAATTTGAAAAATTCTGTTCTGTCAAGTTGGCATTCAGCCAAAGGGCAGCACTTGAGGAGCTAGAGGGTCGTATGTGGCCTCTAAGCCACAGGTTCCCCACTCCTGCCCAGGCTGTCAATGCCTTCTTTTTTTCATATAACCTTCTATTCTGTATACAACTTGTATGTGTATAATTATTTAGGTGTTGTCTCTCCAATTAGAATCAGTTCCTTGAAGGCAGGTATGTTTTTGACCTATCTTTGTGTCTCAATACCTGGCACACAGTAGGTGCAAATAAATAATTGTTGATTCACTGACTGTTTGACTGTGCCAATGACATGTACAAATATAAGCATATACAGAATATACACTGTAGAGTAGAGAAGCCATTAGTGGTTAGGTGGATTAAAAAAAAAAACTTTATGTAGATGGTAGTACATGAGCTAACTTTTTAAGGAGACGAATAATTCTATGAGGCAAAGAATAAGAAGGTGGATGTTTTATGCATGTGTTATTGGTAGGGTAAAGACGTGCAGAGGAACAATGGAATGGTATGTATAATTTGAAATATGAAAGTAAGCTTGGAAGGACTGTTGAGTTGGACAAGAAAATTAATATATGATAAATTTGAAAGGTAAGTTGCAACCACATTATGAGGGGCTTTAAAGAGGCAATAATGAGTTACTGCTGTGTATTACTGTTTATTTTGTAGCTAGGGCTGATCTCCCTACATGTAATCTCTAGTTTCTACTCCCCAAACCTTTCTCTGAGTGAGATTTTAACTTCAGCAAGGAAAAGATGTAGTAGGTTGGGGCCAAAGCTTGGATACTCTGCTCTCTTCAGAGAGAGGGAGCAGTGGGCTAGAATTATATTTATCTGTCTTCTTAAATATAGTTGTCTAAAGCATGTGATTTTTTTGGTTCAAGCTAAACTTCTAATCACTACTTACTAATGGGGAATTGGGGGATTCCAGTTTTATATTGAAGACTTGACCCCTTTCCCACCAAATACCAGTTCAATAGTGAACATACATAGAAATTAGCAAAGAAACTCATTTATCCAAATCAATAGCAAAACTGAAATTAAAGAATGCATACATAGGATAATATGTACCAGATAACACTGAGTGAAGGGTCTTTCCTACTGGGAGTGATGATACTCAGCTCAACCAATAGATAAAGAGCCAAATCTCATTCACGGGGAAGTTGCCAAAGTCTCTAATATAGTCAGTTGAGAATAGGGATATGATGGGTATCATATCAGTTTCTTCCTGAGTCTTATTCTCCCTTCAGCAACCTGAAGTCATCCATCTGCTCTCTTGCAGCTGGAAGCTGAAGGTACCTAGAACAAATGTAGAACCCAAGGAAAGTGAAGAGCACAAAGAGCCTGAGGTGACTCATGCAAGTAACAAGACTGAAAAGACTGAAGCTTTCCTTTCTCTCTCACTCTTGCCCCATGTGGCATCGATCTTCACCAGTGAGGAGAGTCTCATACCAATGAGCTTTGAGACTTGGGTTTCATTTTATTTTTATGTGGTCATTAGGTGACACAGTGAATAAAGTGCTGGGCTTGAAGTCAAGAAGACCTGAATTTAAATCCAACTTCAGACGCTAGTTGTGTGACCTTGGGTAAATCATTCAACCTTAGCCTAATTTCCTTAAACTATAAAATGGGAATGATAATAGAATCTACTCCCTAGGGTTATTGCAAAGCTGCAATGAAATAATGTTTGTAAAACACTTAACAGTGCCTGAAACCTAAAAGTTTCTATATAATGCTAGATAAAATCGTTATCATTATTAATTGTTATTTTCATGGAGGACAGTGATATTCTTAGACCTAAACTTTAAGGGAATTATATTGACAACTGTGTGAAAGAGATATCAAAAGGGGAAGGGATGATTTGAGGCAGAGAGAACAAATAGAAGATTACTGAAATTCTCCTGGTTTGAGTTGATGAGGAGTTGGACAAACATGAAGGCTGTGCAAATGGAACAGATGTGAGAGGTGTAGTGTAGTCTAACAAAAATTAGACAGAGATGTGGGAGAGTGAATAATTAATAATGACACCAAGAGGGCTGCTGGTATTCCACAGTAATAGGAAGTCTGGAAGAGCAGTGGGTTTGAATGTGAAAATGATGGAATAAGATCTTTAATGGAGACTGTAACCATTCCATACTGGTACAAATCATTCAGTCTCACTGAAAGTGGTGAAGGACTTTGTGTAGGGAGGGTGGAAGAGTGGGGAGATTCTTGCACCACACTGCCCTCGAATTCAGTCTGAAGTAATTGGGTAGAGGCAGGGTGTGATCCCTCCATGGATGAGGAGAGTTTTGCCTGAGTAGTTGTCTGTGTTACAGTTATACTTTCCCTTTAGGGATTAACTCTGGTGTAGCCAATGGGAAGAGGCAAAGTTTAAGACTGTGGAACCAAAATAGATGAAGAGCGTCATGTAGTTGTGCTAGAAATCACCCTATGATTGGCTCTTGAGGGGAGGTTGGGATGAGACCCCTATTTGCACCCTTGAATTGATCAATCACATACTCTTTGGTGTCATGCACTTAAGATGTCCCTTAAGACACTACTTTGGAGAATACTGTTCTAACTATCCACATTGGAAAACAAAAGTCTCCTATGAAGAGTAGCATTAATAGAACCTGGCCATCAAAAGGAAATGAATGCTCTTTTGGTTTTGATTCTGTCAGGATATTTTTCCATGTCTTCTAATTATACTCCTTCCAATTAGATTGTAGTCCCCTTCAAAGGAAAGGTCTTTATGTTGGCAAGCTAAGTGGTTCATGAAATAGAGCCACTTGACTTAGAGTCAGGAAGACCTGATTTTAAATCCTGCCACAGACACTGCTCTGTGACCTTGGGTAAGTCATTTAACCTCTCTTAGTCTCATAACATTAGCACTTACCTCACAGGGCTGTTGTGCCCCATGCTTAGTGCTAAGCATATTCAATAAGAATATATGTAACTGCTATGCAAATATTATTATTATTATTATTATTATATTTTATGCTCCCATCTTGCACAATGACTTGATATAACAGGTGATTAACAAATATTTATTCAATGAATAAATGAATGAATGATAACACATTAAATCAAGAGGTGCGAAATAACAATATTTTTCTAGGCCCTATTTTGCCACCTTCTCAGAGCTTTATGTATGCTTTTAAAATAATATGTAATTGAGTTGTTAATAAAAAAGAATTTAGACTTTCGTAATTAATTCTCTTTGATAAATCTGACCTCTTCTCTGTTTCATTATTTCTTGTCTTCACAGACTTAGCAAAGTCTAGCCATTGTCTATATTGACCCTTGACATTTCAATTCTCTGTTTGCTTTTTAAATTCTGACTAATTAGAGGATTTCAAATTCTTTACAATAAAGAAGCTCTTGTTCAGAGCTTGTAATTAGAATATCTTATGACAGGAATTATGGTTTTTAAGATCCTGAGGTTAAATGGTAATACTTCTGAGCAGCATTTTCCCTCAAGATATTTTGTATTTTGGCAATTAACCTCATGTACAGGGCCTTGGTCACTATTCATCTTCCCAACACCCTCAGTTGGGATCACTTCAAAGTCTGAGCTTTTATTGACTTTTTTTCCCCCAGATGTGATAAACCAACACAGCAGTGAAAAAAAGAGTTAAAGAGAAAGACTATCGTCCTTTAGAGGTGAACATAGCTCCTTTGATTACAGACATATCTTTGTATGTTTCCAATTTGCCTTTTATCACGGATAAAATGGGTAGAAATCTGCATACATTATGATATTATACTTACTCAAAAAGAGAAATACATTATTCCTCACATTGGAAGCACTCAACGAGTCTGAGTATCTCTCCCCCCCCCCCCCCATTGGCTGGTTATTACCAAAATCTCAAACTTAAAGACAAGGCTCAGGTCAAAGATGTTTTTATCCTTCTCCATCCTACATTGCTGACTCATCTCCACAGGACTGTCTTTACCATGCACTTTGCACTAAGCGTGTCCTTCCCTCTCCCCTTTTCATCTTTTTTTTTTATGTGTTGTCTTCTTCCATTAATATGGAAGCTACTTAAGGGCAATGGTTGTCTTTCTGCTTCTAGTTGTATTCTCAACAATAATACAGTACCTGGCACATAGTATGTGCTTCATAAATGCTCTTTGACTTATTGTTCACTGATTGTAAATTTGGATTTGCACATTCAGTCATAGAACTTCAGAGTCAAAAGAGAATTTAGGGATCTTCTCCAGGGGTTTTTAATTTGGAACCTATTTTATAATATTATGTTTGTGATGTGATCAATATAATTGCTTTTCTTCCTAATACAATGTAATTTTATGGATTTAAAAATATTATTCTGAGGTATCCATGGAACAACAACTACATGTCTAACACTTTCATTTATTTTGTAAATGAGAACACTATTGCACAGAGATCATGAAAAATAAATTACCCAGTCACATAGATGAATTGCAACAGAACTAAGACTAGAACCCATGTGCCAGACAATCCAGGTCATTGTTTCATTTTTCCTTTTATAAAAAAACAAAAACTTCATCATGCTGCTTCCAGAAACAAGATGAAATAGACTCTAGATGCCATGAAGTTTCAAAAAGCACTTTGGTATTGTAACAAATAAATTTGGCTGAATGAATAGGATGACTCAACTATAGCTACCTATTGAAAGCCTCAAAGTTCTACTGGAAAGGGTAGAGGGACAGAAGAGTGGGGTCAAGAAGAGCCCTGTTTGCATTCTGTAGAAGGAAAAAACAAAGAGCTTATGGGACAGAATATTCAGAGAATAATAAAAAATAATAATGTGATAGCTGGCACCCTAAAATCACATCCATTTCAAAAATCAGATTCATAGGCAATGAGTAAAAATGGAAAAAGTAGTCCCCATATCACTGTGGTCATACAAGTTTCTTTGTAGAAGTTGGGTAGATAGTCAAATCTAAAATCTATTCATGCAGCTCCATAAAAGCATAGGAAAGAATGCTTTTTGGATGAACTTTTCTCAGTCTCCTTCCTTTTTTGTATCTCTTTGGAGCCTTTGACACTGTTGATCCCCTTTTTTCCTTGAACAATATGTGTTCCCTGGGTTTTTACACCACTCTTTATGTTTATTTTCTTCTTGTCTGACTTCTCCTTCTCAGTCCCTTTAGGTTATCTTTTCTTCTCTCTCTACACTGGCTTTCTTGGTGTTATCATAATCTTCCAGGCATGGTTTATGGAGGTGATTCCCATGTCTCAATTTGCATCCTAAAATTTCTCCTAAACTCTAGTTTCACATTACCAATTTACTGTGGGACATTTTGAACTTCATGTCCCATAGGCATCTCACACTTAATGTACCCAAAGCAATGGCATTTTCATTCTTTTAATCCTCTAATTTTCAAACTTTAGAGATATCTTCTATTCCTTGTTCTACTTTGTGCTACATATTCAATAAATTGCCAAGTTTTATGGATTTTGCCTCGAAATATTTCATATATCCATCTTCTTGTTTTCATTCACTTGGCCACCACACATCACTTCTCATCTCAATAATTACAATAACTGCCTAGTTTTTCTATCTATCTTAAATCCACAAATTGTTCCTCTCGCCACATAGCTGCCAAAGTGGTCTTCCTAAAGTACATGTTTGACCATTTCATTGTCCTGGTCTGTAAACCCTAATGGTAACCTATTTATTATCCTTAGACTTGAAGAAAAACTCTTCTATTTGACTTTTGAAGCCCTCCAAAACCTAGCTCCCATCTACTTTTCCAACCTTCCCTTTAAAAACTCTATATGCAGCAAAACTGGAATACTTGCAATTCTTTAGACATAAGACTACTTTCCATCTCTTTAATTTTACACATGCTATCTACCATATCTGGGATACACTCTTCCTTACTTTTTCAGCTTATAACTCCTAATTTCCTTCAAAATTCAGCTAAAACATTGTTTCAAGTACTAGACATTTGCTGATCTTTGCCACCTGCCACTGCCTTATGTCAATAATTACATTGTATTGGCTAATATGGAAGTAGATTTTACATTACTTCACATGTATAATAGATATCATATTTCTCACCTTCTTAGTGGGTGGGAGTGGGGCTTGATGGAGGTAGAAAATTTGGAACTAAAATTTTAAATAAATATTTTAGAGGAATTATAATATATTCATTTTTGTTTTATTTTATGTATATTTGTGCCCATTTGTTGTCATAAATTTGTGGACGACAAAAACTATTTCATTTTTTTCATTGTCTTTTCAGTGCCTAGCGCTGTGCCTGGAACATAGTAGGCATTTGATAAATTCTTAGTGAATTAGTAGCTGAAAGAGATGGATCTATGCACTAAGTATTTCTTCTATAAAACTTGATGAGTGGTTAATAATAAAATAGAAATGCCCATCTGTTTCTTAGCAGCACCAATACTGCCTTTAATTTCATTGACCAGGGAGGGGACATAGCTGTGAAGGAAGTCCATCATGAAACAAAAGATAAGAAATGTCCTCATAATACACATAGCAATCCAATCAGTAAAGCATATGGAAGTGAAACAACCTATCTGTCCATTCAGCAAGGAAAAGATACAGGTGAAAGGAAGTCCACAAGTAATACCTTTTTTCAGAAATTCTGACTATTAAACCATAGCATAATGTAGTTAAAATTGATCTAAATCTGAGGAGAAATTTGGACTACCTAACTTCTGCTACCTAACTAAAAAGTCCTGAGCAAATTGATCAACCTCTGTGAACCAGCTTACCACATGGCTTCAAGTCTTAAGTACTGTATCAATGTGAATTATTTTAATGCTGAATTTCACCATTATGTGATCGCTTGCATCATTTTGAATACAAACAAAAGGAATGAACCTGAGAAATTGATTTCTTCTATACAGCCTCTAATAACCCTGCCATCAAATTTACATATAATGCTAGAGGAAAAATAAATTTTAACAAAAAGAATAGTTTGAAAGAAACCAAGTTCTGTTGGGACATTTTATATTTTTTTTCAAATGTGATGAAACTAAATTTAAAAGAATAACAAAACTGACTCAACAGGAAAGAGGTGTCAGAAATTTACCTTTTAGCTTTTTATGTTTTGGTTGACATCAAACGGAAAATTTAACTGTACAGGCACAAAAAATATTTGAGCTAGTAGTCTCAATATCCTGCTGATGGATTGTTCATGGCTGCTTCTGTGGGATGGAGAAAACTAAGCAATTTTGATTAGATTTGCAAGCTTTGCAGGTACTAAGAACTGAGGAAGTGTATCATACATCCCTAGGATCATTTAAGTTGGCCATGGATGCCAGGAAATGATTGATCATAGCTACCCACAATCTCTCTACTTTCTGTTAGGTATTATTAGTCATTGCACACAACAATGATGTGTGGTAGGTTAATGTTGTTAGACCCAATACCCAGATGAGGAAACCAGGTGACTTTTCCAAGGTCCCAGAGCAAAACAATGTCATGGTCTCTAATATTAAATCATAAGTACTATAAATCTCTCTGAGGGGCTAAGGTGCCATTTCACTGTGCATTGTTTTAACAGGCACTTTACATGAGAGACTGGTGAATTCATCTTCCATTAAAAGTATACTCAGTTAAAAATGTGAGGTGGCAAGAGAAAACGTCAGAGTAAAGGGTACATATCACAAGTCCCCCCCCCCCACACCAGATGCAGCAGAAAAGGACTGCCAAACTACAAGCACTAACTACTACTATGTGCCAGGCATTGTGTTAAGCATCTTCTACATATTATCTCATTTGATCCTCATAATCACACTGAGAGATAGTCTGTTATGATCCCCATTTTACAGTTGAGGAAACTGAGGCAAACAGAAGTTAAATGATACCCCAGATCACATAGCTAATATCTGAGGCCAGAATTGAACTCAGGCCTTCCTAACTTCAGGCTCATTTCTCTATCCACTATTTGCCATAACTGCCTCGTAGAGTTGCCAAGGGGGATCATGACACTCCAAAAAGTTAAGAAACTTGACTCTATTCTGAAAATTTTGATTTGCAGATGAGGAAACTGAGACCCAAAGGGGTTAAAAACTTACCCAAAGTAACAGACGGTAAGTCTCAAAGAGGAAATTTGACCTCCACTCCCCTCATATCTGAGTTAGAGATCTTTTTATTGTACCATGCTGACTCCCTAGGTGTTGAAGGTCTTGAGTGATGAGGGGATCCTTGTTTTCTACCTACCCATTGCTGCTGTAGATACTACTAACTCTTTGAAATTTTTCAGATGTCATCTCTATCTTCAAGGTTAGCTGGGCAAAAACCCTTGGCCAAATGATGTATGGATCACTCCTTTCTCCTTTAGAAGCCCCTTTCCCTAAGTCGTCTGACTCCAGGGAGCTGGTGCTTTTTAAAACTCCTTGTCTTTCTACCATTTTCATTGAGACCTTTCACAAAGCTCTATCCTCCCCAAGTATCACCATCTTTGTGACACATCCTGCCTGATTCTCTCCATCCTCACAACTAGGATTGTTATCTGGTTAGTGCATTAATTCATTCATTCATCTGCTCAAGCATGTACAACTACAAAAGAACTGTCTTCAGTCTCATTCTTCCATTGTACTCCCTATTAGGTGAATGGCTAGCCAATTTGATAAATCAGTTTGAACTGATGTATTAAAGATTGATAGGACTTAACTTGCTCCCTCTCTGCGGTAACATTAACATTTATTACTTTAGCTAGCAAAAGGCTCCAAATGTAGAAATATCAACATGGTATCAGGGATAATAGGACAAGTTGAGAGGGAAAGGTTTTGAAAGGCCTGGAAATCTTATAAAAACACTCAAATAACACCATTTCAAAACTGCCCAAGCTTTTGTTACAATGGTTTAGTTTTCATTTTATTATTTGTTTCCATTTGCAGGAATTGGAAGGGAGAGGGTTTGGTTTACCTGCCTTTGGCTTCCTCCACCCCATCCCCCTTAATAACAAGAAGAGGATAATTGAAGCATTTTATTGCATATAAGAGAACAAAAGAAAGGCAAGAAGGGGCCAGACGAGCAGGACAGCTTTAAAAATAATAAATTGGAAAAGAAAAGCAAGCCACAAATATAGAGATTCACAATTTAATGCAAATCCTCTCTGTTTTGTGTATATGGAAGTCCTTTTTTTTCTTTAGGTGTTTAAGCTCAGGATTTTTTTAAAAAACATTATATCCTCTTGCTTCAGTACGTCCATGTGTAAAATACTTTGCAAATCTTGAAATGAAAATGCCAGTTACTATTAACTGCTAGTTAAGAGTTCTTTGTACTGCCTCACTGATTTCACAGATTTAAAATACTCTGAATCCCATGGTATTCCATTTCTTTTCTCTTAGAGACAACTGTTCAGACTAGAAATCCAAAGCCACCATTTCTGAGTAGTGTCATGGTAATCATAGTATGGAATGCATCTTGGTAGGCTATTTAGTCTATTCCCCTGTTTTTGACATGATCATATTTAACCAAGCCCAGAGAGAAAATAGGCTGATCTTTTAAAAAGAAAGACTTTAAGACTTTTATAAACTAATGTAAAGTGAGAAGAAAAAGCAAAATTATATCATAGTAATTCATGTAACAAAAGAATTGCAACAAGATAAATGGAATGAATAGTGATCAGAAAAGAAATTATAAGTGATATAATATAATAAATAAAACAGCCCAAAAGAAGATTATGGGTGTGAAACATTGCAGATTCTTCCAGATTTGAATGATAGGTTGATTTTTTTTACTGGCTCAACTGTTTCCCACACCACCACCATCTCCTTTTTTTTTTTTTTTTAATTCTTTGTTATTATGGCATCTGGGGAGAGAAAGAGGAAAGATATATTTGGAAATAAAAGTGATGTTTAAAAAACAAAACAAAACAAAATAGAACACCCCTACCCTGAAATATCTGATTAAGGGAGATCCATTATTCACATGGGATCTTTAGGTCAAGTGCTCATTGTTGTCTGACAAGTGAATTTATTTGGGAATTTAACATACTCCTATGACCTGCTACAATGTAATTGAATAGAAATCAGTATTTTGTTGTGGATGCATGCTTGCCTAGGACAATGCTAAGTGAGAGTGAATTGTTGAAGGACAAAATTATAAAGTAAAATAGTAAAAGAATTGGATCATTTTCTTAAAATTTTTTTTTAACATTTTCTTAACACTTCTTAACAATCCAAGGTATATTAATGGATTATCAGATAGAAGCAGACAGCTTCCTATCACCTACTTATTAAGACAGGTTGGTGGATAAACCATCACTGAATACTTTATTACCACCCTTGTGAGATACTGACTTTTGGGGGAGGGGGAAAGGAATTGCAGCAACAACAAAGACGACAACAAAGTACCCAGTTGAATTGTTGCTACTGAATTAATAGGAACCACTGACTGAATTAGAAAAGAATGACTTAAATATTTATCAGGACAGTAACTCAAGAGTTTAGTTTTCTATTCTCTTTCAGATTATTTCTTGGAAGAGACCCAGGTACAGATAAAACTTTTTTTTTTCATGTAAGTGATTAAAAAGTAATCTACACTCAAGTCATATATAATGGAATAGAGACAGAAACTACATTAGGCATTTATTTTATTGTTGGGCTGAAAAACTTTGTGAAGTCATCATTTATGCCTTTCCACAATTATTTTTTAAATAGGGATTGTTTGCTTTGACTTCATTGATAAATGTTTATAACTTGCTGCTGAGACCAGGAATCAGGAAACTTTTTCTTCTTGTTATTTTTTTTCCTCATGTAAAGTAAGGAAGTTTCAGAACTGTCGACAGATGCGATTTTCTTAAAATAATTACATTTTGAAGGATAAAAAAGTCAGTAAAGTACTTTAAATCAATAGATACAGCAAAACTGATTTATATCACTGGGTCTTTAAGAGTTCATACATGAACTATATGTCTTCCTCTATTATTCTTTCATAAAAATCATGAGGAAGGCATGAAAAAATAAATCCAGAATCAAAATGACTGCCTTTAGGACTCATGGAAATCTGTTTTCTACTA
The DNA here is from genome assembly GCA_028627135.1 of Pseudochirops cupreus. Classification (NCBI taxonomy): domain Eukaryota; kingdom Metazoa; phylum Chordata; class Mammalia; order Diprotodontia; family Pseudocheiridae; genus Pseudochirops; species Pseudochirops cupreus. The sequence continues at coordinate 423,982,953 of CM053580.1, read as the reverse complement.
ATAGAAACTTGTATCTACTGAACTAGCAAAAAATAAGTGCCAGTTAGAACTGGATATCAATTTAAAAAAAAAAAGTCAAGAAAAAAGAATTTGCTTTTTAGTTTTCATATATTAAAGTTAAATCCATGGGGATAGATTTTCCCCATTCCATGATCCCAAACTGAACCCTATCACTCCATTCATTCAGTTATTATGTAAATTTATACAATTCATTATAATGGAATGTGGTAAGAGAGCATAGATGAATTGGCATAACTTCATTCCTATTGCTAAAACAGACAGCCTCGAGTGTATATCCTATATCAGTCAGGAGCATCATCTTTGCACATGAAGACTTATTAGGCATTATTCCAATGATGCTTGGTTCTGAGTTTGATCATCAGATGGAACAAGTAGCATCACTCAAAGTGAGTGATCAAAAATCACTGTTACTACCCTACAAGCCATTTAACAAATGATTGCTCATAGGGAGAACCAGGCAGATATTAAGGATGTTCCCCACTATTTGAAACAGCAGCTCAATTGATGCTATATCAGTTGTCATTAAATAAAGGTCATCATGGATATGTTTGCATACATGAGCCATGTAGCAATACACACACAATGTGATTATATAAATATGAAGGTAAGTAATAAGTAAGTAGGTTGATGATATTAAGAGAGACAGAACATACCACAGATCATTGGAATTCAACCACAGTAACAAGAAGAACTTGAAGTCAAGTTTTAAGTAGGGTTGTTTGAACTGGACTAATTTCTGAAAATTTAAATACATGCAAATACCAATATACCAATACCAATATGCTTTTGGCATATTGTTTGACTTTAAAATCACATTATTTATTTTACTCAATTCAAAAAACATTTATTAACTAGCTACTGTGTACAGAACATTGTGCTAGATGTTTTTGAACAAAAAAAAGATACTATAGATATTATTGGGTACCACCCTTGCTGTTAATGGATCATATTAGACTCTAGTTTTGTACTTTGTCTCAGGATCTTAGGTCATTTCTGCCATTGAATGACTGAAAGCTTCCATTGTCCAAAATCTTTGCAGGATATGAGAAAAGTTGAATCTGCACTCACAGGATGATCTGAACAAATATTATAAAAGAGATCAAATGAACTTTCCATCTTTAGGTGGTCATTCAGGTACTCTGCTTATTGTTGGGAATACAAATAGGAATGTGAACTAGGCCTTTCCTTCTAAAAGCTTAGAGAAATAAATATAGAAAACATAAGCCAGGAGAAAGATTTAAATATTAAAAAATTTCTACTAGGTAGACACATGTTCATTGATAAATAGGAAGGAAAGAAACATTTTGAAGTGCATGGTATGGGCACCTACTGTATTAAGCATTTTGACATATTGTCTCATATGACACTTGCAAACCCTGTGAGATAGATGCTATTATTATCCCCATTTTAGAGTTGAGGAAACTAAGGCAAGCAGAGATTAAATTACTTGCCCTGGTTCACATAGCTAGTAAGTATCTGAGGACACATTTGAACCTGCTAGTATCTGACTGTTCTATCCATTGTGCCACCTAGTTAGATCTAAATGTGGCAGAGATTTTTTTTAAATGCAGAGGGATTTCTAGAGAAAAAAACTCAGGAGATTATAAAAGCCCTCTTGAAGGTAAGCGGCACTTCAGCAGAAGTATTAGGGATTTGGGATTACAAAAGGCAGGGGTGAGGGGTCAGAGCACTCTAGGTCCAAGAGATACAATATAGATAATGAAACGCAGAGAACAAGTAGTAGACTGTGTGACCTTGTACACAGAGTGAATGGATAGATGTTAAGGACAATCCAATTGTAAAGGAAGACTGGAGTCAAATTGCAAAGGGCTTTGCATGCCAAATGGAGTAGTTTTTATTTCTTTTTTCCTAGAGACAATAGGGAGATATTAGAATTCATAAGAGGGGAATGGAGTGACATGGTTAGACTGGTGCTTTGCACATATCACTTTGACAACTCTCTGGAAAATCAACTAGAGAAGGAAGAGATGGCATACAGGGAAAACAATTATAATAATGCATTCTGACAGACAAGAGATACTAGGATAATTGTGGTATAACTCGAGAGAAGGGGACATCTGGACACATGGGAAAGATGTCGAAGTGTTGGAAGATCTGGCAACTGACTGAATTGGGAAGAGAAACAGAGGAGAGTGAAGAGTATGGGACAACTTCTATATAGTATATCTAGGTGACAGAGAGGATGACAACATCCTTAATAAAAATAATGGCATTCAGAGCAAATGTGGTTTGTGGGAAATGAAATGAATTCTATTTTGGACATGCTGAACTTGAGATAATTCAGGATCAAAGTGCTGGATGTGTGGGCCTGGA
>CM053580.1:423937423-423980098 GCA_028627135.1 Pseudochirops cupreus | reverse complement strand
CTGTCTACAGTTATTTTAAGTGGTGTATCTCTTACTATCTCTTCTTGCAGGGTTTTGTTGGTGACATATAGAAATGCTGATGATCCATGTGGGTAGTTTTATACCCTGCTACTTTGCTAAAATTATTAATTGCTTTAATTAGATTTTTAATTGCATCTCTAGTATTTTCCAAGTATATCATCATATCTTCTGCAAACAAAGAAAAAGGAAAAACCAGAAGTGAATAGAAAATTTGACCTACAGTAAAGGGATTTAATAAGGTCAAACTGTTTACTTTTTTATGTAAGAAAACATTATCTGTCAGTCTCTTAAAGGCTCAAACACAGGATTGGGTGGGGGGTATATTTATGTGTTGCCTTCTGCTGAGAGGTCAGTCTGGCCTAAGCTTGCCTTAGACTAAGTAAAACCTAAGTTCATGTCCTACCTTTGACCCAGTATTGACTTCTAGACTCTGATCAAGTCACATTTCTTGGGGCACCATGGAAACTCTTTTAAGATTCTAAATTGCAGAATAGTTGTTCTGCATTAGTCTGGGTTGAGGGAGAAGTTTACTTACAGTAAATCCCTGTGCTAATGAAGTGACAAACCTAACCAAAATTATCTTGCCAGCTTTTTTATTACATTTGTGAATAAGAGTCATACAGACCCCCGTATGAAAACTTTAGAAAATAAGAGATTATTTTTCCTGGCACCTTTCTCTAATTTTGGACAGTATGAAAAGATGAAAGCGATCTGGACTTGTATTCAAAGGACTAGAGTTTAATTTCCAACTTTTCCTCTCTTGTCCTCATTTTCCTTTTCTGTAAAAGTAAGAATATTTGGACTATATAACCTGTAAGGTCTGCTTTCAGTTCTAAATCTATGAACTGTAATTGTTTAAATGTTCCTCATTAGTAAAAGTTAAACTCTTCTTCCCTCTAAATATCCCGATGCTCTCACTTCAAATAGTATACTTTTCCCATGCATCCACTGATTGTATTTCTGAGCTTTTGTATAACACAGAATAAATCTAATTAAAGACTTAGCTATGTATCCTTGTAAGTTTATTAAATTTTTTGTTTCATTTCTGGTTTCATTACCAATAAAATTACATACCTGATAAGATCATCTTTAATATACCTTTTAGTTAAGGGTCTATAATACTATTAATTCTCTTATTAATCTCTATAAAGGTAGACAGATAGATGATTTTTGAATGAATGGAGATGATAAGCCCTTAAAATATTTGAAAAAAAAATAATCATATAATTTCTCTGATCTATTTTCCTAGAGTAAGAGACAATCCCTAAAACTTGTGTCCAACACAGCAATTAGTCTCTTCAATTTTTTGTGACTTCTTCTAGATAACAAAATATGACTTCAATAATAATAAAATGTGCTGGAGGGAGACATTCCTTATTTTTATTGATGTCTTAACTATAAAAAAAAATTTTCCATGTAGTGTTCTCATTGAGCTTTCTGGCAATGACCTAAAAAACATAATAATAGGGTTAGAATATACTTCTAAAATCATCAATCCTAATTTATTCCCCAACAGAAATCCTTTCCCCCCATTACAACATTGTCAGTCATTGATCAGTCAGCTTATGCTTGAGTACCAACAATGAGGAGGAATGATATTTAATTTCCATTCATTAACAAGTTGAGAATTGTTTAAAAAAAGGTTTTTTGTCTTATATTATGTCAACATATGACTCTTAAACTTCTTAGCATAATTTCTTGTTGTGCTCTAAGTAAAACTAACAATCTCTGTTTTTATGCTGCAACTCCACATATTTGAAACCAGCAATCTTGTCACTTTTAAGTCTTCTCTCTTCAGGAAAAACATTCCACATTTCCTTCAGATGATCCTCCATAAAAATGTTAACAGATCAGTGCAATCAAAAGGGAGAGCCCAAGACTACTACAAAAGTGACCACATTCCAGTGGTTCTCATCCTGGGGAGAGGCTAAATTGTTTTCTCTTCTCCTAAATCCGTAAAAGGATCACGTCATTTAGCCTTAGACCAGCTTGGTCAAGATTATAGAAACATTATTTAAGGATCCTTATCTGTAAAGTGAGCGAATTGTAAATTTACAGTTGGGAAAAAAAAAACTTAGAAATCATCCAGTTCAGCCCTCTCATTTTAGAGATAAAGGAAGAGAGATTAAGTCACCTCTCAAAATTACAGAAATAAAAAGTGCTAGGACCAGGATTTATATGCAGGTTCCAAAAGCACAAGTTCCATTTTCTTTCCACTGCATGACAATCTCTAACGTTCTCCCAGTTCAAAATCTCTGATCCCACATGCACTCAGTAAACATTTTCCTAGAGTAAGGGACAATCCCTAAAAACTGTATCCAACACAGCAATCAGTCTCTTCAATTTTTTGTGACTTCTTCTAGATAACAAAATATGACTTCAACAATAATAAAATGTGCTGGAGGAAGACATTCCTTATTTTTATTGATGTCTTAACTATAAAAAAAAATGCCATGTAGTGTTCTCATTGAACTTCCTGACAATGACCTAAAAAACAGCAGAAGAACTCGGAAACTATTTTTTTTGAAGCACTCTTGAATAACGAAGGAAAGTATAAGAGTGACCTGCCAAAAGAAAGTTGGTTTCTTTGCTATGATCCACAGAATACAAACTCCTGGTGGAACCTAAGGGCAATTTTTGAGGACTAGCTGTGGGAATGTACAACCTCTTTGCAATACAGCTCTCAAAAAAAGGGATTTTCTGTCATTTTAATCAATTAATGATAGAGATAGCAATTGGAGAGTCTGAAGGTAGAAGGAGAATGTGGGAAAATGTCTTATTGATCCAACAAATGTTTCTCATCAAGAGCTGAATGCATTGAGAAGAGATTGAAAATGGGATATTGCATTTTTTTTCTAACTTTATTCTATTTGATGGGACAGGGATTTAAAAGCTTGTGGGTAACAGTGGTCATTAACAGTCTGCCCTCTTTGCTTTTGTCTTTTTTCCTTCTACATGAATGCAAATGAAGAAAATAGTTTGATGAATTGTAAAAAGGGCACCACTAATTTGCCTGTTTGAGGTACACAGGGCAAAAATCCCTCTGTTTTTTCTAGATTTTTTTTTCTTTTTGGAGGGGGGGAGGCAAGGTAATTGGGGTTAAGTGATTTGCCCAAGGTTACGTGGCTAGTAAGTGTTAAGTGTCTGAGGTTGGATTTGAACTCAGGTACTCACTCCTGACTCCAGGGCCAGTGTGCCACCTAGCTGCCCCCAAAATCCCTGTTATTGCTTCTATTTGAGGCTTTAATTTCTATAAGAATAGGGTCAAGATTACAGCAGGATATCAAGATATCATGGTCAAGTAAACTGTTATACCGTTTTCCAAAGAAAGGAGGGGGAAGAGACAGAGAAAGGCAAGATAGCCTTGAAAAGCCATTTCTAGGTTGTAGGAGAACTAAACACTTCCTTTTTCCATTTCTAGGTTATAGGAGAACTAAATACTTCCTTTTTCCATTACTTTATTTGAAGTGAATTTCCTCTGAAGTAAAGATGGAGTTGTTAGACTTAATTCTTTCCTGCTGCTGAATACCAAATCTCCTATCAACCGCACATCAGTCCTTATATCCTGTTTAATATGACTTTTTATTAAATCTAGAGGTTCAGAGGTTTACTAGTCAAATGATGCTGAAACCTAATATAAAGAATGGTTTTCTAGCATGAAAGTCAAGTAGCAACCATATGAGAATTGATTTTTACATTCGAAAGAAAAAAACACAAAAATGCAGTAGAGTCTACATTCAAATTCATCCAGCTGTGCACAGAAAGTTAAAATATTGTTTAAGTGAAAACAATTGGCCAACTATAAAACATGTTTACAGAGGATGCAGTCATTTATGTCTTTTACATTCTAGAAGTTCAAAGCAGAGGGTCTAGTGGTTAGAGGTGCTTTTAGTCCATCTATTTCCCAACATCAACAATTATCCATTCTGCAATATTCCTGATAATGCATTGTAGCAAAATAGGATCTTCATTACTATTTAAGTGACAGGAAACTCACTACTCCATAAGGCAGCCTTTTCCATTTCTGGAGAAGCCTCATTGTTAAAAGTCAAATTTATTGCAGATAATATGTATCTTTAATTTTGTGTGGGGGATTTTAAAATTAAAAAGAAAGACTTGATGTTTGTTTTTTTCTCTTTTTATACTTGAAAATATCAGTTGCTTCAGTTTAGTACCTTGCCTCATTTTTTTTCTCATCATTTTCTTTTTATATGCTATACTAACTCAGATCAAAATATATCATTTCCTTATCAACTTCTGGGATTTCACTCAAGGCCTTCCATAAGTTCTCCAGGTAGAATCTATTCAATTTTCTGAAAGTCTCAGAAAGAGTCAGCATCATGTACTACAGAGAATCTTGTAGAATATGGAATCATAGGACTTGGGTTTGAATCTTACCTCTGCTACTTACTCTTTGTGTGCCACTTAGATAGAGACAGGGATAGGGACTCAAGCTATGATTTCACTGCAATAGGCAACTTCCAGGAAAGAAGTTTTCTCTCAGCCAAGAAACCTTTTCTCTTGTAAGAAGAAAAGAAAATCCCTCTACCAATTAAAGTCCAACACTTTCTCTGCAAATTTTAGTCTTAGATGCCCAGAGATACTTATATGCCTTAGATGCCTAATTGGAAGATTCAATGATTTGCACAGGGTTAGAGTTTGTTTCAGAGGCAGGGCTTGAGGCCATTTTTTGCAAGCATCAGGTCTTGTTCACTATCTATATTGCCTGTCATGTGCCCTTGACTTAGTTAAGCTCTCTTGGTCTGAGTTGTCTCATCTCTAAAAACAGTAAGATTAAATAAAATGGTTCCCACAGTTCATTTTAATCTTGAAATTTCTTTTGCTTCTTCTAATATTTCAAATGTAGAATTCGAGTTATCACCTTTGAAGCAATTTTGTTAAATTAGTAGCCCAATTTTTCTTAATCAAATATTTCTTTGGTTATGTGTTTTATGCTACTTCTTTCACTCAAGTTATCATTGGTGATTCATTGTATATTAGTTGTCTATAGGCGAATGAATGAATGAAAGTATAAATAAAAAAAACATTCATTGCACCTAGATGGAACAGAGAATCAAACGCAGAGCTTTAAATATGACTTCAAATCCTGTGTTAACTATTCCCTAATCATGTGACTCTAGGTAAATTATTGCACATCTCTCAGCCTTTGTTTATTCATCTGGAAAATTGGTGTAGTAATAGCACCCACTTCACAGAGTTGTTGCAACCCTGTGAAAGCAAGTTAACATATGTGGAGAATTTTGCAAACCTTAAAGATTTATATAAATGTTAGTTGTCATAAATGTGTAATATGTGCCAGCATGATGCTAAACACTGAAGAAACATAGAACCCAAGCCCTCAACAAGCTTAATTAATTAATTTGAGTCCCTGGCTTCAAGGAAATTAATGAGAGAAGACAACACATTTAGAGAAGTAGTAACCAAGGAAGTATGTTTAAGTCTGTTCCTTACCACAAAGCTTCTTTGCAACAGTTATTACTCTGTTATATATATTTAGGGTTATACATATTTCCTCATATTTAGGGTTATATGTATTTCCTATCCATATTCCTAAAGAAGTTTGTATACCTTCTTGAATTTCCCTGACAGCTAGAACCAAGACTGATACAAAAGATTTTTTTCTGTCTCCAAACCACAGAAAGGGATTGCTTCAGGATGCTTTGTTTATCTCTCTCAAGATATGAAGAGGTTATGGATAAAATTAGGAACTACTAGAACCATCTGGGAGACAACTGGAAACCATAGTTAGACAGTAACTGAAAGCAATCCACCATTCCTAATGTCTTCAATCATAGAGTCAGGCTGACCTACCAGAGATCCAATTTCCTGAATCTTCATGACAGATGTTTATTTTTCAGCTATGATTATCTGTGTGTTAAAAGTAGCAAAGAAGCTAATTCAGGATGGAAGGTGAAACCTAGACCATAATGAAAGGCAAAAACTTTTGGGGCAATTGAGCATACCTCATCAACAAAATGAACATACATCAAAGAGATAATGACTTGGAGATTGGCTCCCTGCCCCCTCCAATTAGTCATTAGCAATAATTATTTACATTTATGTTGGGCAGCACAACTACCAAACACTCTCCTCATGACAACAATGTGATGTATCAAGTATGACATTCTTCTCATTGTAGAGACGAAGAAATTAAGATTCAGAGAGGCTAAACAATTTATTTCTGGTTGTATAGCTGGTATGTGTCAGGTTCACAATATATGTCTGGGCCTCCCTCATAAACTCTTATCAAATGCTTTTTTGCACTGTACTGCCTATCTTGTGAAATTAGACATGTCCTATAACTTTGTATATTATTCATCAAAATGAATGGAGTTCTGTTAGACATTAAGAGTACTGCAAGAGATCAGTTAACTATTAATTTAGATAGTCATTTGAGATCTAGGAGCCCTGAATTATGCTTCCATTATTGCTATGGAAATTCAGATTTCAATCAAATAATCACTCTGTACATTAAGCTAATCAAGTTTCCCTCCATGAGAAATACATCCACAAGGGAATGAGGAAATTTTATTCATATAACATTGCTAAAATTCTTTGAAATTCTCCCAAGAAAGGTGTTGAATAATACTGTCATAATACTTAAGTTGGTAGATCCTAATAAATAGCATAATTAACAATTAATCCATGTTTAAATAGACCCCAACTGAGAATTTTCAAAGCAATATAAAAATGTGTATTGCAAAATTAATGTATCTAACATACTTTTCTGTCAAAATAAATATATATATATAGCTTTTGGCACAACCCTAATGTCATTTATTTTGGTATCATGTTTCTCAGGGGGCATACAATAAAATCACTGCATCAATCTTTGTCAATTTCTTCTAGCAGTCATTAGTGAAATGTCACCTTCTGAGTTCCTCACACCATGAGTGCAGATAGCTTTAATGTTTCTAAATATGACTCAAGATCACATCATTACTACATACACACTCACACACATGCACACACACACTAAAGTTTATTGTTGCTATCATCAATATATAATCTTCAAATCAGAAATATTATATCAGGTTTTGCTCTATACATACACATCCACATGATAGATATACTTATACAAGGTGAGGGTAGCAGTCACTCCACCCTTTTAGACCCCTATTCCACCCCTGCTTTTTAAAAACTAAGAGCACACTTCCTTAAATCAATTTGATCAAAGTTGTTGTAAATTTGATCTGAACTAGACTTGGACATCAATCAAGCAATCAAAATGCATTTCAACTAGATTTGATAGAAATTATATTCAGATTGGTTAAGAGATTTGGTTGCACCCCATGAGTCGTCTTTAAAATTATGTGTCTTTCAAAACCCAAAAAGTCTAGCATCTAACAACTTAGTACAGGAAACTTATAGTCAAATCCTCTGAAAAGCAATCTTGTGAAGAAGGAAGAGGAAGTGGGAGGAGGAGAAAATGCAAAGAAGAACTTCTCAGCCTTTGCCTTAGTCTAATCCTCCTCCCTCCTCCTAGGACAGGCAAAGGGCCTAATGAATTTTTGAGAATTTAGACTTTTTCATCAATATTCTAACAATGTCCCCAGGACTGTGGTATCTTGTGACAAAGTCAATACAAAGAGATAAGGATAGATTTGTCTAGCCTTCTGCATAGTTCTTCTCAATGTCTTCCCCTGAATTCAGTTCTCCTGCAGCGGTTCTCAACCTGTGGGTCATGACACCTTTGGAGGTCCAAATGACCCTTTCACATCACGGGGGTTACCTAAGACCATTCGAAAACAGGTATTTCTGATGGTCATAGGAACCGAGACACTGCTTGTGGGGATCTGCTCACATGCAGATATGCCCACATATGAGTATTAAAGGGTCATGACATTAGGAAGGTTGAGAACCACTTCCTTAGAGGATCTATCCAACCTACCTACAGCTGTAACATGGTGGTTATGAAGATTCCTCTTCCTGAGCTCAAATATGGCCTTGGACACTTAATACTTGTGTGATCTTGGGCAAGTCTCATCACTCTGCCTCATCTGTAAAATGAGCTGAAGAAAGAAATGAAAAATCACTTCAGTATCTTTGCCAGAAAATCTAAAATGGGGTCATAGAGAGGTGGAAATGACTGAGAAATGACTGAATAACAACAACAAATTTTACAACTCATTGATGGCTTTTGGTGTCAATAGCCATTCCAAAATAAATAAATAAAATCATTAAAAAATCTTGTGTGTTTGAAGTCAAATTTGGTGAGATGAAATTTAGGAATATAAAGAGCTAGTCATTAGTTTCTTAGTAAGATACAGGAAAATGGTTACTGATTGGTTCATCAGTCCATTCTTCCCAGTATATACCTTCTTAGTATAAATATACCATTTATGCAGACTCTCTGGCTTTGTACCACACAAACTTGAGCTGTTACCACCTCATTTACTGTGTGTACATGAAAAAAAGAGTTACCCAATTAAGCCACTGTATTTAATCAAGACACTAGAAAACACTCAAAACTTTTGAACTATATCAACTGTTGTATGGAATGGAGTTTTGTTTTGTTTTTTTTTCCCCAGTTTCAGCTTTTCCCAGCAATGTCCTTGTCTTTCTATCTAGGGATATTAATAAGTCAATAACTCATAAATTTTCTTTGCTCCCATCCCACTCTGCTGCTAATTTCCTTTCCAACCTCATGTGGCTCCTGAAAGGATTATTCTCTCACATTATATAAAGCAAAATTTATAAAGCAGTGGGTTAAAATTTTTGAGGGGTGCAGTCAGTAGTCTAAAACCTCTGTCCCTCAACAAAGTCCTCTGTCTCTAGTTTTCCACATAAATACCCAAAGACTGAGCTCATCTCAGACATTGCCTATGTAACTGAGAAAGTCTGAACTCACTTCTCTGACTCTCTGAGCCTCTGAGTTAATAATGTTGGTTAGCATTTATGTAGCTTTTTTAAGATTTGCATATATTATCTCCTTTGATTCTCACAACAGCCCTATGAAGTAAGCATTATTAATGATCCTTACTTTACAGATGAAAAACACTGAGGTACAGAAAGCTTAAGTGACTTGTTCAGGGTCATGTAGCTGATAAGTATCCTGGGAGGGATCTGAACTCAAGTCTTCCTGCCTACAAGTGTAATACTCTACTGAGTCAATTAACTGTCTAAATGCCTAATTTTAAAGCAAGGAAACAAAATTTAAACCACAATTCATTCAAGTTTTAATTTTGGTTCTTCTACTACGGTTTTGCTAAAGGCACAAATTCATAGTTTCTATGCTTATGAAGGAAAGATTAGAACTCTTGCTCAGTTAGAGGGGATGATGATAATGTTAAATTGAAAAGATGTTCTTTTCTGATTAGAATGATTTTTGAACTAAATAGAACAATGAATTGGCCAATAGGGAAGTGAAACTCATGATAACTAAGGAAATTATAAGAAAGCACTAAACAACTCTCCATGAGTTCAAGTCACAGAAAACAGATAAATGACCTTCTTAGTTTCTAAACTAAATAGCAGATATAACTGTCAATCCACTGTTAGTGACCTTTGGAAGATGTTCTAGGAATGGTATTAAAGACCTGGAGAAGAACAAATGTCATTATTAAAAAAAAAGGGGGGGTGGGAGAAGGAGAGTAGAATATGCATATTATAAGCCACTAAATTTTACTTCAGTAATACCTGTTCCACAAGCAAATGGGAAGTATGTGGGGATGGGTTAAGAGAAAAACCATATGAGGGGAAAGGGAAGCTATATACTCAATGAGAAATATTCTGAGTCAAAACTGGAACCAGATCAAAGAACTCAAACAACAAAGAAAACACTCACAGAAATGATAAGCATATAGATCCTGAGTTTATTGGAACACCCTCCTTCCCTCTCTCTTTATCTCTCTCTCTCTCTCCCTTTCTCTCTCTCAATATAGATATACAGATATAGAACATATATAAAGTAATAAATAAATAATGGAGAATAAATAAAACATAGCATATGTATATATAAGAAGAGAGAGAGAGAAAAGGATGTGTTCAGGGAAGACTAGTACCTCTGGTGTGGGGGTTACCAAGTCTTTTTGTGGCTTTTTTCCATCTTTGGAGTCTACTTCATCCACCTAACTCTCACCTATGGCTCTAAGAAGCTATAGCATGTACAGTGGCCCCATGCTGGTAAATCATTTTGGCAGACAGGTTAAGGGTAACTGAGGAGTGTCAAACCCATCAGTGAGTTAAGGGGAGGGGGGGAGGGTGAGTCCCTATCCCAAGCATATGAGGACTTTCCATGGTGGAATGGGCAGATGAGAACGAGGTGTTCCAATGGCCATGAAGGCAGTTGAAGTAGGCATTGTGGAGCACCTAGAGCTTGGTTATATATTGAAAATACCAAGGTCATCCACCATACCTAACACCAATACCAGTCATCTTGCCTGTGTCCTGCTAGTGGACTGTGACAATTCTGGAAGAAAGAGTGAGGCCAATGATTTCATGTGACTCTGCCTCATTTAAATCCAATTTGTGCATGAATCAAAAGACATTATCCACACCATTTTACCATTTTACCATTTTCACCTTTCTCAAAGTCCTGTGGTAATAGGCAAGTGATTAAGCTGCAGGTACAGATACACTGGGAGCTGCAGTCACAATCCCGCAGGCAGGTGACCCGGGCTATAATGTCATCTTCTTACTGGAAGCATCAGTGGAATTCAGCAGCATCGTGGGTGTCTGAGCAGTCTTTTAAGGAAAATATTGCTTGTGTCCTAACGTGGGGAATGGAATAGAAAAGGTATTCTAAAAATGTTCTGGTCTGTTTACCATAGCAGGTAGGGATCCCACCTCATGGTTGAAACACAAAAAAATACAAAAACTTCAGCAAAATGATTCGACTCACTATTGGTACTTGGAATGTATGCCTACTTCTATAAGTAACACAGAATCCAGTAGACGTAAATTATGAACAGCTCTTGTTGCAAGAGAACTCATCGGGTATCAAATCCAAATAGCAGCCCTGAGTAAAACAAGACTGGCAAATCAAGGTCAGCTTACCTAAGTCAGAACTGGATATCCATTTTCTGAAGTGACCACAGTAAGTGGGAATCCCATGAAGCTGGCATACATTTTGCACTCAAAATTAATCTAGTCAACCAGCTTATATGCCTACTAATAGGAGTGGACGACAGGCTCATAGCAACGCATTTGGCACTTGCAAGAAAACAACATGCCAAACAAGCTGTGGCAAATGAATGTAATGGAATACTATTGTGCTTTAAGAAGTGAGGAGTAAACAAACTTCATAATAACCTGGAGAGATTTATATAAACTGATGCTGAGTGAGGGAAGCAAAACCAAGAGAACATTGTACACAATTACAGACACATTGTATCTGTGGTGATTGACTTTGACAGACTGGGCTCAGCTCAGCAATGCAAGGTTATAACATAACTCCAAAGGACTCATGATGAAAAAAGCTATCCCCATCCAGAGAAAGAACTACAGAGTCTGAATGCAAATTGAAGCAAACTACTTTCTCTATCTCTTTTTCCTTTCACTTTGTTTTGTTTCTTCTTCCTTGCTATTCATTCCATTAGTTATACTTCTTCTTTACAACTTGACTAATGTTTAATGTGAAGGAATATGTAGAATCTATATTGGATTATATGCCACCATGGGGGTGGGAAAAAATTTGGAATTCAAAAGCCTGTGGAACTGAATGTTGTAAACTAATAATAGATAATTTAAAAAAAAAAGAAAGAAAAGAAAATGACATGCCACCATCATCAGTGGCTATGCTCCAACCATGATAAACCCTGATGAGGTCAAAGAAAAATGTTACTAAGATCATTATCAATGTACCAAAAAATGACAAGTTTATAGTTCTGGGTGACTTTAATGCTAGAGTCAGCTCAGACTACCAGACATGGCAGGGAGTCCTTGGGAGGAATGGAGTTGCAAACAGCAACAGCAATGGTCACTTACTACTAAAGACTTGTGCATCTCATGACCTCATCACCAGGACCATCTTCTATTTACCTAAAAGAAATAAAACTTTGTGAATGCACTCTCACTGAAAACATTGGCATTTAATAGACTATGTCATTGAAAGGAGAAGAAACAGTATGTGAGAGTGATGAAGGTAAAGTATACATAGAGAGGTATAATGGTTATAGACTTATCTTCTTTAAGCTAAATATTTGCATTCAACAAAAGCATGAGCCCCAAGGCAAGACACCTAACAAAAGACTTAATTGTCGACAGATCAGTGCACTTCCCTGAGCAGGAACTGTTTGTTCCTAATTTGGAGGGAAAGTTGAGCCAACACACAGTTGTCAACAGCAGAGCAGAAAAGGAGTGGGCAGCTTCCAAAGATTTGGTGGACAACACTGAATTTACTTATTTGGGTCAGAACACTTGCAAACATCAAGACTGATTTGATGAAAATGATGTGGAAATTCAGAAGCTGCTAAACAAAAAATTAGAACTTCACAGGGTTTACCAGCAGGATAATTCAACTTTCACTAAGAAGGCAGCATTTAACTCCATCTAAATTAAAGTACAAGTGAAGCTTAGAGAGATGTAAGATCCTTGGATCAGCAAGAAGGCACATGAAATTCAGTTTGATCCTGACAGCAACAATCCAAAGTGCTTTTGTGATGTCCTAAAGGCTATTTATGGCCCAAAGACCCATGGTGCGTCCCTACTACCCAATGCTGATGGAACCACATTGATTAGTGATAAGGACATGATGGCGGAGATATGGGCTAAATACTTCCATAACATTCTCAACAGAATACTGAAACCATTGACTGTTTACCTCAGGTTGAAGTTGGACAGTCTCTCTCTAGAAAAATTTCCAAGAGAAAAAGACATTTTGAATGTCATTAGGCACCTCTCCTGTGGCAAAGCACCTGGTGCTGATTCTATTCCGTCTGAGATTTACAAAGTAGAAAGTCCATTGCTTATAGAAAAGCTGACTGAAATTTTGCAGGTTATACAGCAAGAGGAGGATTATTTCTCAGGACTTCAAATATGCCTCCATTGTCCATCTCTATAAAGGTAAAGGAAATCGATTATCCTGTGACAATCACAGAGGGGTGTCTTTCTTAGTCATTGCTGGAAAGATTCTTGCCAGAGTCCTCCTTAATAGTCTAATCCTTCACCTGGAAGACAGTCATCTACCTGAGAGCCAATGTTCTTTATAAAGGGCCAAAGAAGGGTCAATATGGTGTTTACTGCCCAACAACTCAAGGAGAAATGATAGGACCAAAACGAAGGTGCATACACAACACTCATTGATACTGTCAGTCATGAGGGCTTATGGAAAATTATGTTAAAATTTGATTTCCCAAAGAAGTTCATCAATATTGTATATCAATTTCATGATGGCATGTTTGCTTGGGTTCTGGATAAAGGATATTGTTCTCATGCTTTCCCAGTCACCAGAGGAGTGAAACAATGCTGTATGCTTGCTCCCATGATTTTTAACACAATGTTTTAGCTACATTGTCAGACATTTTCAATGAAGACAAACATGGCATCAAGGCAGCTACCACAATCATTGTAAATTATTTAACTTGAAAAGGCTACAAGCCAAGTATAAAACTAGAATCTAAAGGGGTACATGATTTTTTGTTTGCAGATGGTTGTGCACTCAGAGCAGCCTCTGAAGTCAAGATGCTACAAAATACGGGTCAATTCTCTGCTGCTTGTGCTAATTTTGCCCTAACAATTAACACCAAGAAAATGTAAGTGCTCCACTAGTCAGTACCACAGTGTCCATCCATTGAACCATCAGTTACAGCAAATGGGAAAGTGGATAAGTTCACTTACACTGGCAGTATACTTTCTAGGTATGTACACACTGACAGTAAAGTTGACACACATGAGTTAGCTCAGGGTTTTAGAGACTTTGAAGGAAAGTGTGAGAGAGAAGAGGTATTAGGCTGACTAACAAACTGAAGTTCTCGAGTCATTGTGCTGACCTTATTTTTGTATGTCTGTGAAACCTGAACAGTATACCAGTGCTATTCCAGGAAATTGAAATGATTCCATTTGAATTATCTTAGGAAGATTCTGAAGACCACCTGGCAGGATAAGATAGCAGACACTGAAGTCCTTTCTCGAACTAAACTACCAGGCATTCAAACTCTACTGCAGAGAGTGCAACTTCAATAGGCTGGTCAAGTTGTTTGAATGCCAAACGTACTCGTACCTAAAAGATTATTTTATGGAGAACTCACAGAAGCTCACATGATAGTCAGAAGTAGCAATGCAAGCACACACTCCAGGTCTCTTTTAAGAATTTGGAATTGATTGTGTGACATGGGAGATACTGGCACAGGATTACCTAGTAAAGCTTGCCCTCATCAAAGAAGATGCTGTGCTCTCTTCTTAAAGCAGAACTCAAGTAGATTAAAAGAAATGCAAGATGTACAAATTTTAGAAAATTCACCCCAAATATTCACATGGATTACTTGTGCCTGATCTGTGGTATAGCATTCTGTACTCATGTTGGTCTGATAAGCCATAGTCAAATACACTGTAACTTGACTCTAACATAGGGATGTAATTTTTGTCCTCTTTGAGAACAAAGGACACACACATACTCACACACACTGTGTGTATGTATATATGCGCATGTAAATATGTACATGTATATGTGTATGTATAAATATACACGTAAGTGTGTGTATGTATAAAATCTGTTGCTGCCCAAATAATATACCATCTACTAGATTGTAATCCTTTTTTTTTTCTTTTTGGAGGTGGGGAAGGCAGGGCAGTTGGGGTTAAGTGACTTGCCCAAGGTCACATGGCTAGCAAATATTAAGTGTCTGAGGCCAGATTTGAACTCAGGTCCTCTTGACTCCAGGGCTGGTGCTCTATTCTCTGTGCCAGCTAGCTGCCCCTAGACTGCAATCTTCTTAACAGAAATGAACTTAGCTTGTTCATTTTTATAGCGGAAAGAATATTGATTTGGGTAAGAATTCAAGATTTGCTGCTTATTGATATAGACAAGTAACCAAAACATTCTAGCCCTTAGCTTCTTCATCTAGAAAATGAAAGCATTTTATTAGATAATTTCTAATAGTTTTATTAAACCCAATCATATTCTGAATGTTGTTATCCTTTCAATGACTAACAATTCTATTAGAGTATGAATGTAGGGAGTAGGAAGTGATGAGTGGATAAATCACAAACTCAAAGTCACATATGGCTTTTATATATTGGACAGCAGTAGAGTGGAAAGAATACTGGCTCCAGAGTCCAAGAACATGGGTTCAAATACTACCTCTGATGTTTACTTGTCTGCAAGTCATTTAATTTTTCCCAGTTTCATTTTTCTCATCTGTAAAATTATGGAGTTAGACAAACTGACCTCCTAGTCCCCTTCCAATTCTAGATACATGATCCCATGTTTCGAGTTATATGATTTGACCTTATATATATATAAAGCTTCATTTTTTTGTAAATAACTATGACTATTCAAACATCAGATAACTGTTTCATTGTACATAATATCGATTCTGGCATTATTCAGAACATAGATCATCCCTCTATAACTGGTGCATTTCCATAGGAAACAAAGACCATTTCTTAAATTTAAAAAAATATAAATTATATGTATGGATACACAAATATATATGACGCACTTTTTGGATGCTTTATTTTGCTTCCATAAATCACATTTTTCCTAAGGGTATTATTAGCTATCCTCTGAAACTAAAAGAAAGTTAGACTGTGTAGACATCTGAAGTTTCCAGTTCCAAGCAAGAGACCTGTTTTATACTAAGGGTAAAATACTGGTAGATTATCAGATTCAAGTGATAATTTTATCTCGTAGAAATCACAGAAAGTAATTTTTTTTTAATGGTAACCTTGTACTTAATTTTTATTATTTAAAAAGTTGGCATTTGCTAAATTGGTGTAAAGAAAAAGTAGAAATATGTTATGGGGGGGTGTATATTACAGTTCAAAGTTAGGAAAGGGGGCAGCATTTGAAAAGTCCAGTCCTAAATAATAATCAAAATAATAATGCATAGCTAGCATTTATACAGTGCTTTTAAAAGTTTATAAAGCATTTTACAAATATTACCTAATCTGACCCTTGCAACAACACTAACAGAGAAGGTGCTAATAGTATCTCCTTTTTACAGATGAAGAAACTGAGACAGAAATTGAGTGACTGGTCAAGGGTAAAGCAGAAGGTCAAATTCGAACTCAGGTCTTTTTGATTCCTATTCAATACTCTAACTACTCTGTCACCTAGCTGTCCTAGACTTTGGAAAAAATGAATCTGAGCATTTCATAGAAAATATGCTATATGAAATTTTCCCTCAGAGGTAATTTAGATCAGAAGTTTTCTTGAGGAAGGAAGCGTACGTTGCTTTTTAAAATTTTCTTCTCTTGATAGGATTTTCTTAGGGAAACATTTGAATTTTTTTAATTTGTGATTTGCATAAAGAAGTTTCTGTTATATGAATATAATTAAGTGTGGAATAAAATGTTGTCATATTACTGAAAAAAGAGCTGTAAGCTTCTGAACATTTCTTTCCACTGGCTTCTTTATCCTAAAAGCAGTGTCTTTTCTTCAGAGACTAATTTCCTTCTCATTATATCTGATTTTTTTTTCTTCTCCTCTCTTTGTCTTCTAATCTGAAATCTTGATAGAACTGATAAAGTCTTCAATTTTCAGATAATAGGTGCAAGTCACTATGAAAAATCTAATCTGGAGAAGTTAAAAATAGACATGAGGACATCTAGTGGTCCTAGGGAAATATATTTGCTCTACTTTTTTTTTTTTAAACTGAGCAGAGCTAAAGAATGAGCTTAAGCATTACAGAGAAAAATTAGAGCATTTCATATTTTAAAATGTTAAGCACATTTCTGTGTCTCTCTAAGCATACAGGGCTTTTTCTTATTTAACTACTTTCAATAGGGACAGGTCGAATTGATTTAAAAATGATTCATCTTCTTACAGCTCTTTTCCTCTGCTCACAGAATAAAGTTGAATATTCAGGCTAAAATAATGAGGATCCCATAAAAAGAATAATCTAGCTAAAATAATTAAAGGCCAGTCATTTCATGTAAATGTCTAGCTTCACATTATTTTCAAAAAGACTTTTCACACTCTTTCATGTTTTTCCCCTAATTTCTACCCCAACTCATATTGAGGTCAAAGTTTAGAAGAAAATTTATATAAATTATATCAACATTTATATAATTTATGTAAAAAATAAAATATAAATAATCATATTTTCTAATTCCTCAGAGGATTTAAAATACCAGCCTATGATAAGTCTCTGTGGGTCTTTAATAACTTCAGAGGGACTTCATTTAGTTAAATTCTCTCTTAAATTACTCTCTCTGTCATAAAAAGATTTTGTATTTAATTTCTCTCATGCCATATTAAAGTGTCATAATATATTATATCAGCCATTAAGCATGACCTAAAATAATCCAATCTGCCTTACCTCCCCTAGAGCAACTGGGTTAAGTTACATGTAATATTATCTGTCTAACAGCTTAAGATGGCAAGGTTAACAAAATATTAATTTCTTCACTCTAATATACTGTTCATCAAGTCAAACAGATAATTGTCTTGCCTAGTGCTATAAAATCTACTTGAATGATGGTAATAAAATAAGGGTTTTTTTCACTGAAAGTTATACTTTAGAAAATATAATTATAAACTGACAAAGACAGCTGTATGTATATGCTGTATGGTCACAAAAGGAGCCCAACACTGGGAAGTCAGGCAAACTGAAGCCTAATTCTGACTCTACAAGAAAGTAACTGAGTGTCCTTGAGCAAGTTGATCAACCTATCTGGGACTCAGTTCCCCATTCAGTAAAATAAGAAATTTGAATAAGACAATCTCTCCAGCCCTTTTCAGATCCATGGCAAGTCTATAACAAATTCCAAAGTAATAAAATGTTATTTTCCTTCCAGGCTCTAGGTTAAATTTATGTTGAATACTTTTCTGCTTTACTATTTCAAGACATTGCTGCTGCTAAAGAAGTAGAATGAAAATAGTAAGTGTGTGAGCATGTCTGTGCACACATATGTACACATATATATGTAGCACCTGAAGATTTATAAAGTACTTTACAAATCTTATTTTATTTTATCCTCACAACAACCATGGGAGGTAGGAGCTATCATTATTCTTATCTTACAGATGAGGAAATGGAAGTAAACACACCTTAAGTGACTTGCTCAGGGTCGTATAGTTAATAAGTATCTGAGGCCAAATTTGAACTCAGGTCTTCCTGATTTCAAGTCCTGTCATTCAGGCACTGAACAACCTAGCTATCTAAAATACTTGACTGTATTTCCTAAAGAAAAAAAAAACTTGTGGGATGGTTATAATAGCCTAGTTTAATACAGAGAATCAACCTGGTGTACAGGGAAGAGTTCTTGATGTGAAATTAGACCACCTGGTCCGAGACTCAGCTATGATAATACCTGACTTTGTAACAATTACTTTTACTAATCTGAGATTTTTTCTGTAAAATGGGGTTATTGAATGATGATTCTATGATGTCTTCCATCATTGACAAGGACTGAAAGTAATTAGATCCATTTCTGCTAACCATCATGTAGAAATCTGTTTCATTTCTTCATAAATAATAAACCTGATAATATTAGAACTGAGAGATAAGTTGAACCCTCAGCTCTCATGCTAATTATTGTCATATGTGAATTTATTTAGTCAAATTTGGGAGATATGATTTGACCTGTAGAGACCAAAGTACCTCAAACATGGTAACTGTTTCATATGTGTTTGATGAAGTGAATGTAAATTATATTTTTCTACTCACTGGCTGTGTTAACTTTGGAAAATCATTTAATTTTCTTGAATCTTTGCAGCTGTAACATGAGGAGATTGGAATAGATTACCTCTGGCATATTTGCCACCAGACAGTGTGATGTAGTGAATAGAGTGATTGACCTGGAATCAGAAAGTTGTCCATTCATATCCTTCCTTGATCATGTACTAAAATGTGACCTTAGACAAGTCACTTAGTTTCTGTAGTTTTCAAGTTTCTCATATGTAAAATGAGGAGATTGGACCAGAATGCTTCTAAACTCCCCTCCAATTCTAAATTCATGATTCTATGATGACAACACAATACTATTGCATTGAAAACAAGATATCAGGGGACAACTAGGTGGTGCAGTGAATAAAGCAATGGCCCGGGAGTCAGGAGGACCTAAGTTCAAATCAGGTCTCAGACACTTGACACTTAACTAGTTGTGTGACTTTGGGCAAGTCACTTGACTCCAACTGCCTTGTCTTCTCCTCCAAAAAAAAGTTAGAAAAAAAGAAAATTTTATATCAAATACAATGAATTCAAAGAAATGGGGAAAGATTCATATGAGTCATTTCTTAGTAAAAACAAAAAGAACAGAAAATATATGCATGATGATAATAGCATAAATGAAAGTAATACTAGAATAAAGCTGAATATGAATAAATTATAATGACTGATCTTGGCTCCAGAAAACAGATGATGAAACATGCCTCCCCCTTCTTTATAAAGAGGTGGAAAATGGGTATAGAATGATGCATTAAAAGTGATAAATGGAATCTCTCACTGTCTCTCAGTATTTCTTTGTTGCAAGGGAAGAAGTATGTGGAAAAATAAAATTGGTTCTAAACCCCTCCTTCCAAAAATTATTAGTGAAACTAAAACAAAAAAATCTTTAGAATGCCCAATTCTAATTGGTAAAAGACCCAAAATTTAAACAATTTGCCATTGGAAAAGTCAGAACTAAACCCATGCTATTTTTCCTTTTTTTGTTAGTTCACTTTCTTCATAGCATTTTAATCTATATTTCACTATAATTGAGTTATAAATATTAACATGAATAAAAGTTGACTGGTCTGACAAATATTAGATTGTATGCTAAATAACAAAGCAAAAAGCAGATGCATATTCATCTGCCTCAGAAACATGCTGCTCCTAGCTTCAATTTAATAAGCATTAATATTGGCTTAAATTTGTGGATATAAAATATATGAACCTATATGAATTTCAATGCACAGAGCTAAAAGTTCTACTTTATTGAGTTGTTAATGAGAACATAAATAAGATAGCATTATTGAAATATATTATATTTCCACAAAAGTTCCAAAATGCAAACATATTTTTCTAATAAGAAAAAATAAGATTGAATTTAATTGTAATAAAATTACTGATAACCATGATAAACCTAGTAATATGTTAAATTATTTAATAAATGAACATCATTTTATTTACTAAAATTATATCTTTTTTGTAAAAGGACTCTATATTTAATTAAAACTTGCTAGTGACTTGACATTTCACCTTGGAAAAGTTCCTTAACCTCTCTACACATCCCTTTGAAAAGGGTTAGAAAAGATCATTTTCAAATTAAAAATTCTATGGTTTGAAAAAGTTCTCTTATTAGTTCTCCTCTGAGGTAGAGAGAATTCATCTATACTATGAGGTCTGTTCTGTATGTGGAGAAATCAAAAAAGAACCCAGAGTTCTGATTTTTCTCAACCAAAGGAAAATTCACAGAACTATTTCTTCAGTATCTCCGATCATTCTATCTCTATTGTGAACCTGAACTTGGGTCTGGAATAAACATTAGAAGTAGTTGTAGTAGTCATAGTCATAGTCATAGTCATAGTTGCATAATAGTTATAGTCATAGTCATAATAGTTATAGCAGTCATGGTAGGAGTTGTAGTCACAGTCATAGTAGTAGTAGCAGCAGCTGCAGCAGCAGCAGCAGCAGTAGTAGTAGTATCTATATTACATAATGATTTATATATTTATTTTATGATTATATATTTATATAATGATTATATATTTACATAATGATTTAAGGTAAATAGAACACTTTACATATGCAATGTTCATGTTTCATTTGATCCTCATGATAGCCCTGTGAAGTAGGAGCTACTATTATCCCTGTTTTAAAGACAAAGGAATAGACTGAGATAAGTTAGGTGACTTGCAAGACAATAAATAAATATCTGGAGTGTAACTGAACTCAGTTCTTCCTTACTTCAAATCCAGCACTCTATCCAATAGGCCACTGAGTTACACTTTTTATTTATCTTTTCTTAAAAATGAAAAGGGTGAAGTTCAAAGAGGAAACCAACTCGTCCAAGCTTTATGGTATCAGGGCCAAGGCTGAAAGAGCAGCCTCATGACAACAAGATTAGATTTCTCTACCAACGACTATGTAACCTTGGGTAAGCCACTTAATATCTCTAAGTCCATTGTGTCACCTGTAAAATGGCTTCCCAATCCTTTCAATTTCAACTCCAAGATCTTACCATCCTAACTGTTTAAATCAATCTTTAGCATAAACTAGACTAGATCCTAAATGTCCCTTTATACTGTCATATTTTGAAGATCTGAAAAGTATTACTTTAGATTTCAATACAGTACTACTCTATGGTAGGAAATAAATTAAATAATGCAGTGGCCTAGCCATGACTCTTCTACTGACTTACTCTTTGACCAGGGAAAGATTATTTTAGTCTCTATTTTTTTCATCTAGAAAATAAAGATAATACCTCACAGGGTTCTTGAACAGAATTGGTGTAGATTAATTCATGACTACAAAGCACTTTTCTTTTGCTCTATATTCTTCCCAGGGAAATCAGCCAGAAAGCAATCTTGCCTTTTAAAATAGTCTTATATAACACTTTAAAATACTAAGCATGGTATTTTCCCAACACTTTATTATAATCTGTCCAACCGCTAAAGCAGTTACCTATAATAGATACTTGTTTCACATTTCCAACTTGAAATAAAAATTATATCATCAGAACGGTTTTTTCTTGGCTTCAGAAGGGCAAGTGGTTTACAGAAATTGAACATATTAAAATCAGATAAAGGAGCTTTTAGTGATACATAAAGAGCTACTGCTGCAGTAACTAAAACAACCCTTCCTTTTTACCAGGATTGATTTCTGAGTACCATTTCAACACCAGTCTTTCACTAGTGTGTATTCTTATTAACTGTAGTTGCTTTTTTCATTTCTTAACTTTGGGGAACAGAATTCTGATGTCATGCTTTCTGCTATTTTTCTATCACTCCCACATTACTGGAGCTTAATTAATATGAGTTGAGAGGAAAATAAAAACAACTGATATTTAGTTCTTTAAAATTGCAAAGTGCTTTACACCTATTATTTCTCACGAACCTCTAACAACCTGGGAGTGAGGATCTACTCTGGCACTAGCTATGACTTTCCCAATTTTACAGCTGAAGAAACTAGAAGTTAATTAATTTGTCCAAGGTCACAACATGTAGTATCTGAGGAAGGATTCAAACTTAATTCTTTTGTAACTCAAAATCTAACATTTTTGTTCATTGTATCTCATGTAGTAAGAACATCAACCTTAGAACCATCTTCTATAGCTATAGCTATGATGAAAAAGCAGATAAATCAGTCTGTACAATCCTTTTCAAAACATTTTCTCCAAAGAAATAAAAACCTGTTATAGTATCCTGTGAGATTAGCACAGACAAAAAAGACACATCAAAAATAAAAATTATTAAGACTTAGACAGCTTTCCTGCTAAGCTATTGTGTACTTCAGTTATCCATAATAATTTCTTGTTTTTACTTTTAGGGGCACTTCTTTAAATATGAGTGAACGCAGCTTTCCTCATGACAGGACATACCATTACATGTGAAAATAGTATTTGCTTTGCCCTGCTTTATTGAGCTATCATAGAAATATGACCTCTGCCACCCTGATGGTGGGGATGTAATCTATCATGTGTGGAGATGAATCAAACTTTGCATTGTGTCTGCCATTTCTGTGTGGGGAAAAAAAAACAGCAAAACCTTAAACCTCCGTTACCATTGAATTGTTGCACAGGTACATAAGGCTGACCAATGGTACAAAAGCCTGGCCCATATACTTCCTCTTTCCTTTGCAATCATTAGTCTTTGGAGGATGTGTAGCCCCAATGTATTGGACAAACCAGATTTAAGGACTGAAATATATAGCCAGTCATAGCTAAGAGGTAAAGATCTTAAAGTTGGAGAAACCCCAACTTGGGGAGGGACTGCTTACCATTGCTATAAAGAAAAATAGAAATGGTGGAGCACTTAGCATTCAAAAAAGGGAATTTTTAATGATGAAACTCACTTTTTAAAATGCTATAGTATAACAAAACCGTTATCAGAAGAGGTTCAGGTAAACCCAGAAAATCTGAACATTTCCATCAGATCATAAAAATCAAACCAGTGAGTGGAGCAAGTTCCAGTGGATTCTGAAGTCTTGTCCCCATTGACAATTATATTGACTGACTAAGAAGCAGATTTGCTTATTAATTACAAAAATTTCCAAATGGGGATGGAAAACTACAACTCAAGTCTTGTACCATGATACATATCACCAAAGGTAATGAAATCTATAAAAGAAATAAAGATAAATATTCTTAAATGGCATGGGAACTTCCTTGATTTAAATGCCACTGGAAATCTATAGGCTATAATACAGGTTAATATTGAAAATATTGACAAAATTTGTCAAAGGTACACTTAGTATTCAGTGTAGGAAAACCATGATTTCATAATGAAAAAATTAAATAGTACATGTCAAAACCTTGTGAATGCAATGAAGAATAGTTTAAAACAGGTGATTGCAACAAAAGTATATATTGCATAATAAAAGTTCTTTCAAAGATGTGAAGTTAATTATATATAGATATATGTTAATTAATTTAATTTTACCCCAAGTAATTGACACAATTGATATACGTGTGTGTGTATAATCTATGTAAATGTAAAGAAACATACTGTAATAGTAATGAAATTATAATTATACACACTAATACACATAAATATGAATACCCCATCATGCTATGTATAACTGAATATAAAATATTTAGATTTTATAGGAAATTAATATATATATGTATGTGTATATATGTACATACACATATATATGTGAATATATAATATGTGTGTGCGTGTGTGCACATACAGAGTTTTTCCCTGTCCAATTTTTGGAATGTAACTTCAAATTCCAAAAATAGGAGGAGAAGAAAAGTCCCCTTTCATTTTTGGCATTACTTGATTCTGGTCCAAGATCAGAATTAGCTAGAAATATTTCATCTAGAATGTTATTTCTCCCAGGTATTGGTATAGCCACAGAGCCATAATTCCTCAGCATTTCATAGAAGGAGAGCAACTACATCTTGGAGGCAAAGGGAAAGGAGATAGAGCAGGTTATCATAAGAATTGGTTCTACAACACAAAATTTCTCCCTGTGAGACTACACAGTCATGCTGAGAAAGGAGAAATAAAAAAATTACCACTCTGTGATCTAGCAAAAAGTTCAAGTCTTTGTTATCAGTTCTCCTTTAAAAGTCTGGAGAATATAAATATTTATATAAAATTAATGTGTATATTCACATATGTGTATGCTTATGTTTGTACATGTGTGATAGGTAGTTAGCTATAATAGGAGACATGGAGATCCTTTCATTAAATGACCAACTTTTGAGGGAGGAGAGATAGCAAGAGGGAGAGAGAGAAAGGGAGAGACAGAGGAGAAAGAGAGACAGAGAATGAGAGAGAGAGACAGAGACAGAGGCAGAGACAGAGAGAGAGAGAGAGACAGAGACAGAGAGACAGAGAGACAGAGACAGAGAGAGACAGAAAAAGAGTGATAGAGACAGAGAGAGATCCAGAAAACATTTGACTGATGTTCCTCATAACTACTATAAAATGTTTTCTGGGCCATACTTGTGATTTGGTTCCCAAACTCCTCTTTTGTTTCCTCTTTCTGGCCATATAGTTTACAATATGTTCCAATTACGAAGTCAAAATCACATAGTCAAGCAAAACAAATTCCTAAATTGGCCATTTCCAAATATGTATATATCTCATTCTGCACCCTGAGTTCATCACTCCTCTGTCAAGAAGTAGGTTACTAAGGCTCATCATCAGTCATGGTTGGTCATTGCATTGATCAGAGTGCCTAAGTTTTTCAAAGTTGTTTCAATGTTGTTATTGTATCATTTGTTCTCATTTCATTTACATGAGTTGATATAATTCTTCTAGGGTTTCACTGAAACCATTCCTTTCATTATTTCCTGTGGCACTATAGTATTCCATTATATTCATATACATTTGTTTCACTAGCCATTCCCTGTTGATTAGGACCTCCCTGCTATTTCCAATTTTTGCTATTACAAAAAATATAAAAATTTTGAACAAATGCATTCTTTTCTGCTTTCTTTTATCTGTTGGACATATAGCCTAAATGTGGTATCTCTGGGTAAAAAAGATATATACGTAGTTCAATTATTTTGAGAACATAGTTTCAAATTGCTTTTCAAATGGATAGGACCAATTCAATCTCCAGTAACTGTGCATTAATGTGCTAGTTTTACCATAGCCTCTCAAATACTTGCCATATTTCTTTTCTTTGTCAGCTTTTCTGATATGATGGGTATGAAGTGGAACTACAAAATTAAATCAATTTTCATTATTTGTCATTTGGAACACTTTTCATATAAATGTTGATAGTTTAGACATCTTTTTAAAACTACCTTTAAAGCTACCTTTGGTTATTTACCAGTTGGGAAAAGGTTCATATTATTATTAACTTGAATCTGTTGAATCTTACAAATTTCAATATCTCTATATATCTTTAAAATGAGGCTTTTTTTGCAAAATAAACTTACAAAGATTTTTCCTACTTACCTATTTCCTTTCCAATTTGAGTTCTATTTATTTTGTTTGTATAGAAACATCTTAATTATATTTAAATTAAAATTGACCATTTTATTCTCTGTGATGCTTTTTATATCTTCTTTAATCATGTACTCTTCTCCTCTACATGAATGCAAAGGATAACTTTTTTCACTACTCCTTTAGTTCATTTATGAAATAACACTTTGAGTCATGTACCCATTTGGAACTGATCATGATATTCAATGCAAGTTGTTCTATATCTATGTGATCTATATGTTTATAAAGAGCTTATTTATACCTAGGATCTGCCAGATTATTTTTGAATTTCCCCAGGAGTTTTGTTTAATAGTGAGTTCTTACCATAGTACCTGAGATTTGGGGGTTTATCAGACACTAAGCTTCTATATTCAATCACTTCTCTACGCTGTGTACCTAATCTTTTCCATTCATGAACTTCTCTATTTCTTAAATATTATCAAGTCATTTTAATGACTATTTCTTTGTATTTTAAGATCTGGTACTGCTAGGCTGCCTTCTTTCCCATTTTCCCCCTGTTTTCCTTGAGATCTTTAATAATTTGCTGCTCCAGATGAATTTCATCCTTTTTTTCTTACTCTATGAAGTAACTCTTGGGTAGTTTGATTGGTATGACATTAAATAAGTAAACTGATTTAGGTACCATCATTGTCTTACACTGGCTTAGTACAGCTCTGAGCACTCAATATTCTCCACTATTGTACAGATCTGTTTTTCCATACAAAGTATTTTATATGTGTGTTCAAATAACACCTGTGTATTATGTTGGCTGTTTCCCTGTTTTGATGTATGATAGCCAGTGTTCTGTTCTGAGCACCACAAACTAGGAGAAACTCAAGAAATCAGAAAGCATCTGTTGAGAGTAACAAGTTCCTGAAGTACATGTTATATGGGGACCAGTTGAAGGAACGGGAGATTTTTTTTTATCCTGAAGAAAAGAAAAATCAGGAAGGATATGATGACTATGTATAAGTCTTTGAAAGGCTGTTGAGGAGAAGAGAAATTAGCTTTGTCTTCTTGGGATGGGAGCAAAGCCAGATGGAAGTTGCAAGAAGGCTTCAAGTTGAGATGGGAGGAAATAACAACTTCCTAAGAATTAAAGGTATCCAAAAGTGAAATGATCATTTGTGTTGAGAGGTTGTGGGTTCTTCCTCCTTGGATATTTTTGACAGAAGCTATATGATCACTTGTTTCATATACTGAGGATTCATTTTAGGCATTTGTTTAACTAAAAAAAGCCCTTTCCAACTCTAAAAATCTGCAATTCTGTATTGATTTATTTCTTCATTTCTACATGTGCTAAGTGTGCCACACTTATTAGCATTATCACAAATAATTACATAATATAATTTAATTTTAAATTAATTTCAAAAAGAGTATCAATACTGTTATTTCATTTAAAACATTATTTCTGTTTCCATTATTCAATTTAATTTTAATATAAAATTATAGTTAGTTAAAATTATAGACTCATGGTCAGTGGTTGCAGTGAATAGTACCATTATTGAAGTAGCCTGAGGCAACCTTGAAATTCATTTTCTAATTCTAATGAAATGTTCTAGAGCAAGGATTGAATGGAGTTAGTTTCCCATGATTTTACCTTTGCTACATCAAAGTATTTTTGTGAGGATTAAATGAAATAATGAGTGATAGCATTAAAAAGTATAAAGTGTCAAATAACCATAAAATATAATTTTTATGATTGTGATATTGGTGATGTGACCATAATAGAACGTTTGTATAATTATGAAATCATGAACCAGTAAAGAGTGAATTTATTAAGACTCCCATTCAGATGATTCAATATTGACTCAGAGTGGAATAAATTTCATACACTTTCTAGAATAATGCCACAGGCAATGAGAGTTTTCTTAATTTTAAAAGTTTATTGTTTTGAGATGGAGCGTTTCCATATTTATCAACTCCTAAATATCTTTTTAATTGTAAATATACTCTGTGAATTTCTCTAAAACTTATTAACACATTTTCACCAAGGATATAATTTATTCCCAATCTCTCATTACATCTTTTATTTTCCATTTCAGAACAGATCATTTTTTCTTGTGCACTCAATTTTGATTTCTTATTAAATTCAATTTTCTGTCCAGTAACTATTCACAATTTTGTAAAACCAGAACACTCTATGATAATTTATGTGCTCATTTCTATTTAACATCTAATTATGGTAATGTGACAAGCATATCTACCTGGTCAAAATATGTACTTATGTGATTTCAAGACCATAGCAAAATGTTAATTAATATCATTTTAAAAGCATAATCAGTGTCTTATTTATATGTCAAGATCATTCATGTTGTTTATTTCCATTAGTCTATTGCACATTTTATATTCATATTGTCTTAAGACCAAAGCTTAAACTGTCCCTTAGTCACCTATAATATGTTCTACTAGTAAAATTATGTGAGACTGACTGAATACATCTCACTGGAAGGTGCACTAAAGGAATGGATGTTAATATCTTATCCATTGAAATATCCAATTGTAACAAAAGTTCTGAGATGCTGGCATTAATTTAGTTTCAAAATATTTTTCCAAATTAAAAAATTCAAACTTACCAACTATATATTCCTTAATACACAATTAGAAATGCTCTCAAAAATTTCATGATTAATAGTTTCAATTTTTGTATTACTTAAATAGTCTCTTCCTTTCTCCATAGCATGCAATTTACTTAATCTGACAGCCTTGTTATAACTCATGCAGGCTGTTTGTATTACTCTTTCATTTTAAAAACTGTTTGTGCATGTTTACCTTAAGACAAAGGTTATGCTGTAAATAGTGGAGATAAAAGACAGTATCTTGTAATCTAAAGTGTCCTTTCTATTGCACTTAAAACAACAGTAAAGGAATATGTGTTGAATGGGTGAATAAAAATGATTAAGTGATTTTTTTATCATCATATATGTATTGCCCCCATTGAACAAATTATACTATACACAACAAAAGAATACAGAATTTTTTCCTAGTTCTGATTACACTGATTTTTAAATGTTGCTTGTAATAGATATACATAGAATTCTCTGTTGTGCATGATGGCCATGGAAAAATATATAGACATTCCAAATTGTCTGTCATTTCCCTTCCTAATGCAGTGCTATTTCTATGCTCCAGAAAAGGACCGTTATTCAATTTAGAATTTCAAATATACTATCTGATTATTTCTATAATGTAACTCAAACAAACAAAAAAGTATAAACATCACAGAAACATAGAATTTCTAAGTTAAAAGTGACCATAATGCATATTTCAATAAATGCTGCAAAAAGTCTTCTTTATTCCATATCTAACAGGAGGTCATACGGCACTTACTTGAAGATGTTCTAAAATTGGAAACCCATTACTTCTAGATGCTGCATTTTGGACAACTCTGATTGTTCTTATAAAGTTGTTTGTTTGTTTTAAACACTAAACCTAAGTTTGCCTCTTTGGAACGAACATCCATTGCTCTTAGTTCTTTCCTCAAGTGCAAATAGAACAAATCTAACCACATATGGCATAAGCAAATAGTCAGATCCATGTCTTGTGTTTTCCTTAGAAGTATATTTAGATTCCATTAGCCTTCAGGAAGTGGCATGGATTCTTGTCCAGCCTCTACAGACTAATCTCACTCATTAAATAAATCTTAAATCAATATGCTTTTATATTTGTTATATGAACAAAAATATGTTACCATCTACTTCATATCTTAATATACCTACATAAATCTATCATCATTTTCACATCCTTTAAATTTCCTTTTGATATTCAATCATT
This sequence comes from Pseudochirops cupreus, assembly GCA_028627135.1. Classification (NCBI taxonomy): domain Eukaryota; kingdom Metazoa; phylum Chordata; class Mammalia; order Diprotodontia; family Pseudocheiridae; genus Pseudochirops; species Pseudochirops cupreus. Next base: position 423,950,589 of record CM053580.1, on the reverse strand, counting down.
AGGGAATATTTGACCAAAGTACCAGCCAACAATTAGCTGTTAAGCTTTAGGATGCATTTTTGGTTTATTGTTGTGCACCTGTGACTTGCCAACCATTTAACTTGATATGCTTAAAAAATAAAACATTTGATTTAATCTGTGAAAACATAATATCAGTTTAAATCACAGGAATTCCCTTTGGGAGCTCTAAATATTCCTGGATCATATTTCACAGTCTCTAAGCTATGGACATGTATTAAGATATAGCACCTTGGTGGAGGCAAGACGCAACCTTATTCACATCTCTCAGCTCACAGAAGACTAAAAATGTCGCAGCTGCCAGGCTATATATTAATCATTTGAAAAAAGAATAAGGTATTAATCTCTTCTGCATGTTATTTTCCTATGTGAGTGCTATTTGTGTACTGCATATGCTTTGCTTATGCCAAAATAACTAGACTTAGCAAAAGCCACGGGGAAAATTCCAACTAGAAACAAATTATATGGTTTATATACACTGAAGAAACTCTATGTCATGCGGATAAGGAAACATTAGATGTGCTACTAAATGGGAAATATCAACAAAGCTAAAATGGAATTTCAAAACTGTGAGCTTCTTAAAGTAGAATGGTTTTTAAAAGGAGAAAAAATAAGTGTATTTTTACTCAAATTTACTCAAATATAAACATATCATTTAACATTAAAAAATGACATCTACTTAAATGTCAGTCAACTTCACTACTCACTACTTACCCCAGATAAAATTTTGGTGATCAGTCCCGCAATTTAATGAATTTGGATTTGTCTTTTTAATTATATTAACCATTATAACACGAAATTATTACGTGGGTACTCCCTAGGAGTCAGAGCTCACAAAACCAGCATGTATCTACAAATAAAGAGATTAGAATCAATACTTCTTAAGGTCCCTTCTTACTCTAATATTTTATAATTCTCTCAAGTCCTGGTATATGGCTTTCAGCCTACTGAGGTTTTAAGAGATGAAGATTTTGGAAAAGGTATGCTGATAAGTGTTTTAACATTTATGGAAAAATATATACAGAATATACTTTGAGTTTCATCTGCATTATTAACATTTTCTTCATCATTTTATTAAGTCTAGATACTCAACAAAATAAAAAATCAAGACCAAATGTTTGGCATTTGCTATTTCTGAGGTGTAAATTCTCACACTGAAAATTTAACAATCAGCTCTCATGAATCTGTTCAAACTGACTCCAGCACACTCCTGATTTAAGCTATAATTTCTGTATTTGCCAGAGCTATTAATATCATACTAGTTGCAAATCTACAATGCTCAAGGAAGTAAGCTTTAAAAGTAGGATTTTAAACACTGGGTTGTTTGGAGACCAGAAGCTCTATTACCTTTCAAACCACAAATTCAAATTCACCTCTGGTTTGGCAAATGCATAATTAGAATAATATTACAAGCAAGAAGGAGATTCTCCTGGCAAGTTTAGCATAGAAGGTTCCCTGTGGGCTATCAGTCACCTGACTCCTACTGTCTTTAACCTAGGCCCACTTGATCAGTCACCACAAAAAGATAGAGGACGCCTAGTTTATAATAGGAAATACTTTCCAAGATAATCCCTATGAAATAAAAACACATGAATCAGAAAAAAGGTAAACATGAGTGATTAATCATAAGAGATCAAACAAGGATAAGTGTTTTACATCCTAGTATAGAGAGATTAAACATGTGTCACCTCTGAATCATATCATAATCAGGAGTTACAGAAAGATTCTAATTAGACATAAAGAATCTGAATGATGCTGTTATGTTTTGATGAACTTAAAAGAAGAATGAAAAAAGAGAAGAAATGAAATGCATGAGGGTGTAGTGGAAAAGAGAGGGAGGATGGGAGAAGTTGTCTCACATAATTAGGGTTTGCAAACAGTAGTCTAGGAGCAGCTAGTGGTACAATGGATATAGTGCCTGTCCTAAAGTCAGGAAGATTCATCTTTCTGAGTTCAAATCTATTCAAATTCAAAGCTTTAGGGACTTAGTAGTCATATGACCCTGGGCAAGTCACTTAAACTCGTTTAATTCAGTTTCTTCACCTGTAAAATGAGTTGAAGGAGAAAATGGCAAAATACTCCAGTATCTTTGCCAAAAAAAAAACCCAAATGGGGTCACAAAGAGTAGGACACAACAGAAAAATTACTGAACAACAAGAAGTAGTAGACTATATAAAGATGAAGGGGAGGTGGGAGGATTTGAACTTCACTCTCAGCTAAACTGGTCAAAGGAGGAGAAATTTGTATACAATTGGGTCTAGAAACACATTTCGCTTGAACAGACCTATGATGAGAATGTAAAATATCTGTTCAGCAATGACATAGTTATCTTTACCTCTAGGAAAATTTGATGGATGTGACACATTACTATTTTAAGTTTTTAATACTTATTCATGTTTATGAGGTTTTATGTACTGAGATTTTCTTTTCTGATGGAAAAAATAATTGCCCTATATCTCCTATCTGCTCTCTATGTTGAATATTTCTAGAAAGGACCTTGTTAATTCCTTTTAAGTGATACTCTAGACAGGAGTTTTACTTAAATTTTAAGAGATTTCCCTAGGGATCTACTCCATGATTGAAACATATGAACCAAAGAATGAGGAGGAAAAAAGCATGACTCTCCACTTTGGGGCTGGGTCATGTTCCAGATTGAATCTGGTTTATGTAGGTCCAGAGTCAAAGCCCCTTAGGTGATTGAATTCCCCTTTGGTCATGGGTTATAACCATATCACAGATTGCTTGCTTCATAGTGAACTTTTAGCACTCTAAAATGATTTGGATCTTTTCTATAAACCTGCCTTCAAACACTGCCATTTAATCTTGTTTTTGAGAAGTACAATTACTGAACCCAAGTGCAGAACATCTCCATTGTACAGATGAAAAAAGTGAGGCTCATGGAGTTTCATTGCTTGCCCACTGTCACACAGTTAATAAATGTCCAAGTTTAGATTTTAACTGAGATCTTCTTACTTCAAAGCCACTATACTATTAAAAGAAGAAACTGAGGGGGCAGCTAGGTGGCACAGAGTATCAGCCCTGGAGTCAGGAGGACCTGAGTTCAAATCTAGCCTTAGACACTTAACATGTACTAGCCGTGTGACCTTGGGCAAGTCACTTAACCCCAATTGCCCTGCCTACCCCCCTGCAAAAAGGAAAAAAAAAGAAGAAACTGAGCTGAGGATAGATAATCTTTCAGCAAGGATGCTGAGGCCAGTGTATCTCTTCAGCTAAGGTGTCCTTAATAGGCCTAATCGGTGTCCACATTAAGTCTGGAGGCCATATGAAGAGTCCTCAGGAGGGGTGGAAATAGTCACCAGGTTGCCTAAGAAGGAGCAAATCAGGCCAGGTCAGAAAAAGCCAGTCAAGTCTTCTGTGCCAATCAGCAATAGGTTCAGGTTAGGCTAATATGATTTACCACTGCATTTCCAACATAGATGAGATAGAGAAACCAAGTTACAAAAACAAGAGAAAATTAATTAAAGAGTTAGTATTATAAACCAGAAAAGAGTCAGCTTTGTACATTCAAAGATAGGTTTACTTTGTGCCTTTTATTACCTGGCAGGTGCTGAGGTCACTCTTGTTTGAAAACTATGAATAAGCATATGTCTGCATTTTCTGAAGCAAATTAAATTTCTGACATTTCTAAGTGATCTCAAGGATGACAGCAGTTTCAGGTTGACCACAGAGGCACAAGTCTACAGTAGTGTGAATTATGGGAACACTCAGCTATGGAAAGACTTTTGAGTACTATTTTTTTATAGCAGTTTGTGAAAGAGTCAAAAAATAAGGTCTATTTTTCAGTAGACAAAGTGATCTAGAACATTAGTTATTCATGTTCTTCCTTATGTTGAAAGAGATTAAAAGCTCCATGCTCTGAAGAAAACACTCCTCAGATTTCACATTGGTCTTCCCCATAACTCAGATGCGAGACTCTTACTCCTCATACTCTAAGACTATACTAACAGAGCAGCTTCCAGGTGGTAAGAAATGAGTTATCTTTGTCTTGTTGACTATATTCTGTGGGGAGCCAAAGAGGCCTGATCCAGGACTCAAATAGAGACCTTAATAATGTACCTTAATTCCTCTTGAGGTGACGTGTCTTGCAAAGGTTGGCTCCCCCAAAAGAGCTTCAGGGGTACACTTAAAAGGAATTTTATTTGATATCCTTACATCAAAACCTTTGCCCCCAAACTTCAGGCACCAAAAATGACATTTTCCTTATCATATTATGCTACTTCCAAGATATAACAGACTAAAGACCATTGTAAGTCAAAATACTTGATTCTTGGGGATCAGTTTCTATGCAGCTGTCTTTGAGATTGTGGCCTGCTCTCAGGGAGCATCCTTTGTCCTGTAGATACATTTTTATAATAGACAAGTGACCTTCCCCATGACTTTCTGGGTCCTTGATAACAAGCTTTGTCTTATCCAAGCCACTTCCCGGGTATGGCAGACTATGCTATTAGTAATAATATTCCAGGATACGATTAAGATAAGAATACTTGAATCTTTGTCTTTTGGATCCTTAAAAACTTTGTTCTAAGCATCAATAAACAGAGGTTCTTCCTTGAACTGCCCACATGGCCTGGTCATTTCTTATTCACATCTCCAATCATGCTTAGTTCTGGACACTGAGCAGCCCACAACAATATTCTATGACCAGTGATCTTTCATTATACCTTCCAGGAATCTTGACATAAAATTATTGTTATTTGTCACAGATCATACAAGACATTCTCATTATTTTGCATCTAGTAAGGTATAATTAGTCATTTTTTTATTTCTTTAAAAGAAATTATGACTTGCATTCCAGCAATGATACGTTTACATTTTTTTAGATACAAAATAGAGGTAGACTGGCTTAGTGGATACTAGGTTGACTTCAGAGCCAGAAAGATTTGGGTTTAAGTCCTGCCTTTGACATATACTATCTGTGTAACCCTGAGCAAGTCACTTTACCACTCAGTGATCTAGTTAATTCTCCAGGTCTGTAAGTTGTAAGGAAGGTGCTAGGTATATTGATAAAGGTAGTTTCCTCCTTGGGAGTTCTATATGCCAATAAAATCATAGGTCTAACATAGTCCTTATCTCTATGTGCAAAATATAGAAATGAAATTTATAAGAAGATAATTGCAAATCCAAACAAAATTTATAAGAAGATAATTGCAAATCCAAACAAAATCCTGCCTCTTGGCAGGTGGTTGAAAGGGAAATATAACTACTAGCATTCTACTGAGGGGAGGAGTAAACAGGAGGGAGTTCAGCCCCATCGGAGTCTCCTTTGTTTTATTGTACAGCTATTTTGATGGCTAGCGACTTCTCCCTAAAATTTACTCTAAAACAATATGAAAGAGTGCATTTTCCTCAAAGTTCTCCATAAGAAAAACATATCAAATAATCATCCAATTTTGATCTTTTCAAAATATTAGAAAAATTGACATACTAGGTCCAGAACTATGAATGCAATTCAGTAACACCATATTTCCCTTAAAAATATTACAAAGTTAAGCATAAAATAAAAGCCCTTTCCCTGAAATCCATGAGCCATCAAACTTATATTTATTACACCATGAATTTTTAAAATCTTAGTTCTTGAAGATAAACATTATCATGGAATCCCAGAATCTTAAATATCAAATGGACCTTGGAGGTGATACAGGATAATCCAATGCATGACTTTTATTGAAAACCAAAACTAAGATGAGACATCTAGTCCTTGCTTAAATCCCATCAGTATCAAGGAGCTCATTATATTAAAAGATAGCTTTTCTCAGTTTCAAACAGCTATAATTATTTGGAAATTCTTTATTTTGAACCAAAATCAACCTTCTCAGAACATCTATTTATTGATCTTCTTCATTCACTAGGAAGCCATGACTAATCTAATTCCTTTTCTATATTAAAACTGGAGTGTGAATCTCAGTTCTCTTATTATCTATGTGAATTTAGGCAGGTCACATAACCTTTCTGGGACTCAGTTTCCTCATCTGCAAAAACAAAAGGTTGAACTATGACCTCTAAGGACCTTTCCAATGTTAAGTCCTGTTATCTTAGGTTCCTATAACTGCAGACCTTCCAATATATAAAAAGAACTGCCATAGTTACTGCTATGTTCATTTTTCCAGGGTGAATTTCTCCAGAACCCTGAACTAAAAATGTTCATATAATAGATCCTATGAGTTCATTTATTCAATATTCAAAAGCATTTATTGCATTCCTTCTAGATGACCTACCTGTATTGGGCACTATTAGGATACCAAGAAGCAGGGTTACTATGTTATAGACAAATGAGAACTGAATTCTGAGTGAGGATATATCTCTCTCTCCTTAGAGAAGGCGTTTCGAAACTTACCTCCATTGCTTTCTAGCTATGTAGCTACCTGCAAGTCACAAAATTTCTCTGAGCCTCCTTTTCTTCATCTATAAAATATAGATCATTGTATTTGTAATACCTACCTAATAGGATTGTTATAGAGTTCAAAAAATGTATCTGAAATAGAATATCAATGTTAGCTGCTATTTGAGGAGGAACCAAAAATTATCTTCCCAAATACAAAATGCATAGATAAGTAAATATGATATATTGAAATGTGGTTAAAAAAATAATTCTGGAATAGGGAAGAGACAGGAAATGGGGAAAATCAGAATAAACTTCTTGTAAGATGTAGCATTTAAGCTAAGCTATAAAGAAAGCTGTGGTACTAAAAGGTACAGAGAAAAAAGCAACGAATTTTGAGTCAGAGTACTGGGTTCAAATTCTACTGATGTCATTTCCTGTCTTTGTGATTTGGGCAAGTAATTTCATTGTTCTTAGCCTCTAAAGTTCTGTTTAGCTCTAAATTTATGATCCTATAGAATATATCATCAACCATTCTCTAATTAAAGTTCCTAAGTCCATGTAATATTTGCTAAGAACTGGAAACAGAACTGGAAAAAAATGCTTTCATTTTCCTTTGAAAATGTTTCACATACAGCAAGCAACAGTGATGTTAACAGTGAACAGAATTATATATCAGAACACGGAATATACATATAAACCAAACTAAGTGTAAACATCAAATGTAAAGCCCCAAATCTACAAAGGGGATGGAGGTGGGTGGAAGAATAAGGATGAGTCAGTAGTATAATGAGTTAAACCCTCACAACTAAGGAAATATGTCTCTCTCTTCTTTATCCATGTTTCAGTTTTCCAGCTTGTGGATCAGGGTTATACCACTCTCACTACAGCTAGATTTCTTTACACACACACACACACACACACACACACACACACACACACACACACACACATGTACGTATGTATGTATGTATATATGTATGTATAGGTCAGTCCCCAGTCAATTTGTGGTGATGACAAAACTAATCTTAGTTGCTCCTCAGCCCTAACCATCACCTTCTTTCAAGCCCCCATCTGCTATGTAATTCCTAGTTATCCCACCTCTTTCCACCTCCCAATCTGGGTCTGATTAGCTTAGATGTGTCCCATACACCAGGCCTCCCTGGCTTTGTTCCCCTCACTTACCTAGATCTCCCACTTTAAGGGGTATTCAAATATTTGGCCTCAGAAAAATAGCTATTGCTTTACTTTGGTTGTGCATTTCAATCAATTCTGAGGGCTAATATTCTGGGAAGCCAATATAATCACAATCTATTGAAATTAGTTTTGACCTCAGAAACCTAAAAAACCTCAGTCACAAAGGGCTTCATGAAGGATGCCCTTAGTCACTCATCTGCATTTCAGAAGAAATATGTGCCTCTAGAAAATAATTTTTCTTCAGGAAAATATATTGAAAATGAAACATGAAAATGAAGAAGATTCCTCATAGGATATCACTGCAGTAAAATCCAAGTCTGTGTCTCAGAAATAAATATCCCAGGAAACAATTGGCTTTCTTTACCAGAAGAAATAAATCTTGAAAAGTGGAGATAGTATAATTGTAAGAACTATTTTGTAGCTACTGATAAGGTAATATCACTGTTACTCATATCCCTCACATAAAGAATGCATTAGGGAAATTTAAATGCATTTTGGAAGTATTTTTTTTTCTGATCATCTCAAAGAAGAATTTTTTATTATTCTCATTTCAATAACTAGCATTCAATTTGTAAGTAAAATAAATTTATCATTTTCTTCAGACTAGATTGTAAGGTCCTGCAAGACAGAATCTATGTCATATAACTTTCTTTCATATTTCATAACATGAGAGTTACAGTTGCATAGTAGTAAGAGGCTGACCTTAGAATCAGAAAACCCAGGGTTCAAGCCTAGCTTCCTAGGCATAGCATCTATGGGACCCTGGGTAACTCTAAGATTCTATGAAGATGTTGATGTACATTGATAGAGGGGATCCCTTCATATAGACCCAATCCCTACTCTAGTACCTATCCCTTGCATCATTTAATCTAGTTAGTGTTGATACATAATAAATAGGGATTAAAATGTCATATGTTGATTCATGGATATTTGTTTATGTTATCTATGAAACAGTCCTCAACTTATAACTTAAAATGTATTTTTAAGACAATTGCTTTGAGATTAGATCATGTTTCCCCATCTCCAAAACAAAGGCTATTCACAGTGGTCTATTTCCCAGATAACTTACATAAAGTAGTTGATTAGGGCATTCACAACAATAATAGAAGTTATGTAGCACTTTGTTGGCAAAGCACATTTCACAGTTGGTCTTTTCAATAACTCTATGGAGTAGGTGCTATTATTATCATTTTGCAGATGAAGAAACTGAGGCTGGTGGATTAAATGATTTTCCCATGTCCACACAGCTAATGTCAATGTCTCGATTTGAATTCAGGTATTTTGACCTCATATTCAGCCCTCTATCTACTGTGCTACCTAACTGCCACTAAGAGTATTCAAGTAAGTTCTGGCTCCTTGGAACAGGTGCCTGTGTAGAGTAGGAGAGAAAAGGAAGAAGCAAATTTTTTCCCCTTTTTCTAAATACCAAATTGATTCTATACAAAATTTGGAAATGAGCAAAGTTTTTTCTTTGGCATCCTGCTAGGTCTTTTTCAAAACTCTTTTAACTCTTGTAATCCTTCTCAAAAGGCACCTATGACCATCCTGCTACACTAAATCCCCTTGATCCCATATCCCACCCACTTCTTTTCCATTCTACTTTCCACTAATGCAAAATTAGCTATCCTTCTCAATCAAACCTTTCATATATAGATCTTAACTAGCTGTTGGAATTCAAGTAAACTAATTTACACTTAAGTGTGAGTGACTGGTAACACCTCAAAACTCCTAGAGGTATCTGAATATTCAAAAGTGTTTGCTTGTAAATTTAAGTTAATTTCTAATTTAAATTTATGGATGTGTGGTAGAGTAAATTTTTTTAAAAAATTCTAACTCCTGTGGTGTTTGATATGTAGTAATAAAGAGGTCAGAAGTAGCACACACCACAGACAGGCCAGCTTTGCCCCAATTAGACCCTAGAAAAGGCAATACTGTATCTTTCTTGCCTTGTCTCTCCACCTCCATATCTGAGCTCCCGTATTCTCTCAGCTTTTCATTTCGTATTTGTTCCCCACCCTTCCCACAAACGTTTTATTGAAAACTATTATCATATATATGCAGGGAAAGAAAGAACATGAAATATGCCAGTTATAAGGCAAATATTGTCTATAATTATATCTCATAATAATAAAAACTGACATTTTTGTCATGGATTATGCTTTACCATTTACACAGCATTTCCCATACCTTCACTCACTTCTTCCTCCATTAGGATGCTATGAAATAGTTGACATTAACCAGTGTAATATCAACAGCATTTTCATAACACAATTTCCTTTGGCCTCAACTTCCCTAACACAACTTTATGATTTAGGGGTTTAAAGAGTTTTTGTCATGTGAAGCCTGGTCTGCTCACACTTGATGGGTACTTGTCTTACTGACCAGACAGAGTCTCAGATGGTGACAAGAGGGACAACCAGAGAAGGTAAGTAAGTACACCATATCCTCCTTGCATATGCTTACTCTGTTAAGGAAAAGTAAACCCCATTTTTAAATAGGTCATTTTTGAGTACATCATTTCATCACAACATTAAACCCAAACTAAGAGGGTGTTGGTTTGTAGTTCAGCCTCTAAAATTCACTTTAGAGGAAACTGAGATGTATCTCTGTGAAATTACTTTCCAAAACTCATGCAAACAGTAAGAGCTCAGATACATATTAGCTATGTGGCCCTGGACACTCTCTGTCCTTTGGTTTCCTCATCTGTAAAATGAGGATAATAATATCACCTACCTTGAAAATGAACTAGATGCCCTCTAAGATCAACTGTAAACCTATCATTTTCATCATCATCATATAATCACGCAAAAAACATGTCACATTTTTTCTTTTTTGCTTTCAACCATACTCTAAACCATGAGTTTATAGTGTTATTCCCAGGATCCATTACTACCATTATTCTGAGGTAAAAAAAGTAAAAGAGATCAATCACTTAATCAGTAAGGATTTTTGTACACCTGTTATGTGCCTAACACTATGACTGATGTGTAGGCAAATAGCTATAAGATAGCTAAATTAAATTAAACAGTCATTAGGAACAAGGTATAGATCAAGCACCACTATATCAACTGAAAGCATAAGGCAATGAATAAGACAAGGACTCCACTTTCACTGAGCTTACAATATGGTAGGCTAAATCTGATAATTTTCATTTGCTAAAATATAAAGTGGAGAATGATAAATGTAGAGAAATGAAAACAAAGGGTTATAAGAGCTCTGAGAAAGATTTTTTTTCTGAAAGTAGGTATCAGAAATGGCTTCATGGAAGATGTAGCATTTCTGTTGAATCTTGAAAAATGAGTAGGATCTGAAGAGAAGTATAATACATAAGACTTAAGAAGCTTAAAATTTAACCCTGACAGTCTTCTATCTCAAGAACTAGATAACCTAGAAGATTTAATCCCATTAAAAGCAAAGGAGATATAATGGAGGACATCAAAGACAGCAGACTACCTCCATTTGTGGTCCTCTCATAACTACCAGTCCAGTTACGCACAAGAGGTCAAACAGCTATTGGGAGGGATATACACATATGAGAGATATTCCACTAAGAACAATGAAAAAACAGTAACAACAAAACTATGCTCTATAATTTCAAGGGAGCAGATGCTTTATGGAATCTAGTTGCTCAGATTGGAAATGAAAGGTGAGTGTTCCTTATCTTTCTCTTCATTCCTCCAAGATCCTAATCCATTGCAATTGAAAAATAATAGACAAAGGGTACTAAAGAGCACAGAACTGTGAAGCACACACTTGTCTAACCAAAAGCTAAGAATTGAAGAGCTATGCAGAATACTAGCATTTTAGAGCTAGAAGTGGCAAAAGTGGCATCTTGGTCAACCCATACCAGTGAATAACTTCCCTTGTTTGTTGATCATACATATATTTTATGTGTGTGCTATCTCCCTCTTTGGATCATAAGCTCCTTGAAAACAAGGTCTGTATTTGTCTTTCTTTGTATCTCTAGAGCTCAGCAAAGTACCTGAAATATAGTAAGTGTTTAATATATGCTTTAATATATGCTTCTTGAATGACCAACCCATATATGAAAGTAATCCCTACTACAATATATACAAGTGGTCATTGAACTTCATCCTGGAGATCTTAAATTGGAAGAAGTCACTTTTTGGTCAGCTGATTAAATTTACAGACAACTCCAATCAGAGTGGGGAATCTGTAGTGCTTTTATTTCTCTGGACACCCAGCTTTACCTCTTTTCCACTTCTACCTACTATCCATTGCTTCTAGTTCTGCCCTGTGGGGTCAAACAGAATAATTTAAATTTCTCTTCCACATGAAAGCCTTTCAGATTTTTCAAGGCAATTAACATCACCATTTCTTTTGAGAGATCCTCATAAGGTATGACCCAAGGTCCTTCAACATGCTTGACAGTTTCTAACTTGATAATGTCCTCTGAACAGTAGTAACCAGAATTGAACAAAATATTTCATATGTGTCCTGACCATGGATGCATACAACATGATTATTACCTCCTTATTCCTGGAAGCTATATCTCTCTTAATGAAGTTAGAAATCACATGGCCTTTTTTGGCTGCCATATTTTATTGTTGAATCTAATTGAGCTTGCCATTCAGTAACGTAAAAAACTTTTTTTATTCCGGGGGGGTGGAGCCCAGATGGCAGCATAGAAGCAGGAAAACTCTATGGCTCCCATCATAACCACCCCAAATACCTATAAAATTTGACTCTAGGGGCGGAGCCAAGATGGCAGTGTAGCAGCAGCAACATATCGCAGCTCTCACATAGCCACCCCAAAATACCCATAAAACAGGACTCTAAACCAATCCTAGAACTCCAAAACGCACACAAAGATACTTCCCACTAAAGTCAGCTCGGCTACAAGGAACCATATCAGCAATGCCAACCGAAACCAGCCTGGCCTGAAGCCCTAGCTGAGCCCTGGGGGTGGCCAGACAAGAGCAGCAGTGAGTGGATTAGCCGCAGCTGCGCGCAGTGTTGAGAACTAGGTCAGTGAGAATTGCGAAATCAGGAGGGAAAAGCGGTGTGGCCAAAAGGCCTCCAGAGCAGAAAAGAAAAAAGGCAGAGGTTTTGCACCTGCCTCCATGTTGCAGCTTCCTGCTCGCGGCCTGCAGACAGCAGGGGGACTAAGCGATTGTTCTAAGGCCAGTGCTCTCGCGTTGAGCGGCCTGGATCTGAATAGCCATCTTGGGCCTCAGTCTTGGAGTCTTCATTATCCGGTGAGCCAGAAGTAAGTAGGAAGGGTCCCAGCACCTTCCTGAGAGCTACAGCAGCTGGGAGGACCCCAGCGATTTGGGACAGAGCTTTCCCTTCTGGAAGCAGAGCCCCACAGAGATTTAAAAAAAAAAATCACGGACTGAACAACCATGAGTAAGAATAAGCATAAGAAGCAAAGTAAGAACAGCTCCCAAACCCTTGATTCCTTCTTTGGGTAAAAGAAAGATCATGGGAGAGAGAGGGAGGAGGAGAGCGCAGCCAGAGCACCCCCACCAGAGGCCTCCAATAAACATGAAGAATGCCTTAAAGCTAAAGATGAGCTGAAGAAAGATTTTCAAAACCAAATAAGGGAAGTGGAAGAAAAATTGGGAAGAGAAATAAGGGAAGTGAAAGA
>CM053580.1:423898343-423936923 GCA_028627135.1 Pseudochirops cupreus | reverse complement strand
AAAGTATTTGCAGATCCTATACATGATTGCACGCCACCATGGGGGGAGGGGAGAAAATCTGAAACTCAAGTGATTGTGGAACTGAATCTTGTAAATTGAAAGTAAATGAGTAAATAAAAAAAATTTAAAAAAAAAAAAAGAAAGAATCCTCTGATCACCTTATGAAAGAGATTTTGGATTGTAGCCAAATTCCAGAGTTCCCAGGTCAAAGAGAAAATATTGGAAAGAACCAGAAAGAAACAATTCAAGTATTGAGGAAACACAATAAGGGTAATACAAGATTTAGCAACTTCTACATAAAGGATCAGAGAGATTGGAATATGATATTCTAGAGGTCAAAGGCCCTAGGATTAACACTAGGAATCATCTACCCAGCAAAACTGAATATAATACTTCAGGGGGAAAAATGGTCATTCAATGAGATAGAGGACTTACAAGCAGTCTTGATGAAAAGCCCAGAGCTGAATAGAAAATTTGACTTTGAAATACAAGAATAAAGAAAAACATTAAAAGGCAAACAGGAAAGAGAAATCAAAAAGGAGCTTATCAAAGTTGAACTGTTTACTTTCCTACATGGCAAAATGATATTTATAACTCAAAAGACTTCTCAGTGTTAAGGTAGTTGGAGGGAATACACACACACACACACACACACACACACACACGTGTGTGTGTGCACATGTTGCTGTGTAAATATATACACACATACATACACATATATAGACAGAGAGCAGCCTAAAAAAAATTAATGGGTGAGAGAGGAATATTGGGAGAAGGAGAAAGGGACAGATAGAATGGGGCAAATTATCTCACAGAAAAGAGGCAAGGAAAAGCTTTTACAATGGAGGGGAAAAGGAGGGAGGTGAGAGGGAATGTGTGAACTTTGCACTCATTGGATTTGGCTTAAGGAAGGAATAGCATACACACTCAATTGTGTAGCTTACTCTACAGGAAAGTAGGAGAAAGGGGATAAGAGGAGGAAGGATGACAGAAGGGAGGGTAGATTGGGGGAGGGGCTAGTCAGAAATAAACACTTTTGGAAAGGGATGGGGTCAAAGAAGAGAATAGAATAAATGGGATCAGGATGGGATAAAGGAAAATACAGTTAGTCTTTCACAACATGACTATTATGGAAGAGTTTTGCATAACTATACATGTATAAATTATATTAAATAAATAAAGTTTAAATAAAGATAATAACTAAGAATAATAAAACTAATAAATAAGAATAATAAAAGCTAACATTTATAGAGTACTTACTATGTGCTAGGTACTGTGCTAAGCACTTTATAATAATTACCTCACTTGATCCCCACAACATCCGTGGGCACTGGATTTAGAAAAAGAAGGTCAAGGTTAAGATCCTAGCTTTTCTACTTTGTATCTCTGTAACCATGTACATCATTTAACATCTCTGGTTCTATTTCTTCAACTATAAAATTAAATGATTGAATGAAATCACCTCAAAGTTTCTTACATCTTTAAATCCATGATTCTGTAAGCCTATAAAATGAAGAATTTGTCTTATTATCTCTAAGTTCTTCTTCAACTTTGATTTCCTAAAACACAATTTTGACCATGAATGTCATTCCCTCTGATTCAGTGAAGTCCAGTATCCATATTACTTCTAGAATTAAAAAAAAAAGTCTGTTGGGAATTAAAAGTCCTCCACTATCTGTCATCTTTGAAACTTCTTGGACTTCCTATACTTTAACTCACAGCTAGGTTTCACAGTGAATAGAGCACTGGGTCTGCAATCACGAAAACTTTAATTCAAGAGCAAATAACTGTATAGTTCCTTTAATAATAAAATGTTGAAAATAATAGCATCTACCTCCCAAAGATTTTCTGAGGATAAAATGAGAATATGTATAAAGTGCTTAAAATAACACCTAGCATATAGTAGGTGCTTAATTTCCTTTTTTTCTTTCTTTCCTTCCTACTTTTTTCCACAAACTTAATATCAAATTATGGTGTTCTATTTGCTATTCCCCATATATGACACTCCATTTTCTGACTCCAAACCTTTGAATTAGCTGCTTCCTATCCCTGGAATACTCTCCCTTCTTATCGCTACCTCGTAGCTTTCCTGGACTCTTTTAAGACAGCTCAAATACCACCTTCTGCAGAAGCCCTTTACTATCCCCACACCATTCCCAGCTCCACTAATATCTTTTCTCTGAGATTACCTTCCATTTGCAATGCATTTGTGTTGTACATTTATAGTTGTTGAATGCTGTATCTTCAATTATAATGAAAGTTCTTATGGACAGGGATTTTTTTTCTTTTATGTTCCTTTTTATCTCCAGCTTTTAACATAGTACCTGGCACAAAGTAAATCCTTGAGGAGCTTGAGTGCCCCTTTTTTATCCACAGCAATTAGCAAGATGCCAGGTACATAGTAGATGCTTAATAAATATTCATGGACTTGACTGAGTAGCCATATGAAGTTTTAAATATAGCTATTACTGTAGTTTGGTTGAAACTTAAGAGTGGGTAAAGGGAGATTTTGAAATAAGTCTGGCAAGGTAGATTTAATTCAGAACATGAAAGTTCTTAAACACCAGGTGAAGGGATTTTTATATTTTCCTACTAGCCACAGAAAGTCACATGAGGTCTTAAGCAGAAGAGTAAGAAACAAAATTATTTGTGTTGTATTGGAATTAATCAAACTTTTTTACATTTAAATTTCTTTATGTATAAAATGAAGGAGTTTGGAACAGGGGTGACTGCTAGAGTCCTTTTTTCCTATAGAAGAGTTTTATTCTTTAGATCTTTAGTTACATCTAGATACTCATGAGGTGTAAATATAATGAAATTTGAAGTTCGTTTTGTATTGCAAAGCTGACAGGTAATTAGCACCTAGTTTCAAATTAAGTCTCTGTTAAAGAAACAGAAGGTATGAACCCCTGTTGTTGACATAAAAGGAAGGGGCTGAACAGGAAACCACTGTTGCTGACATGACAGGAAGGGGCTGAATGGGGAGGAGCAATATTATATATAAGGAAAAACCTCAATTGGCAAAGTCAGAATTCCCTGGGAACTTGTGGTGGTGGAGCTCCTTTGGAGAGCCATCTGGAGATGCTGAGGAGCTGCTGAGTCTGAGGGCCAGCTAGAGCTGCTGAGGAGCTGCTGAGTCTGCAGGCCTGCCTGAGCTGCTGAGGAGCTGCTGAGGATTTCTAAGGACCAGCTAGAGATGCAGAAAACTGAGGAAGCATGACTGTGGTGTCAGTGTTTTGTCTTTTTGTGGCTTTGTTAAGCCTTGACTTCATAAGGCTAGAGACTGTGAAGGATTTAAGGTGGACTGGACACTGTGAGCTTCAGTGTGGGACAGGAACTGCATGGACAGCTAGACAAGGAACTGGGAGCTATCTGCCTTTGAAGCCAGGTGACAGTTTGTTGAACCCAGGTAGGAGCTGGGACCGTGGAATAGGATCCAGGGAATCTGAGAGCCTAGCCCAAGTCAAGCTGAAAGAAGACTTTATTTTGATACCATGTACTAACTGAGAAGATTGTGATTTACTTGTGACTGAGGGATGGATAGTCTGTGTATTTTCTGATGATTGAATGATTGAGTTGATTGAATGATAGAGTAACTAAGTGATTAATTGACTAAATGATTGTACTTTGTTCAAAACTATGTGGCCACTGTGGTGAAAACTATGTGGTCATTTTAGTGATAAGTTGTTGTAAATGCTGTATTTTGATTTTCTGTGAATGTTTTTCTCTGATTTGTTATTGAATAGAGTGTTCACTATACTGTATAATCAGAACCTTGAAAAGCTGCTCACAGTAGCATTCTTCTGGAAAGCTGCTCATGCATGTCTTTACATGAGATTCCTCTCACAACCTTTTGTGCTATTTTTGAAGTCATTTACAAATAACAACGAAGTTTCCTGAGTCCTTTAAGTTACCAGAGGATACCTGGTCCATTTCCCTATAGCTAAAGAAACTTCTTATAAAGAATATTGAACTGAAAACTGTATGCCTCAAATAAAATGCTACTTAGGCAAGACTAACTTACACTGCTATAAAATATGCAAAATAAGTATAATGAACTTTTAACTAAAAACAAAAACTTTGAAAAATGACCGCAATAAAAAGAATACGCTAGATGTTATAGTTCTCAATTAAATATGTTAATTGAAAGGAAAATAGATATAATGGCTTTGGATAGAAATTGCATATTAATTAGGTGAGTTTCTAATATAGTAACCAATAACAGTAAAATACACATTTTACATGCTTATTTCTTACATGTTAGATGAAGGGACTCTGAGTTGAACAATTTACAGTTTGGGTTTTGTTTTTGCTTTTTTTTAATTACTGGAGAAGTAACATAGAATTGGTGAAAGAAAAACAATTCTTGTGATTTTGGTTGGATAATCAGATATCAACAAGGATTTGATATTAATGTTTTGTTATTTTTTAAATATTGTATTTTCATGGTGCTACTATGATAAATATTGTGTGCACAGACATGCAATCATCCAATCAGTCAATGGACCATCCATCTATCTTTCTGCACCAACACACTAAATTTTGGTTCATGACTATGACCACTGTTGTAGGAGTCTGTCACTTTTCTGAACTATGGGATATAATACTGACAGAACAAAAAGATAGTAATTATATTATAAAAGAAACCCAACTTTTAATTTCAGGGTTTAAAAGGTGAATACCCTTACTTGGGATAATTTTCATCAATGTAATGAGAATTGTGGTCATCTCATTACAAAAGTCAAATATGAGAGTATTTATTTCCTGCTCCTAAGTTCCTAGGATGACTCCTTTACATCATTAACTTTTTCAGTAACAAGGATTAGGAAAACATTTGTGTCTCTGCAATATCTGTCAAATTTCTTCATTTAAGATAAATAAACTCGTCCTTCAAAGGGAAGAAAAATATGCATATGAAAAAAACTGATCAAAACTTTTGAATCTAACTGTAACCCAAATATGCCCTTGCTATTTTAATTAATGAAGAGATTGAAAACTAAGAATATACGAAAGAATAAAGTCTTATTATTCAAAGAGAATACTTTAATCAGCATCTGAAACAAAACATTCAGCAGTTTTATCTTCTAACTAAATAGCAATCCTCTCAGTTACCCCAAATGAATTTCCCAGTTTTCAAAATTGTTCCTTACAGTGGCAAATCAGTCATAAACTGACATTCAGTAATTCAATTTATTTATTCAAAAACATCTGTTTAGTGCCTATGTAAGCTGAGTACTGTGTTAGGTGATGGGGAGATAAAAAGTTTGAAAGATTGGCCTTGTTCTTAAGGGGGTTGTTGAGAAATAAGATAGAACAAGCTGTATAACCATACTGCACAATAATTCAAGATAAGTACATTAGAGAGGTAGGTGAGACCTTAGGGGAAAGACCACTGCCACCTAAGGAGGGGATAGCAAGGAACCTTGTGACTTAAAAGGCATTTAAGTTATAATAGATGTTCTCCAAGATCCTTTCTAATTCTAAGATTCTCTGAATGCATGGTCCATGGTGGGGCATTGTAGCAAGTAGAAAACCTTCATACCCTAGAAACAATGGGGATTCCCAGTCATCAGTCACCAACAGCAAGCCAAATTGACATATTTTTCATCTTAACAGTATCTAAAAAGATTGCTGTTGTTGTTCCTTCATTCTGAAAAACAACCAATGACATCAGGAGAGTGATGTCTTAACTTGTGAGTGAATTGGATTTAAGTGAGGCAGGGCTGTGCAAACTCATCAGCCTCACTTTATCCTTCAAGTTCATCTGAGTCCAGTGACAAAACATAGGTTAACATGACTGGAGATGACCCCAAATGCAGTTGCAAACCATTGGCTTTGTTAAAACTAAGGCCTTTTGGTGCAGCTAGGTGACACAGTGAATAGAGCACCAACTCTAGAGTCAGGAGGACCTAAGTTCAAATCCAGCCTGAGACACTTAACACTGGCTGTGTGACCTTGGGCAAGTCACTTAACACCAATTGCCCTGACTCCCTCCCTCCAAAAAGCTAAAAAATCAAAACAAAACAAAAAACTAAGGCCTTTCTCAGGTCTTAGTTTGTCTAAGGCAAAGACCCATTCAGTGATTTAAGGCTTTCAGGCAAAATGAAGTATTCTTTAAAATATGAAGATCAATTTTTTTCCTACAGCAATGTACCTTTCATTAAATACTGGAGAATATTGTCTACTGATCACTATATCTTTGTTAATATGCAGCACGCATGAAAATAATGAGAAAAAATGAAAATAGAAATCTTGTAAAGAAATTCTTGAAAATAAGGAGATAAATGTGATACCATAAGTTGGTGCCTTGTGCAGAATGTGAACAAGTTTTTGGTTGTCTGTTACTATACTGGCAAACTGAAATCAAATGGCTGACAATTTTCACTTTGGACTGAAAACTGGCATAGAGTCTTATTGTGTTTACAGATGGACTGAATATACAAGACTGGGATGATACGGGATTTAATATATGTATGTATGTATGTATGTATGTATGTATGTATTTCTCCCTAGGCTTGTCTGGGAAAACTATAATAACAGAAGACCATACTCACTTTATTTAACCTTTCTACCTGTCAAGCCAGCTTTTTCTCCTGATTAATTGCTAAATATTTCTTTAAAGATAGATAATAGATGGATGGATAGATAGATAGATAGATGGATGGATGGATGGATGGATAGATAGATAGATATCAATAATATCTGTCCTCCAACAGTCTGAAAAATATGGTCCATTATGATCATTAAGGCCTTATCTTTTGTTTCAATAATGGAATTCCTTTCATTCAGTTTTAGATTCCAAGTGTATGTAATAGTAATGTAATTTGAAGATCCTCTTGTATTGGCAAGCATATAGTACCTTGTTTCAAGTGTGATTTTTGTAAAGTATTATGATCCAGAACTTGTGAATCTCACAGTGGGAGGAACTTTCTGTTGTAACAGGAAGGGGTGAAACATGGAGGGGCTAATACCTTAAATAAGGAAACGCCCAAACTGAGAGAAGCCAATATTTCTCCAGCAAGCATTTGGAGGTTGGCCTTCTACTGCTGGACTGAAGACTGAACTGAGAATTGAGAAGAACTGAGAAGAGAAATGAGAACTGAGAAGTGAGACAGAACTTCTTGGAGTAAGCCGCATGGAGGCTGAGGAGGAGAGGCCCAGGCTGTCAAAATGATTTTGATTTTGAGAACAGAACTTGTGGTGGTGGAGCTTCTTCAGAGAGCCAGCCAAACTGCTGAGAGCTTCTGAGAACCAGCCAGAGCTGCCAAATACTTCAGAGGGCCAGCCAGAACTGCCAGAAAAAGCATGACTATGGTGTCAGTACTTTGTCTGTTTTGGGTCTATGTTTATTTCAGGCAGAAAGTGAATTGAGATGATAGTGAAGACCATGTGTGTGAATACTGTTGTAATTCTGCTAAGCTTGATGTGTGTAGATATTGCCATGGCTCTATTAAGTTTTATCTTCCCAGGAACAGAAACTGTGAAGGACTTGAGGTGGACTGGACACTCTGAGCTTCAATGTGGAGTGGGAACTGCATGGAGAACTGGACAAGGAACTGGGAGCTGTCTGCCCTTGAACTCAGGTGGCAGTTGGTTAGATTGGGGCAGGAGCTGGGACCATGGAAGAGGAACCATGGAAACTGAGAGCCTGCGTCAGTTCAAGATGAAAAGCCCTCTCCTTGGGTATTTAATGCTGACTGATTAAATTGTAACCTACTTATGACCTAGGGGTGGATGGCCTTTGTACTTTCCACTACCCCTTAAGAGGGTACTGAGTAGTGACTGATGATATTGTAACTTAATTGCACCCCATGGGTGGAGGATTTTGACTTTTGTACTTTATGATTGAATTAAGGACTTTACGATGGACCAAATGAATGTACTTTGCTTAAAATTATGTGATCACTTTGGTGAAAACTACATGGCTATTTTAGAGATAAATTGTAACATTGTGAATGCTTTACCTTGATTTTCTTTGAATGTTTTGTCTTAGTTTATTACTGAATGGAGAGTTTACTATATTGTGTAATCAGAATCTTGAAAACTGCTCACAGAAACCTCTGGAAAGCTGCTTATGCTTGCCTTTACAATGTATCTGCTCTAAGAATAGTTCTCTACTTATAGAACAGGAAAAGGCAAAGAGGATTATGTTCCCATATTTTGGCAAAAGCAATTCCACTTGCGTTGGATTTTCCTGTGTGACTGATAGAAATTCCAGGGTTGAGTGGAAGTTTGGGGATGGAATTGAAAATCCTGAGGGGAGATACTGAGAGTTGAAGTCTTAGGCTTGGATATGGACGTATGGAGTTATTGACAGAAGTTTATAGAATAATTAAAATGCCTTCTAGGCCCTTAATTATCACTTTTATGTATATTATAAAAGTTTCTCCTCTAGATAAATGATTTTTCAAATACTCTGACTTGGAAGTACCATTATTCTCTTTTATTTGTTCATTCTGGATGTCATTAATGTAATTGTGCCTTTCTAAAGAAGGTGATCATTCTATATTAAACAACTCCATTGCATCATTTAGTGTCATGCTTTCAACATCAATCAAATACCAGCAAAAAAGGTAACCTACTCTGTTTAAACCAGTTGCATAGTGGATTTCAATAACATTTGTCAGTCTTTAAGTAAGGAAAAATATGGTCACTTCTCTACTTATTCTAGTTGTAGCAAATGTTTATGTTAATTAGTGATTGGTGTAGGTCGTTTGTTCTGTTCTCATGTTTTCTTAACAACATCCAAAAAGAAATAACGTTCTTCTGGGGGTAAGCTTTTCCTCAAAAAATGTGCATACCCCAAATATGCATGGTGCAACTGTAAGGTAGTCTTTTCACATATCTGGAAAGTAGTTCACTCTTTTCAACAGTTATTTTTCCAGACCCCAGGGCTGTGATGCATGAGACCATATGCTAGACAAACATCTCAGCTTTAAACTTCAGCCACCCAGATCCACAATACCTCTGATTTGAGAACTCTGACTCTATTTGGCATTTGAAGCCCTTCACAACCTGATACCTTCCTATATTTCTAGTGTCCTAACACTTTGCTCCCTTTCATGTGTTCTATGATCCAGTGATACTGACCTTTTTTTCCTCACACATAACATTCCATCTCCCAATTTCATGAATTTGACTATGACTCAAGCCTAGAATGCTCTCTTTCTTCACCTTCCCTACCTTCCTTCCATCCCTTCCTGGAAGATTCAGCTAAAATACTACATTTTAAAATTCAGATTTGAGATGAGTCTTTCCCAGTTCCCATCTCCAACCCAGTACCCCATTGCAGCTGTCTTCCCTCCAAGATTGCCTCCCTTTTACATCACATATATCTTAAAAGCACAATATTTTTCATGTTGTCTCCCTCATAAAAATGTGATGTCTTTGAAGGCAGGTACTATTTTTTTGCCTTTCTTTATATGCCCAGTGTCTAGCACATAGTAAGCATTTAATAAATTCTCATTGACTAAGTTGAGAATAGATATTATCAGGTTTACTTGCTTTTAAATTTGTTTATGAGCAAAAGCTGTTTATTACTATTTTGTTAATTTGTCCAACAAAATGTCTATGATAACATTACTTTTATTCCAATTGAAATCATAATTATTAAAACCTTAAAAGTTACTTTTTATCAAGGTATTGTACTAGAAGCAAGGATTACAAAGACAAAAATGAAAGTCCCTGATCTCAAAGAGTTTATGGTCTGTACTCCTTTGTTTTGGAGAAAATCTGCAGTTCATTAAAATTATTTGATAATATTCTCAAAGCAATTATTAGGAAACACACACAGACACAGACACAGACACACATAGACACAGACACACAGACACACAGACACAGACACACACACACATACACACACACACACACACACACACACACACACACACACATACACATACACACACACACCCCTCATCTATTCCAGGGCTACTTTACCTAGGTTCCCACTGGAATTAGTAGGCCAAGTACCCAGAAAATCAGATTCCCTTGCCATTTAGGATTTAGCACTAATCCTGAGAAGCTAGGTTAGTTTTCTAAGAGTCACTCATGAGCCTTCATCCAGTGTGCTCCCCAATGATTACCATCCATTTGGATGTAACTAGCTTTTAGAAAGAGGTGTCTACTGAAATGGTATTACAGCAGTAGTTACAAAAATATTGCCCCACAAAACTGTAGCACATTCTTCCTTTGTATATACAAGGTCCATAATGAGAGTGTGTTCAAGCCAAGGGAAAATGTATGGCAAAGGACATAGTCACATAGCCTTTTCTCCTTTTATGAAGTCTTCCTGAGGTTCCCCTTTAGTAAGCATAGCTCTCTATTGGATCTAGTCCTGAAACTGTTGATCATTTATATGTCAAGAATACATTTCCTGCCATCAGTCTCTGCTATTCCAAGGATCCAACATCATTTGAAAAGTTGAAAGAGATCAATCACATCCTGTGGGGCTTGGATAAAATGGCAAGAAAATTCAGCACAGTATTTGGTAAACATTAAGCACAAAATAAATTCTCATTCACTTGACTAATCAATAGACATTTCCTGTGCAATATCAATGGTTGCTTTTATTCAATAGGTACCTAATTGATGTCTTTTATTGATTAATTCTATCACCCAAGGAGATGTTCTCATTGATTTTGTATGGAAAGTATTTTGTATTGTATGTAAGGTATTTTGAACGTCAGTTATTTTTAAAATTATATTGATGTAACACCATGCATGAGCAGCTTCCCAAAAGAATGCTACAGTGAACAGCCTTTAAGGTTCTAATTACACAGTATAGTGAATACTCCATTTATTCCATAACAAATCAAGGAAAACATCCACAACAAATCAAGATACAATATACAAAACATTGCATCTTATCACAGAAAATCACAATACAGTATTCACAACATCTTATCATTAGAATGGCCACATAGTTTTCACCAAAGTCATCATAGTATTAAGAACAAATAACAAAAGAAGTGACAATAGTCAGTCTTCCACTCATGGGACAATCATAGGTTAACTTAATCAGTCACTTATCTAGTAATCAGTCACTATATATTGTTAATCACTAAATACAATCATTAGAAAATTACAAAAACTCTCCACCCCTCAGTCTCTAATAAACTTCAATTTCATCACAGCATTCAATATCCAAGGAGAGGCCTTTTCTTGATCTTGACTTGGGGTGGTCTCTCAGATTCCCTGGATCCCCTTCCATGGTCCCAGTTCCCACCTGAATCCACTAAACAGTCACCTAGATTCAGAAGCACAAAGCTCCCAGGTCCTCGTCAAGTCCTCTGGGCAGTCCCTGCTACACACTGAAGTTCACAGGGTCCAGCACATCTCAAAACCTTCACAACTTCTGTTGCCAAGAACTCAAGGATCAACCAAGGCACAAAGTCTTAGCATCCCAGTCATGCCTCCCCAGTCCTCTGGAAGTTTGGCTTGTCCTAGGACCCAGAAGAAATCTCAGCCTTGTAGGCAAAAACTTCAGCCTACACCAAATTGTGGTCTCAAGGAAATCCTCTTTCAGTTCTCAGTCAGCTTCCAGATGCTCAGTGAGAGAAACTCTCTCTCTCCTCCACCAGGAGCCCAGCAGGAGAAAAATTCTGATTTTGCTTCTCTGGGGCTTTTCTTATATACACACACACAACATTGGCTTCCTATTTCAGCCAAACCCTTCCTGTTATATCACCAACAGGAGACAGAGATCACACCCTCTCCCCCTTTCACAGAGTCTTTGACTAATGGCCAAGTACCTGCTTATTTACATAACAAAAAGGGGTCTTCAAATTCAAATTAATTACCATTACAATTGATTAGGGTTGACAGGTGTATGACACCTATATATACATCACTACATACTGCATATAAATATGATCCAAAAATCTTAAACTTTGAGACTGCACTAAACTTTTAGGACACCTTCTATATACACACACATACATATGTCCAAATATGCATGTATACAAGCATTACATATACATATATATGCACAAACACATATATACGTACATAATGTGTGTATATATATATATATATATATATATATATATATATATATATATCTGTGTGTGGGTAGAGAGATAGGTAGAAAGCAGAATTATAACTATGTATTATATAAAGATAACTAGAAGTGTAATAGAATGCTGAGTCTGGAATCAGGAAGACTTGAGTTCAAATCTTGACTTCAAATAATTATGAGTTGTATGACACTGGGAAAGCTAGTTAGGTTTCTATCTGCCTTAGTTTCATCAACTGTAAAACAGAGATAATAATAGTATCTACCTCAAAGGGTTGTCATGAGAATCAATCAATGAGATATTTGTAAAAGTGCTTAGCATACTACCTGGCACATTATAGATGCTATATAAATGTGATTTCCACCAAAAACCCACACTTAATACTAGTTTGAATGTAAAAAAATTTGAATGGAACAGACTGGACTAATATGTTTGAGAGAGAAGTAAATAAATTAATTCATGCAGTGATGGATAAATACAAGAACAAAAATTACTAGAAGCATTCTCTATTTGCTATGGACTTCAGGGAATAATGGATGTTCATCAATTGAGAAATAACTGAACTAAGACATATGAATGTAATAAATGGTATTAATCATTAAAAAAACAAATTTGAGGAATTCAGAGAAATGTGAATTATATAAACTGATGCAGAGCAAAATAAGCAGAATCAAGAGACTGAAAAACACATGATGATAATAATATAAAGGGGGGGAAAAAGTGAAGCATCACTTATTATTCACCAAGAGCTACTAAGTTCTAAAGATACAAATTCATTAAAGATGACAGTGCCTGCCCTCAAATGACTTACTTCTCAAGTCCCTTAGAGATGACAACATATATAGGCATGTGGTAGCAAGGGAGAGAAGATAGTGAGTAGAATAGGGAGATTAGTGAATAGAATCATAGGAGAGCATAATGGTAGACTATAGTAACAATGGCAGTTTTAATTTGATTATATTTCTGGAACTGGAAGAAAGGATGGACAAACTTCACATATAGTAGCAAGACAGTTAGCAAGAAGATGATCAGGAAGTAGCTGTATCCTGGCTAGTGTGGCCAGAATGTAGTTGACTACATGAGACATTCAGCACTCGAGAGAATTGGAGGCAATCTTTACAGGGAGAATTGATTAATCTGCTTCCCACTTTTAGAGAAGAAATGAGGATTATGGAATGGGAATGTGGCATAAACACAATGTCGTCATATCAGTTGATTTCCCTTAACTAATTTGTTTTCCTACAAGGGAAGGTTCAGTGTGTGGTTAGGGGTTAATGGAAGTTGCTTTGGTAGAAAAATAAGAGAAAACAATTAAAATAGAGAAAAATCAATAGAAATCATGCAATAAAATTCCTTCTCTTAATAATAATGTCTAATTCTATAGAGTTTAATTTTTAAAAGGCATTTTTCTAACCACTCTATTATTCCCATTTTACAGATGAAGAAACTGAGGTTAAGATCAATGAAATGCATTGTTGATAGTCATATACCAAGGAAGTTTAAATAAAATTGACCCAGATCTACAAATTTCCAATGTCCTATGTTATTTCTCTTCAAACACACAAGAGGTCTCTAATCTTGCTAGAGGTAGCTCAACAGAAGTACATGGAGGACCTTGAACTAAGATTTGCCAGTGCTATAATTGACATGAAAAGCATCTAATCTGAGTTAACAACCTTATGAAGGCACATTTCTTTAATAATTCCCACTAGTGATTTAGTACATGACACTTCATATCCTCTAGACAAATGCTTCAAAGACACCTGACCTCCTTCACTAGACTAAGATAGAAGTCTTTATAAGAAGCCTACAAAAAAACCTGCATAAGAAATATCAACATGAAATTCAAGAGACTGATATCTGATATTTTCATGCATTCACATTTAGCAACATCTTGCTGCCTTGTAATTAGAGCCAACTCCCAAGAGATAGAATGTAATTGCTCATTTTGTAGATGTGGCACTTCTGGATCAAGAAGTGATTAAAATATTTATATTGCACAGCTTGTTCAACTCACTCATATTATCAGATTAATTTACTTTGATTTCTTCTGCATCAACATTTTCACGTTTTTTTCCTCTAAAATAGTACTTAAAAGAAAATAACTTTTCCTCTTATTATGTTGAATAATGTCTGGATATGCATGAGAAACACATAAGTAGGTGATAGATGGGCTATATGTCAGTACTTCATTAATGTTTGTTTAAAGTGTACTTTTCATGTATAAGAAATAAAATATATAAGGATAAAGAACAAAATTAGTTTTCAGTAATGTTTTCTGAATTATTAGAGTTAGATTAATAGTGTTTTGGTGATGTATTCGTGATTTAATATTATTGATAAACAAAAGTGGCAAAAACCTTCATAGTTTTAAGAAATGGCTATTATTATTATTATCATTCATAATAGTATGCAAATAACTGTTTAAAATTTGTAAACCACTTTAAAAATATTATGTTATTTTATCTTCATAACTTTCATAGGCATGTGCTGTTAATCTTATTTCAGAGATGAGGAAACGAAGTAGATAGAAGTTCAATGACTTGTCTGGGATTAAACAGCTAGAAAGTTTCTAGGGTCAGATTTGACCTCAGATCTTTCTGATTCAAGGTCCAATGCTTTATTCACTGGACCATATGCCTGCCTTTTAAATGATTTTAATTGATTATTAAGATTTTTATTTATTGTCTGACTTTCAATGAGGTGAGTTGTTCCATTATCTATAATTTTATTTAATATTAGTCTTAGGAAATTTAATGTTTCAAAATATAATTACTATACATACTATTCTAACTTCTCTCATTTCCTTTCTGTACTTCACCTCAGAGGTGTAACTTCCATATACTAGACTTTGGAAGATCATGTGAATTATATCTCTTAATACTTTAAAAGGAGTTAAGGGAAACCATCCTCCTTTGTCTGTTTTTATTATTATTTTTCTATTATGGATCTGTAACTTGAAAAAGTTAGTCTTTGGTTGGATACATAAGGGTATGACTTAATCACAAAAGAGAACTTAAGAAGGTAGAATAAGCTATTAATTGTAACAAGGCCTAATCAGGATCATGAAATCTCTAAGCAACATAACACTGTGACATCAGGCACAGAAAGAGTAAGACTGAATATATGGTCAAGGATTCAGCTGATGTTGACAGAAGATATGGTTTCATCGATCGCCAACCCTTTTGGCATGTGTTGTGTCCTAATAGCTCCAGCAACAAAGTTCACTGCATGAAACTCTGCCTCATGGATGCACAACATGTAGGACTCCACTGACACACAGAGCATTTGACTCTCTCCCTCTTTAGTCTGACAATATAGAGTTGCATGAAGTGGCCCAGTTTGGAAATACCAACCAAGAAACATAAATTAATCTACATCATACAACCTGACAAACAAGTAACTTTAGAGGGGAAGAGAAAAAGGTGCCCAGCTCAGGGTTAATGGCAAACGTTGCTCCTTTACTTTTCCATAGATAAGTTTTTCTGCTTTTCCAATATGGTGATTGGCATGATAAAGTTGTTAGACTTACGGCATAGCAATATATTTTCTTTGGAAATGAGCTAAGAATCAGGAGCATCTCTGAGACAATAACCAAGTACTTTTTGGGAGGTTCAATAAGGGGCATAAACTTTAAAACAGGAAGAAATGGCAATCTCCTCCTAGGGAGGGAGTTTATGTAATTCTAAAACAATCCAGTGAAAATAGCACCAACTATCAAGACCTCATGGCAAGAGCAGGCCTAGATGCTAGTTTAGAACATGAGGTAATAATACTAACTTCAACATAGAACCAGAGACAGCCATCGAAACATGCTAGTGAATATTCTTCAGACAAACCGACCAAAACAGAATGAACTGCTATCAGGGGCAAGGCTAGAACTTCTATGAACAAAGTCATTTGAAATGTCTAATAAAGAAGACAAATTCAGAGTTATTTCAGAATCTCATAAAGTTCATGAGAAAACTTGGGAGTGGGAATACAGAAGAGGGAGGATAGCAGACAGGGCAGAAAGAGTACAGTCTTCTTCAATTAGGAATCAAAAGGGGAAAAAAAAAGACTTAGGACACAGGATCTAGAAGGGAATGAGAATTGTGTTAGTCCTAGAAGTGTTTCCAGTGAAGACCAACTAAGCTAGAGTCAAATAATAGGAATGGGTGTGGGTTGTGGTAGAACTTTGTGGCTAGACTAGGGAAGTAAGGCCCTTACTTCTAGGTAAGTATCTTAACAAGCTGTCTCTTCCACAAAGGGACATCTACCTCTGGACTCATTCATTTTAAGTTTAGTCATGGAAGTTTGGTCTCTAAAGAGAGAGGTTAAGGTTCCTTTTGCCATTTTCTTTGGCTCTTTGGGTCTTCATCCCTGTAGGGGCCCCAGAAAAGTCACTTTTAGCTTAGGTCTCACTCATGTCTATGGTCTTCCCAAAAGTGGTATAGAAAGGTATTCTGTGTACAATGTAGAGGAAATATAGGTCATATGTGTATTTTACCGGCAGAAAAGAAATGATTAACTTGAAAGATTCATAAGTATCCAAGCACAAATATACATGAAACAGTAACCTTTATCTCCTATTATACCCTTGATGTTGATACTTAATACAATAAAGCATGAAGCACTTACTGGGACTGATGAACAAATATTTTACATTTACCTCTTCTCTGCACTATGTGAACAGTCTCCTCAAAGTTCATATCTTCTGGCAAGTTTGTCCAGGGCATGGACTCAATCCTCCCATTGGTGGTATTCTTATCTACAAATAATGGCAGGGATACCTCCTGAAGCACAGCCGGCACTGAATAAGGGACTTAAGATTTTCTGATCTCTTGAACTCATGAAGTTGCCTCTAAGGCTAGAAATGTTATCCTAGAGATTGATGTTTCTTGACCCGTACTCAAGAAAAGAAACACAAAGTCGAAGTGGTAGCCAGGGGCTTTAGGTCCAGGCTCAAATTTAAGCAGCATCTGTTCTAGCTATCATATGAAATTACAATTGCTACAAGTGTGGAGAAGAAAAAGAACAAATTCCCCTTCTCTCAAGGGAAGCCCCAAAGAGAGCATTCAATGCCACGAATTCTGGAACAAGGAATGAAAAAAAAAAAACAGTGGAAGTTGTCTTTACTTTTAATGTCTCCTGAGTGGGCCGATTTTTCTCTACAAAATCCTCTCTAAAACAAGAATCTGTTGCAACTATGGCATGTGGACCAGGAGTCCACTGGGATTTTTTCATCATCACAAAGTCCTTCAGCACTGAACCAGGATAGGTTAATTTCATGCATGCTACATATGGCAAGTCACTCATCCAAGTATAAGCAAATTGTCTGCTGAAAAAATGTTCATTACCATTCTTCGGTTGTTTTGTTTTGTTTGTTTTTCACTTTATTTTCTTAATAATTACATCTTCAAAATCTCAACATTATTTCAGTTGAACTAAGTGGAAAAGAATTTTGTTTTCAGGTAAGCTATGATAGGGAGAGCTGAGTTTATCGTCAAAGCCAAGCAAGGTGATGGCTTGAGCTGCTTGGATCACTTGAGCGAAATTGGTTTAGCTAAGGCTTGTGATAAGGTGAAAATTCAGAAAAGAAGAAACTGAGAGAGTTTTATTTACTGATCACCTTTCTACCTCTACATTCCAAAACAGTGATAGCATTAATAAATAAATATATGGAAAACAATTTTCAAAGGTCTGCATGTTGTATTTAATTGCCAGGTCAAAAGTTAGTGAGGGAAATGTCATACTTATTGAGAGTATACAGGTCAAGTATTATCTATCATTTAATAAATCGACTTTGGACACTTTTGATTTAATCTTTAAAAAAAAAACATGAAGCAAGCTTGAAATGTTTAATTAAATTACCAACAAAGTAAACCCTTTTTTGGTCATTCTACTGAAAAATAGCACTGGAAACAAATCTGCATGGGATAAGTCATAATAGGATTTTGGAGAGATGGTAAGCAGAGAGAGACCTTAGCCCATAGACATTTTAGACTGTGGTTTTCTATCTATGAGCCTTGTTGCCCCCAGGAAAGGTACAAAAGATGGACAAGAGCTGTCAGAACTCTGTACTCCCATTACTGTTAAGCATTCGCTGCCTGCAGTGCTTGCTAACATAAAAGGAAAGAAAATAGAAGCTTGTCCAGTAACACCCTCAATAATATCTCCTAGCAAACACTGTTGTAGTCCCTTAAGCAAAATGGAAAATAAGAATTAAACAGGAAAAAAGACATAGCAAAACATGAGTGCACACAATATGTCTGGCCAGGAAAAGATTTCTATTGTCACCATTATTGATTTTACCTACTGGCAAAATGTTCCATGTTGTGACACAAAAACCAAAGGAAACATTTCCAAACAGAATTGGGGGAGGGGTGAAAGGCTGGTGTCTAATTCCCACAAAGATGGGGATGGGAAGGAGGTGAAAGAGAATAAGAAAAGACATCAAATATAGGAGGATATTTTAAAGAAACAACAAAGAAACAAACTCATGCCTGATTACTATACTGACAGTTTTATTGATTACAAACTTTCATTATAGAGTATGAGAACTACTGAAGTAATCTTGGTAGAAATCTCTGACTAGTAGCAAAAATATGCTTGATTTTCAGACCCAAAGGCTGTCTTAAAGCTGGGTGGGCAAAGAATCAGATATTCCTGCATCTTTTATGGCTAAATTGAGGGAATGAGAACTTTAACATCAGGAAATTCATTTTTCTGTTCTGCCTCACAGCCTCCAACAGGCAATTTTGTTTGTACTTCTCTTGAGGCGTGGTTAGTCACTGTAGTTTTTCACAGTAATGTGTTGGGGAAGCACATTGCAGTGAAAAGTGGGCTCAACATTAAGTCAGACAGCCTGAGTTCTAGTTACTACCTGTGTGTCTTTGGGCAAGTCAATTAACCTCTCAAGACCCACTACAGTTTCCACTTGGGTAAAATGAAGGGCTTAGACTAGATGATATCTAAGGCTTCTTCCCACTCTATGATCTTGTTTACTATCCCTATGCCAGGTGCTTGCCCTGATACTACATCACAGTAGTGCCTTGGGCTCTCAAAGGCTATTACAACAGAGCGCAAACTCTTGAAGTTCCTATCAAACTGAGAAAAGTTTTGAGGACATATCCAATGACAGATTCCATGTCTGTCATCTGGGGATCAGTCTAGATAAGTTTGGAGATACATCATTGGAAGTTTGACTGGACTAAGCCATGGAAAAGCACATAAAGCTGTGTGAAGTATGGTAGAATCGTAATCTATGCTGATGTAGAGGATATAAATACTCATACATTATGTGTCTGATGGTTATATTTTTCCCACATCATAATTATCTCTATGGAACATTTTTGAGCCATTACAATGGGAAGAAAATTATGTTAGCTCCTATGAAGGGAAGAAATATAAGAGTAAGTCTCTACCATCAAAAAGTTGATGATCTAGTTGTATAGAAGAAAAATACAGAAAAAAAAAAGATGTATAGTCTTAGAAGGTAAGATATATTAATGCTTAAATAAAGTCAATAGAAGTTCCAAGATGGGAGTGAATATTGGGTTTGAGCTATATCTAAAACAGAGAAGGAGGTGGGATTTGATCAGGGCTGTTAAGAAAGACTAATATTTAAATAAGTTTAAAGGGAACCAAATCATGTAACTTTTATAGTTATGGATATGGAAAGATTTTTTTAACTTAAGAAAAGATAAATATGATCACAAAAGTCAAAACAAAAAATTTTGCTCAATGTTCTTTCTACTCATTGAATTCCCACAGATCATACCCATTGTAAAATCCCCATATCCCTTCATAGAATATTTCTCATCTCCCATAGGAGCATTCATCAGTAGTACCCTTTCCTACTACTGAAACAAAATTCCCCTCTTTTAGCACCCCCTTTTTGTATCTAAATTTTTTCCCGTGAGCTATTACCTTCGTGATGGACCACAGTAGTTATTTTCTCTTTATCACTGACCTTGACTTCATTCCAGTATATCACATATTTCTCTATCTTCTTCCTAGTCTCCTCCCTTTATTCACCCACTCATTCTCTAATTTGGCCTCAAAAGAACTAAATCAAAACAAAATAAAGATTGATTCACTTGCATATAGGGCCTCCAGAGGTTTAGTCCATGGTGCTTCAGTTCTGTTTCTGCCCTAATACATCCATTTGACTTCTGCTTTCACTCTTCTTTGCTCTTGCTCAGCTACAAAGAAATCTCTTCATGGTCATTCTGTTGTTATTTTGTTGTTTCTGTTTTCCTTATTTGTTTATCCTGCTTGTATTTCTGCTATTTGAGATACAAATAATCAATTCAGGTCTGGATTTCTTCAGGAAATTTCTTTCACAAATGATTCAAGCACTGATTTTAAAAAATAAGTTGTCCATCTCTTTTTATCTATGGTTGGGTCAGATTTGAAGTGTAAGTCACTTTGATTAGCATCTGGATTTCCTTTGTTCAAAACACATTATTCCACTCCCTCCCACAGTTTCTGGTGGTTTCAGAATAGTCTTGTACTATTCAAATTTCCTTTCCTTTATATTTGCAAATCTTTCTTCTAATTGGTGCAGAATGTATTATTTTTTAATAGAATTTCTAAATATAATAAATATAACAGTGTCTTAGACTGTTGCAGCAGAGAAGTTTGCTCTATTGCCAATCTGTGGATTCTCTTGATTTGACACTTTGTTTTCAGTTTTCTAAAGTTTTAGGGACTTTTCTTACATAGTTTTTTACATGATGGAATTTATGGTTTTTTTTTTATGTCATGTTTGTCTGTGAGAGCTATAATCCATAAGTTTTCACTATGCATATTTCTTTTTAATCAGTGTTGTCAAAATATCCTAACCTTATGAGAGGGGCAGCTGGTTACTTACCCTAATCAAGAAGGTGCTAGCGCATTGTCAAGAACAGAAGAGTCAAGGCTCATAGCTGCAAGCAGAGACAGTTTATTGAAGTCTCTCCATGAGGAAGACTTACAGCAAGATCTCAGTACAGACTTCAAAACTACCCCCAAAGCTTAAGCCTTATATATCCCAGATGCATGTGACAAAAAACAGAGCCCAGCTGAACAAAATTGTTAGAGGGAAGGTGCAGTCACAAGGGCATAAAGGCCCCAGGGTACAGAGACGCTAACATGGAACACCTGGTAACCACATGTGTGAGAACCTTGAGCAATGCTCTGAACTCTACGTGACCCAGCTTGTTCCAGGCCCTGAACACTCCCTGTGCCTCAACATAATCTCCTGCAGCCTGCACATATTTCCTAACCTTCACACAATGCGTTTTGCTTGTATGGAGATGGTGCTTTTTTAATGTTGTTGCTCTTTGCTTCTCTTCTAGATAAGTGGTTCTCAACCTTCCTAATGCCGCGACCTTTTAATACAGTTCCTCAGGTTGTGGTGATCCCCAACCATAAAATTATTTTCGTTGCTACTTCATAACTGTAATTTTGCTACTGTTATGAATTGTAATGTAAATATCTGATATGCAGGATGTGTTTTCATTGTTATGAATTGAACATAACCCACAGGTTGAGAACTGCTGTTCTAGAACATCCTTTTTGATTCTGTGTATTTGCATTCCCAATCAGTTTTCTTCTCTTCTGTTTCTTTGATGAGACTTGACACTGTGAATTCGTTTTTCTAACCTAGCAGTTATATCTGCTGGATATGCCACAATTCTTATTTTTTTCTTAAACCATTCAGAAATATCTTGCTCTCTGGATGATTTCTTTTGAAAATAGGTCCTCTAGGGGCAGGTAGGTGGTACAGTGAACAAAGCACCAGCCCAGGAGGAAGGAGGACTTGAGTTCAAATTTGAACTCAGACACTTAACACAAAACTAGCCATGTGACCTTAGGCAAGTCATTTAACCCCAATTGCCCTGCCTTCCCCCTCCAAAAAAAAAAAAGAAAAAAAAAGAAATAGATCCTTTGCCTCATTAGTTACTGATTCATTTTCCTTGGTCTTTTCATATTTATTCATAGATTCCTGAACTATTTTATTGAACCTATAGGACATTTGTTAATATCTTCCCTATTGGTTTATTTGCTTATGTTTAAGGTCAATAATTAAAGTTTTTCCTCCCCAGATCTTTGGTAATTCTAGCGTCTTCTCCTCATATTTTCCTTGACTGCTTACTTTCTGACTCTTCTCTTTGATGGAAGTTCCCCTGGGAGCTGATTCCTAAATCATTTCAGTCTCCTCTGAGGCAATTCACAATTCAACAGCCTTAGTCTTTGCCTCAGATTAGTTCTAGGGGGACAAAACTGATTTCTGAATTTTCCCCCACAGGCTTAGTGGAGTCTCACCCAGTCACACACACGTGTGTGTGGGTCCACCATATCTGCTTCAGTTATCTGGTTAAGTTCTGATATAGCATAGACACATTACTGATATACTGCTATAACAGCCTGAGAAAATTTTTGCTATTAACTTTCTGGGACTCTTGGAAGAATAGACAGGTTCAGGATGTAAACTTAAATTCTCTCATAGGTGTGTAGATTGGCTCATAAAGCCCTGCTGCTATAGCACAGTGGGTTGTGGAAAAAGGAATGCTACATAAGTATTTTAGGGGTTAGGGAATCTTCTTTGTTGTTAGTTCTTTGGGGTTTTAGTACTCTAGGCCATGGAGACAAATGAAATTGCTTTATCTTTTGCATAGTTTCTATTTTGGAGAAGAAAACAGAGAAATTATCTAGACGTCCATTTTGTTGGTCACATAATCATCCTAATTCAATGTTAATGGTTATGCCATACCTTCCAATAGAATAGGAACTAGGCTTGTGACTTCATTGGTGAAGAAAGCTCCCAGGTGAGAAAAATTTCTTTACCCATACAAGTCCCCACTTCTGCTGTAACTTGGAGAGTTGCCTAACTCAGAAGTGTCAAACTTGTAACCTATGGCCTACATGGTACAGCAAATCTCTCTCAAGTTTCCAAAACAGAATAATATGTAATTGGAAAATTTTTAATAATTAAAAATGCAATACTACAATACGACATAATATTAATTTGTGTTTTTCTGTCTATTTCTATTTGAATTCTATATCATTGGACTAGACCACTGAAAAGTTAAATGACTTCCTCAACATAAGTGGCCAGTATATATCAGAAACAGAACTTAAACTCAGGTCTTCCTGACTTCCAGGTAAGCTCTCATTCTGCTACACCATGCACATAGAGAAGTATAATCAATGTCCCTCACAAAGGTTTCACCCTTCAACATCATGAAGTTCTAGGTTCTCCTAACCCTTCTATTATACTAAACAAAGAATGTACTTTCTACCTACCCACTGCTACAAACCAACCCAACTGCTCAGTTCATTAAAAAACTAAAATAGCAAAGACAATGAATTATTCCACCACCATCCCCATATGTGTATGTGGGGCGGGGGGGGGGGGGGGGGAGGCTTCTTTTCCTCCATACCAGATTCAAGGTAAACAGGTTTACCTATGAACTATATTTGAAAAGTAAAAATAGAACAGCTTTACCTTAGAGGTCTAGTATAATATGGGTATGACTATTTATTATAATATTCACATTTTTTCATGAAAATCTTTCTTAGTCATATTATGTATTTTCCTTCCTTCTTGAACAGTGTCCTAGATATAATTCAACATTTTCTTGAAAACTTGGGACTTTCATTAGGAACATCAGTTATTGTGATGTGTTAAAAGATGGCAGGAAAGTCCTGGATGGATACTGACCTCTGGAGTGTCCCTAAAGCTCTTCTTCATGAAAAAGACTCTGATGGAATCCTGCTTTTTAACAGTATACCTCTTTACCATAAACGGGAACTAAATCATATGCCACTCTATGGCCTCCTGAGAGCATTGTAATGTGACTTCCTTCCTACAAAAATTAATACATGGATCATAAGCTGAAGAAATTCTCTTTCTTATGTTTCCCATGCCCTCTAGAAAATGATCATGTTGTCTTGATACTCTGTCCTTTGACTTATCAATACTATTCAAAATAATGTCCATCATATCAGTAGCACTAGTAATGAACCATGAATACCTTCTTACATGCTCATACTCATTCTTGTCTCTCACTTTTCCTATCTCTTGACAGGGTATGCATATAAAATATCCTTCAACATATTGCAAAGTTGTTCTAGGATAGTTGGGGAATATGGTATTTTTTCCACAGCCAAAAAGATTTTATTTTCATCATCACTGTCATCATCAGAAGGTAATGTTTCCACTGAGAAGACACCAAACTAGAAACTCTCAGTTTTCCATAATATTTCACTTTGAACATAAGTCTATCTAGGCAAGTATCATAGCCAAGAATTCAAATTTTAATGTTATGACATCATGAGCTCTATACAGTGTCTTCATAATAGGTTTGGTCTATCATGCTAATGTTTTTATGCTCATATTTCATATTCTAAGGAACATTATTTGCTTTCTTGCTTTTACCTTGACCACCCAGATCCTGCTTCTTCATTTATGTCTTGTTTTTTTACCAGTGTCCAAGTATTAACTGCTTGCCATTTCCATTTAGTAAAAATGACACTATTGCCTTTACTTTATTTCACTGAATTTTTTTCTTCTTTCCTTTCTGTCTACTATCACTTCCCCATTGTACAAAAATCTTGGACTTACATAATCAAAGCACTTCTTTCCTTTCTTGGCTAACCAGGCACAGCCCTTTAGGCATATTCTAGGATTCTGATCTTTCTCTACCTACAATAAATTTGCCTTTGTGCACAAAACAACCACAAATAGACTTGTTTAAAGCATTTTGTTTTGCCTTAGCTATTTCTAGAGCTATTTCCGAAGCCCAAGTGTTTCAGAAAGCTAGTTTCTAAGAAGTTGGAAACTTACTTTAATTCAGTACCCAAAGTAGACCTTACACAGATATTTCGAGACTAGGAATGATTTTATTGTTTGCATTTGTATCCTCAGTGACTAGCACTGTGTCTGGTATATAGTAGGTGTTTAATAAATGCTCATTGTTTGATTGATTGGGAGGCAGACTAGGAGACTATCTATAGCACTCAATTTCAGATATCCTTGAAAGAGTATCCAATAAAAAGGTAACAAACACACAAATCCTCATCCAAATGTATGAGGTTTCACTAAGCTTTTGTTATATAATTAGAAATGTCTTCCTTCCACAATTAAGAGGATATAGAATATTCTGTGGCATTTTATCCCAAATTTATCCCAACTAATAGTTTCCTAATTCTGGAAATGTTAATCACCTTTTAATTGTGGAAGTAATAAATTCTAAAAACCAAAAATGAGTGGACATATCTTTTAGCATCCAATGGTGAATTACAAACCATAGTAAACAAGTATTAAATGTGGTCTCGAAATGTGGGGGAATGTAAGAACATTATGAAAAGCAAGATTTAATTAAATTTAAGGCAAAAGCATTTTTTTGAGTGCCTACTATATGCATGGTATTATGATACGCCCTAGAGAAAGAGATGGTAGTGAAAAGCCCTCAGATTCTGCCTCCTTTTCAGTCATTTTTCAGTGGTGTCCAACCCCTCATGACCCCAGTTGGGGTTTTCTTAGCAGAGATAGTGGAGTAGTTTGCCATTTCCTTCTCCAGCTCATTTTACAGATGAGGAACGGAGGCAGATAAAGTTGGGACTTATCCAGGGCCATATAGCTAGTAAGTGTCTGAGGCCAGATTTTAACTCGGGGTGATGAGTCTTCCTGACTCTAGGCTCAGCATTCTATCTACTGTTCCACCTAGCTTCCCTATGAGAGATTATAGGCTCCCCTCAGAGATTTATATTCTAAGGAAGATATGAAATGCATATTAATAGGTATAGCAAAAAGTAGATTGTGATAATAACAAAGAAAATATCAAGTTAAAATATTATCAGAAAATTTGAACATTGGGAAATCACTTTTAGCTGAGAGGAATGGGGAGAAGAAGATGGGAAATAAGGAGAGACTTCATAGAGGACATAATACCAGATCTTTGTTGAATGAAAAAAAGTATGTGAAGATATGAAAAGAGTGCATTTCAGCAAGAGAAAGGTAAATTAATGCTGATGGAAGAAGTCAGGCAAAGTCAGCTGATTTTGGTAGGGAGTTGGGACATCATAGCCTATTATGGTACAGTTCAGCTAAAATTTAGGGAATTCGAAATGTAAAGGGAATTCAGATAAATTAGTGTTGAAAAGCTGAAGCAAACCCCTTGTGAAGGGTACTAAATGCCAAGCTAAATATTTCACATTTTATTCTATAGACAAAGAAGAATAATTAAAAGAGGTTTTTTT
Source organism: Pseudochirops cupreus (assembly GCA_028627135.1). Lineage (NCBI taxonomy): Eukaryota > Metazoa > Chordata > Mammalia > Diprotodontia > Pseudocheiridae > Pseudochirops > Pseudochirops cupreus. The sequence goes on along the minus strand of CM053580.1, from coordinate 423,910,671 downwards.
GTTCTTTTTATTTGGTTTGTTTTGTTTATGCAGGAGAGATTGCTCATACTGTCCATCTTATGCATTAGTAAGATTATTTTGATATTTTGTCCAGGATAAGTTGGAAACTGAAGTCTGTGAGACCAGTTTGGCAGCTATTAAAATGGTCTTGGGGCAGAGGTTCCCATACTTTCTCTGGTTCATGTGTCTCAGTCATTTTTTTTCCACAGTACCCCTAGGCAAAAAGAAATACCTAGCAGTTTCATTTATTAAGTAGTTAGGTAGAAAATTTAAAATATCCCAAGGCACCCCTGTGTGTTTGCTGCAAGGCAGAGCACAGTTTGGGAACAAGTGTCTTATAGAGAAGTGATGAGAGCCTGAGTTACCTTAATGGTAATGTGGGCAAAGAGGAGAGAAGAGTTGCATAAGAGATCATAGAGGGAGAAACAATAAGAATTGACAGCTGATTGGATATGGGAAGGGAGTGAGAGGAAAGCTTCAAAGAGGTTACTAAGTTTCAAACTTAGCAATATGTTTTTAAAAGTGTCTGTTTATCAGTAGAGAAAATGAATCACCCAGCCAAGTTTCCAGGTCTTTTTTTTTTTAATCCATCTATGTGGTACTGTAAATATCAGTAAGTCATAGACATTTAGAGATAGCAAAGACCTTTGTTAGAGAGGCAATGGTAAGTTCACTGCTTTGATTTCAGAAAACATTATATTGAGCCTGTCCTTTTCTTGTTTTATACAGCAAGAATTTTTTTCAGCAAAACCTGATAGAGATCCAGGAGAAAAAAAGCAGTTTTTTTCTCCTTATATGAACATCTAATTCCACTAATAATGCTTATAATGATACCTTAGATGTCAAGAAAACATTTAGAGTATTTGTGTTTTTGGACTCAGAATTATCTATCATCCTATTTAATAATTCTCAGAGTTCTTCATGCCAGAAATACTTATGTTTCTGTCAAGACTTCATCTTTAGTAAATTTGAAATTGCCAGACTATTTCCCCAGGGGCTATTTCTCCAGGGATAACTGTATAAAGCACAGAGGAAAACATCTGATCAAATCTGTTTATCATTCCAAACTAATAATGTTAAATGATAGTCCTGGGATTAGTCTAAGAGAAAGCCATGGGCATAAATAACATTCAACTACAGATAAGGGGAAGTGGAAGGGGATAAGCATTTATATGACATCTACTTTGTGCCAAGCACTGTGCTAAGGTTTGCTTTTTTAAAAAATTATTATCTCATTTAATCTTCACAACAGCCCTGGGAAGTAGCTGCTATTATAATCCTCATTTTACTGTTGAGGAAACTGGGGCAAACAGTTTCAGTAGCTTGACCAGGGTCATATAGTTTATATTGCTTATCTGAGGCCAGATTTGAACTCAGGTCTTCCCAACTGCAGGTCCTTTGCTCTATTCACTGTGTCATCTAGCTTCCTCTACAGTAACAGAGCTGGATGGAACAATCTCTAAAGTTTTTCCAAATCTAACATTTCATAATTCAATGCATTGCACATGCGTTATTTCCAACTAAAATACATACTTTATTTACTATCAATAATTAGTGCCTTCTTAACTATGACCACTTAGGAAATTTTAGGTTCTCTTGAATGTGAGCCATTTTTTCCCTGAATTAATCTTGACCTTTAGTGTTGCTGTCTGACCATAAATGGTTAAGAGGTGAGATTTGAGGGATAAGAGAGTTAAGAAGTAAAACCTCACTTTCTTATTCAACCATGTGAGGTATAAGCATTTGCTAGAACTTGCCCTACAAATCCTTCTGGAAGAGTATTTCAAACAAATATAGTTATACTGAAATAAATTCATGATTCCATGCCTGAAGAAAGTTAGTTGGGAAGAAAGGAAGTCAGGTATTGGGAAGACCTGTCTAGGCGGAGCTACAGGGAGAAAGTGGGAGGAAGCTGAAATAAGACAAGTAGAAGCTTAAGGGAGAGGAGTGTGTGCCTACTTAGAAATAATAGACAGAGAAAGTGGACTGGGTTTGGGACCTGGGGTTAGAATCATTGTGTTGGTTTACAGGGAAAACAGAACTAGAACTAAAAAGAAATGATGCATAAAAGCCAGTCAAGGACATACCAGTGTAAAATATGTAAGATATGAGTCCGCATAAATTCTCTAAATATATAGATACTTCTCTCAGGTAGTATAGATATCTCTGGAATCTGATCTCTTCAATAAAGATATAGGGCTAAATTTATATCTACATGACCCACTGAATTATTCCTGGTTTAAGGGTATGATTTTCAGGTATTCAAAAGAGAAGGCACATGAGGAGAAGAGTAGTCTTCAACTTTTACTTTATAGTTGAGCCCCTTACCACCAAACATGGGGTACTCAAAAGATCATCATAAATAATGAACAGAGAGTAAATCTGTTTATCCAAGCAAAATAGGAAACAGAAATTGGAGACACTATACAAATGAGAATATATCATAACATGGAAGAATTAATGAGGTATTTGCTAAAAGAAAAATGAAATCTCAAATCAATTTCACCCAAGCAGAAAGTCTCTAGAGATCAAATCTGAATATTTGGAACTTGATGAGGAGCTCTCTTCCTTTACATATCTACATAATCCAAAATCCTTTTATGTGTTTCTCTCTGGAAGAGTATATGGAGTCTCTTGCCCAAAAAATACTAACTTCCACTGCTCACCCAGGTCTCCAACATTAAATCAGCATTCTCTCCATCATTAGCAGTTATATGTCCTTCCACAAATGTAGTAATACAGTGTTCCAAGATTCATTGTTAAACCCTGTTACAAGAGGATTAGTGATAGAAGGAGTTAATCCACTCCAAGATTATGTCTTTGGACATTGAACCAAGGCTAAGGTGAGTGGTGTATAATGAGACTAACCTCTAGCAGCACAACCGTCAGAGAAATCAAGCTCAGCTCAAAATGAAGCCGAATCTATAGGGAGTGAGGAAGGCAAGATACAAGTAGAAATGGAAAGGCAATGTTTGGCAAGCAAATACGGGCAGAAAAGTCAATGAGGATCTTTCCATTGGCAAGGATGAGTCAAGACTCTGGAGAAAATTAATTTGATAGAAGTGGTAAAATACAGTGTGGTAAGGACTATCTGGGGACTAGGGATAGATAAACCAGGATAAGGTCAAAAGTCTTATCTTCATAAATCTTTTTCTTATTCCCTGCCAACCAAACCAGTGGAAATGTTCAAGCAAAGAAGGGAATACGATTTATTGGAGAAATCCTGCTCAGATTTAGATTGGACTAAATACTCTCTAAGGGACTGTCCAGTCCCATGATTCAATGATTCATTTGGAAAAGAAAAAAAAAAAAGAACAGTTCTCCTAATGCTTAATTTGGTAAGCCCTACAACAAAAAGTCAAAAGAACTCTAGAAAAAATTTTAAAAGGCATTAGAAATGGAAATTAGTCCAAGCTACCACATGATCAAATAGAAATGATATTTTCCATAAAGTATATCAAAACTCAAAATGGAAATGCACCCAAGAAACAGAATTTATTTACTTTAATGCTCACTGAGTTGTAAGCTACTATTAGATCTGAAGGTGAAAATGAAAGAGAAGGGATAAAAGGGAAGTTGAAGGAACATAATTGAATGGAATAATGGCATTCAAAGGACAAACTTAGGAACCAAGACAAAACACCTCACTTACAATTTTGCCTAAGACCAGACATGAGATTAACTAACTTGGAATATTGAAGCAATTTCCTGTGCACATAAATTAGTAAAAGAAAAAAAAAGTTATTGGGGCCTCAGAAACAAGAATGCTTAATAAGTTTTGGTAAAAGAACCCTTTAAAAATGTTATTCAACATTGTCTGTCTCTGAAAGACTCATTATTTGTTTGTTCCAAACTATGTTTTTTTTTAATTGTTAATTTATTATTAACTACTTAGTGACTGAAATAAAGTTCTCCCTAATAAACCACTAGATTAAATGAATATAATTCAGGGAAAATACTAGAGTTATTTTTCTGCAAGAGATGTCCATTGCTGATAGTCTGGAAACACAGATTATAAAGAAAACTTTTCAAATTCCAAAGGCTGAACCATACAAACACACATACACACACTCACACACACACACAATCTTTACAGTAAGTTAAAAATGATAAAGGTTTTCACTTGTAATGAGATGCTAGTGGAAACAGCTCTTTAGATTTCTCCAGGGGCCTCTACTTGCCAAAGGCAGACATAATATTTTCTCATTATTAGCTCTTCAGCCAAGAGGAAACAGGGTGTCATGTTCTTTTCCATATCACAGAGGAAGGGGCATTTTGAACCAGTAATTTAGAGCACTAAAATGAAGAAAAGATGGCTACACAACTTATAGTGATGCATAATTATTTCAGTGAAAGAGATGGGCTGTGAATACTTCTGTTGATTCTCATTCAGAAAGGACTCTCCTGAGAAATCTGATGTCGGAAGGGAGAAAATAATCAGAAAAAAATATGTTCTCAAAAAGACTAATCATTTCTTTACTGTATCTTATAAAGAAGGAAGAGCATATATTCATGACCACCAAATGGAGACATCAAACAGCAAAGGTACCTTCAGATTCCAGTCCCATGCCCATATACCTATGTGCCAGGCAGGCCCATATTCTGCCAAATATAATGAATTGGCATTATTCTTTTAACAACATATATCAAAATTCAATCTGTGGTTTCAAAATATGAAGGTATATTTTCAACCAGAAAATATTGGCACATGTACTCAGAGCTTCAAATAAACACAACTTAACTAAAAGAAATCAGGACACAAGAATAGACTATGCAGTGCAACAAGAGTAATGTATATATACAATTTATTTTGAAAACAGGGATTTCTTGGTTGTTTTTTGAATATATGGAAAAAATTTGTAGGGGCTTATCTGCCTCTTTCACTTTGACTCAAGTAAGTTCTCTATTGCTTTTTGATATGCAAATCATAGCAAGCTGAGTAATAATCATCAATATATTGCATAAAAGACTTTCAGGAAATAAGTTACCTTCTGCAAATTGAGATGACTGAGCCGAAGTGTTTGGTACATCTACCTGAATGCACATACATACACATAGGATACTATATGAAGAATGCAGTACATGTATAGGTGTATGCTATGTGTGGACAAAGACAGACAGAGAAAGAGAGAGAGAGAGAAGAAAATAAACTCCTTGAGGGCAAGGACCATTCATTTCATTTTTTTTTTTTTTGGTCTTTGTATCTCCTGTCCCTATCAGAGTGTCTTACACATAATAGGCACTTAATAAATGCTTATTCAGTCACAAGGTTATGATAGATAGGAACCATAAGGAAGGAATAATGAAACTATATTCATTCCTAATAAGTCAAAATGACAACAATGACCAATTCAGGGGCAGTTATTTTATCAGGTTCTTCTTCATCTCTATTGAGTAAAGAAGAAGAAAATTAAGTTTCTGCATTAAGCATTCTGATTAAATATAAATAAGTAATTGTTAAGTTTAATGACATACTAAATTATTAGGAAGTTCCAGAGATCATTCCCAAGGAGCAATTATTAATGACAAATGTCCTTCTCTGAAGAACTTTTAAAAATAAGACAGATGTATATAGAGTGTGGGTTAGGTGTAGTTCTGTCTAGGGAATGGCAAGGGTAGCTTTCAAGGTCTTTTGAAGCCCAAGTTTTAGAAATTACTTTCACAATTCTCATCTTTTGGAATAGTAATGATTTTTTGTTCTAAGTATAGGTACTTATGACTTATGAGATCTCTTATATACCTGATATTATTTTTAAAGAAGTCGTCATTCTTTTTCTGAAGGTAAATATTCCTCCTCATGCTTAGAGATTAGAATTTCTGTCTTAAGCAAAAGGTTCTCTATCTTTCCACTACTGCATAAAAAAAAAACCCTGATATACAAGTTGAGAGAAAAATGTTTGTCTACAATCTAGGGGTAAATAAGAACACCTGGCCTTGACTATTATATTGGCTTTTTCTTTTGAAACTTAGAAAAAAAAACTCAATTAGTGTTGATTACCAGGGACCTAGACCTGATGAGACTTTTGGTCTGAATCTGAATTCAATTTCCCTTCTTTGTCATTCCATTCTAAAAACTTAAAATTAAATTTGTTGAGCCCCACTGCACACCTGCAAGGAGATCATCAGGCAAAATTAAAGTAGTATTGTAACCTACTTTTCTTCAGGAGAACAATTCAAAATATAAAATTGACTATATGAAATAGGTCAGGCTCTCAAGATAAAAGAAGCAGGAGCTCCATTTTAACTGCATTTGACCCAATGTACACAGCAGTTAAATAAGCAGGATATGACACAGTACTTTACCTAGAAGATAGAAAGAAGTAATGTAAAGAACTGATTATGAAGGTTATTTTGGAGCCAAAAACAAATCATCCATCAATTATATATGTATTTTTCTATGTTAGATGCCTAGAAACTTAAAATATGAATAGAGAATATGAAGTACTTTGTTTTATTATGATTTCTATTTTCATTTTTCTCTACTTTTAAATATTTTTTTGCTCTGTGCTTATTTTGAGTTCATTTATTTAATTTTATTCTTTGAAAAAAATTTCAATATCAGTTCTTTTTTTTTATGTGTTTTGGTTAGAATCTGTGAATTCAGTTCATGCCAAATATAAAATATTCCTTCCTGCAATACAGATCAGCAACTATTCTAAAGTCTTAGAAAGATGCCAAAGGCCCTGAGAAGATATGAGTTAACCATGTTCCACATTTTGATTGTGTCAGAGCCAAGACTTGAACCCTGATTTTCTGGTCAGTCTTTTATCAATTATGACATGCGTTCCCATGCTCATTTCTCTTTTTCTGATTTGTTAATGTATGTTTTAAGAAACACACTTTTTGAGAGGTGGCTAGGTGGCACAGTGAAAAGAGCACTAGTCCTGGAGTCAGGAAGATCTGAGTTCATATCCAGCCTCAGACACTTGACACATTTACTAGCCATTTAACCTTGGCCAAGTCACTTAACCTCAATTGCCCTGACCTCTCCCCTCCAAAAAAAAGCAAAAAAAAAAAAGAAAGAAAGAAAGAAACACACTTTTTCTTCTGATGGATGCATTGGAAGTTACCTCACAAACACTTGGGAGCATTTTTCATTAGTAGTATTTTCTTTTACATGGTTCTTTTTTTTCTATGATCTGTTCTTTGATTAACACATTATTCATTACTCCCTATTTAGATAACATTTTCCTTGTGTTTCATATATTAATTACTATTTTTAGTATGTTGTGGTCTATAAATTTGAGTATAATATTTTAATGATTTTATATAAATTTTATATTTATAAATAATTTTTATGCCTTGGCATCTAGTATATTTGGTTAAAGACATTGTGAGTTGTTGCAAAGTAGTAATTTTCTTTAATATACATGTTTGGAAGAGGTCACAGATCTTTTAAAAGACTTTTATCTTTTCAATTATATGTTTAGTTATCATTCTGTTAGATTTATCTAGCTCTGAGAGAAGAATATTAAAGTTTTCAAAAAAATTTTATTATAAATTTATATATGTTAGAAATTTAGGAGAAGTCATGAAGAAACTTTGAACTATGCAAGAGACAGGAATAGAGAGCAAGCAAAAATTGCCTTGTCTCTTGCACCCGAATAGGGTCTCAGATTCAGCCCCCAACCCCAAGTTTGGCTTATAGTTGCATCTGAATAATCAGGGCAAGTAACTCAAACAAAAGAGGAGAACATACTTCTGTTTCACTGAAGCTGCAGAGCTTTCCAGTTAATTATATGGGTTGGAGCCAAAATATTCTTCTGGAGATTTAACCAGGAACAACACTACAGTTGTGTAACCTCAAAAAAACTGGGGAAAGGAGCTCCTAAAGCTCAATTAAAGAGAACAGCAATTATACTTCATCCCAGATCACAACACTTTGGATACTTTGAAACCTGCTCAGATCTAAGGTGTCTTTGAGTGAGACACTTCAAAAACACAGCACTCAATATCCAGATAAATCAGGAGTATGACCTCAGAAAATACAAATCAGGACCAAACAAAGGTCAGATATTCCAGACATGCAGAGCCAAGGACTAACAAAAAGTCCCAAATAGAAAAGTAAGACTTGAGGAATGAGGAGGGGAATATGTCATAAAGAGCTACTGTGGAGATAGGGAAGCCCAAAATCACTAAATGTTCATTCCCCCCCCCCCCCAAGAGATATACCAGAAGTGTACAACTGATGGTCCATATACCAGCAAGAAAAACTTGAATGTGGCCAGAACCAGATTAAAATGTAATTAGAAAATGTTTAATAAAATAAAAATACAACAATGGTAATCTGTAGTTTTCTGAGTCAATATGTGACTCAGAGGAATACATTTCTATTTGAATTTGATGGTACTGGGCTAAAATAGTTTTCCTGGGCAAGTTATTTTAGGTGATAAGGCTAGATTTGTTGTCTTTTGGAAAACTTCTTTCAAGCTCACCACTTCTTTAGAGTGGCTGTTGATAAATCCTTTACTATGGCTTCTAGTAAACATTCTTTGTAGCTTCTTGCAGAATTTTTCTTTGACCTGGAAACACTGAATTTTGTCTATGGAATTCTTGGGAATTTTCATTTTGAGGTTTCTTTCAGGAAGTAATAGATATTTTCTTGCTGTTTTCACTTTGTACTCCAGTTTAAATAGACCTAGTTTCCTTTTGTGATCCCTTAACATGTGATGTACATGGTTTGTTTTTATCGTAGGTATCACATAGTCAAACTATTAAATTATCTCCCTTTGATCTGTTTTCCTGGTGAATTGTGGGGGTTTTCCTGTATGACTCACATTTTCTTCTATTTTTCATTTTTATTTTATTTTAATATTTCTTGTTACCTTTTGGGGTTTTTAATTTTCATTTTGTCATTCTAATTTTCAGAGTCTATTAAATAAAAATAAAATCTTGTATATATTTTACTAAGTTGTTCAATTTCCTTCATAGTAGTTCCTAAGGCCCTTTCAATTCTTTTGTAATTATTTTCTCAACCATTGTAAAGCCAAGGATGCACAGCTTTCCAGAGGACTCCTGCTATGAACATTTTGAAAAATTCTGATCACATAGAATAGTAAACAATTTATTCAGTAACAAATCAGAGCAAAACATTCACAATAAACAAAGTACAACATTCATAATGACATAGTAACTTATCACTAAAGTGGCCACATAGTTTTCATCAAAGTGGTAATATAGTTCTAAGCAAAGCACATTCATTTAGTCAATAACAAAGTCCTTAATTCAATAACAAAGTACAAAATTAAAGTCCTCCACCCATGGGGTGCAATTAAGTTACAATTTCATCAGTCACTATTCAGTACCCTATTTCATCAATCACTACTTAGACAATTTCATCAGTCACTACTAAGTACCGATGAAGAGGTCCTTTCATCTTGACTCAGTTCAGGCTTTCAGTTTCCATGGTTCCTCTTCCATGGTCCCACATCCTGCCCAAATCTAACCAACTGGCGTCTGAGTTGCAAGGCAGACAACTCCCAGTTCCTTGTCCAGCTCTCTGTGCATTTCCTGCTCCACATTGGAGCTCACAGTGTACAGTCCACCTCAAATCCTTCAGAGTTTCTGTTCCTTGGAAGAGAAAACTTAAAAGAGCCATAACAATATCTACACACATCAAGCTTAGCACAATTACAACAATATTCACTCACGTGGTTGGCATTATCATCTCAATTCACTTTCTGCCTGTGAAATCAGCACAGACTCAAAATAGACAATACCAATACCACAGTATGCTTCCTCTGGAAGCCCTGACTGGCCCGTGGAAGTCCTCAGCAGCTCAGCTGGCCCTCTGAAGTCTTTGGAAGCTCTGGCTGGTTCTCAGAAGCTCTCAGCAGGAGTTTGGCTGGCTCTCTGAAGAAGCTCTGTCACCACAAGTTCTGTTCTCAAAATCAAAATTACTTTCTCCAGCTCCATTCTTAAAATCAAAATCACTTTATCCAGCTTCCACATGGTTTACTTCAAGAAATTCTGTCTCAGTTCTCAATTCTCATTTCTCTTCTCGGTTCTTCTCAATTCTCAGTTCAGTCTTCAGTCAAGCAGTAGCAGCCCAGCCTCTAGATGCTCACTGAGAGAAATTCTCTCTCTGGCAGCAGATGCTCTGCCTCCATGATGTTTACCTCAATAAATGCTGACTCTGCCAGCTAGGAATTTTCCTTATAAATGGTATCAGCTCCTCCCTGTTCAGCCCTTCCTGTGATATCAGCAATAGGGGTTCCTACCTTCTGTTTCTTTAACAAAGGCTTGAAATGATTAGCTTGACACTAAGTGCTAAGTACCTGTTAGTTTGTCAATACAAAGGAATCTTCAAATTTCATTAGTATAATGACCATTCTTAAATATACTCTTTTGTTTCTTCCTTAATTTCTTCCAGGAATTGCAACTGACCTTTTGTTCAAGCATTCTGCTTTGATTGTAGATGTTTCTGAGTTATTCTCTAGACTGATGTCTAGGACAGACTTTTTATTGTTGGTACCTTTTTAATTTCTTCTAAGTAGTACCTATTTTCAATATGGAACTTTATTTTGTGGCCATGGTTTGAGCACTCTGGAGAGAATTTAGGGCACCTGACTGGTCCTGGTCCATTTTTCCTGGAACATCTATTCACTGGTTACTGAGTGCCATATTCTTCAAGGACATCAGGGAGAGCTGAATCCAGAGAGCTACAAACTGTGTTGGTCCTAAGCAGGATGTTATAGAGCAGTAGTCAAATTAATGGCCCACAAAACTCATGAGGGATGAGTGAATCTGATTAAAACGTAATTGGGACTTCTGGAGGTAGAGACAAGATGGTGAAGTAGAGAAAGTAGTCATTGGAGCTGTCCAAACATTCCCCTCTGAAAATTTTAAAATAATACTTCAAATTGAATTCTGGAGTGACAGAGCCAACCAAAGGTCAGAGTGAGATATTCTTCTATCCAAAGACAACTTAAAAAGTTAAAAAGAAAGCTCTGTAATAAAAGGAAGGAAGCTGACCCAAATTCCCATAGATGAAATGCCAGGGGTGGCACTAGATGGTGGTGACAGAAAAAGCACCAGCTTTGGGAGTTCTCAAGCCACAGACAGTGAGGGTACATGGCAACTGTCAGGAAAAGATTGTAGGGAACCCCTGTGCTAGCACTGGACGCAGGATAAGATGCTAGTTGGCAAGTCCATTGGCCTATACCTACTTCTGGTTCATAGTTGAAGGACCGTACTTTCAGTCAAGAGGGAGCTAGAAACCATAGGGCCAACTGTTTGACCACTCCATTGCCTATACCCACTTCTAGGTCAGAGCTCAAGGACAAGGACAAAGATTTTTGGTAATGAAAAAGTGAAAGGCTTGGGGGTGGAGCCAAAATGGCAGTGTAGGAGCAGCAAGAAATTGCAGCTCTGACACAGCCACATCAAATACCCAAAACATATGACTCTAAACAAATTCTAGGGCTCTAAAATGCGCACAGATATATTTCCTGCCGAAGACAGCTCGGCTCAAAGTGACCATCTCAGCTCTGAGTGCCGAAATCAGCCCAGCCTGAAATGATGGCTTTTGCCCCAGGGATGGCTGGACAAGACAAGCCCTGCCCTGGCAGGAGCTTCAGGAGAGCAGATCTGTGGCAGCTGGGGCAGTATCCAGAATTATCAAGCCATAAGAAAAAACAACTAAGGTTAGTGGAACTTGGCTAAAAACCAGGGAAGAAAAGCAGGTCCAGCCAAATTGCCTCCAGGGCAAAGAACCAGTGGAAGAGGAGGTTCTGCACCTGCCTCCACATTGCCGCTTCAGAGTCTGCAGCCTGCAGACAGCAGAGGGTGCCAAGCGATCATTCAAAGGCCAAGTGCTCTCCTGGTGAGCGGCCTGGATCCGGATCGCAGTCTTGGGTGATGTTCCTGGGTTTTTTTTTTCAGTGAGTCAGAGCTGGGGAGGGACCCAGCAGCCTCCTAAAAGCCCTGGCAGCTGGGAAAACCCCAGCAACTTGGGGTTCCCTCTGGAAGCAGAGTTCCACAGATCTAAAGAAAAAAAAAACCATTGAATGCCGACCATGAATAAGCAAAGGAAGCAAAGTAAGAATAGCAACCAAACTCTAGATTCCTTCTACAGGGAAAAGAAGGAACAAAGCAGGGAATGGGAGGAAGACAACACAGTCAGAACTCCCACACCCAAAGGCCTCCAAGAAACATGAAGATAGCCAAAAAGCTAGAGATCAGCTGAAGAAAGATTTTGAAAACCAAATGGGAGAAGTGGAAGAAAAATTGGGAAGAGAAATAAGAATGATGCGAGAAAATCATGAAAAGAGAGCCAACAACCTGACTGAAGAAATTAGCACCTTAAAAAATAGATTAACTCAAATGG
>CM053580.1:423876354-423897843 GCA_028627135.1 Pseudochirops cupreus | reverse complement strand
AACAGAACTGAATATTAATATAAAGTTCCAAAGCAAGAAATAGGGTGAAAAAATGAGCAAAGAAACAAAAACGAACCTGGTCATAACAAATTAAAATAGTGACAGGGAAGAACAAGAAATGAACTCCAGAGAAAATGAAGTCAAAATAAATACAAAAAAGGCCCAATGAGGATTCCTGAAAGAGATTAAAATTGTTTTCAAAATCAGAGTGGTAGAGGTAAAATTAGGTAAATAAATAAAAACAAAGGAAGAAAACTGTGAAAAGTCAATTAACAGCTTGGTAAAAGAGCCCCCTAAAATACTGAGGAAGATATACCTCTAAAAATTGGCCAAATGGAAAAAGTAATTAAAAATTCACTGAGGAAAATAATTCTTTAAGAAGCAGAATTGGTCACATGATGGGGAAAAGTAAATATTCTCGCTGAAGGAAATAACATCTGGAAAATTAGAATTAGACAAATGGAAGCTAATGGATCCATGACAGAATAAGAAAAAATAAGACAAAGTCAAAAGAATGGAAAAAAAAGAAGAAAATGTGAAATATTTCATTAGAAAAACAAATGACATGAAAAATAGATCAAGGAGAGATACTTTAATAATTGGTGGATTACCTGAAAATCATGCTGAAAAAAACAGCCTGGACATCACATTTCAGGAAATTATCAAGGAAAACTGTCCTGATAGTCATGAACCAAAGGATAAAATAGTAATTGAAAGAATCCACTACTCACTATCTGAATAAAATTCAAAAATAAAATTTCCCAGGAATATTAAAACCAAATCCCAGAGCTTGCTGGTCAAAGAGAGAATACTTCAAGCCATCAAGAAACTATTCACATATTGTGGAGCTACAGCCAGGATCACATAAGATTTATCAGCTTCCACATTAAAGGATCAGAGGACTTGAAAAATGATATTCTAGAAGGGAAAATAGCTAGTATTTGTGACCAAGAATAACCTACCCAGCAAAACTGAATATAACCCTTCAATGGAAAAAAATGGATGTTTAATTAAATAGAAGACTTTTAAGGATTCCTAATGAAGAGACAAGAGCAAAATAGAAAATCTGACTTTCAAATACAAGACTCAAAAGAAGTATAAAAAAGGAAAACATGAAAGAGAAATTATAAAATGCTCATTAAGGCTGAATTCTTTACCTTTCTATATATTAAAAATGAGAGTTACATGTTCTGAGAACTTTACTACTGTTAGGCCATTTAAATTATTCTATTTAGAAATAGTGTATGGGAATGAGTCAATTATTTTGGTATAATTTAAGAATAACAAATGTAGTAGACCAGACTTTCATGCTCCCCCTCTTCTATGAGGCAGATATGCAGAAACATTATAATCTTGTTGGGTAGATGCTTTCTTTGGATCTTGACGTATTCTAGAAATTTCAGGAGATTATCAAGTCTTGTGATTCCCTGTTTGTGCCTCCAGACGTAGTCCTAGGATAAAATCTTAATAAATGATTAGCCTTGGGCTGGGGCAGGATTGGTAGATTCCAAGAAGGGACCATTCGTTCCAGGAATTCCTGCTATAGGGAATATAAGCCTTATGATTTTCTTGTATCTTTGACTCTGTATGAAATGGCTCTGTAATAAACAGACTATCAAATACATCCCCGTCTCCCTCTCTCTTTCTTTCTCTCTCTCTTTTCTTCAGCTGGTTGCTAGGCCACATTTCTGTGCTGGTCACAGCAAACAAATAGATAAAAGACAGAGGGATACCCTGTGAGAAGTGGGAAGGAAAAGGAAGAAATTAAGAAAATTATTTCAAATAAAAGAAGTACACAAGGAAGACTTTTTCCAGTGGAGGTGAAAATGGTGGGAAGAGGCAATGTTTGAACCTCATTCATGTCTAAAATTATTCAAAAATTGTGCATATGTATGTGTAACATACCAATTGAATGTGTGTGTATGTGTGTACACAACTGGTATAAAAATTTATCCTACCAAACAGGGAAGTAGGAGGGGAAAAGGACAAGAGAAGGGGACGGTATAAAGGGGAGGGAAGGTAAAAGAAGGCAGTGTCCAGCAGCAAAACAGACTTGAGAGGTGGGACAGAATAAAAAGAGAAAGATAAGTGTAAAAACTGGTATGGAAGGAAATGAACAGTTGGTAATCAAAACTTTGAATATGAATGGAATGAATGCACCCATAAAACTAAATTGGATAGCAGAGTTACATTAGAAACAAGAATCCAACAATAAGTTGTTTACAAGAAACACACTTGAAACAGAGAAACACACACAGAGTCAAAATAAAGAGTTGGAGCAAAATGTATTCTACTTCAACTGAAGCAAAAAGGGGTAGTAATCATGATCTCAGAAAAAAATAAAGCAAAAATAGAACTAATTCAAAGTGATAAACAGGGAAACTGCATCTTTCTAAAAGAAACCACAGACGACAACATAATATCAATACTAAACCTATATACACTGAATGTCATAGCATCCAAATCCTTTAAGAGAAAGTTAAAGGAATTACGTGCAGAAATAGACAGTAAACCTGTACTGGAGGGGACCTCAAGTTTCCCCTCCAGAGCTAGATAAAATCTCCCCATAAAATAAATAAGAAGTGAAGTAGATGAACAGAATCTTAGAAAAGTTAGATATTATAGATCACTAGAGAAAACTGAATGGGAAAAGAAAGTAGTATACTTTTTTCTCAGCTATACATGGCACCTTCACAAAATTTGGCCGTGTATTGGCCATGAAACCTCACAATCAAATGCAAAAAAAAAAAGCAGAAATATTAAATGGATCCTTTTCAGACTATAATGCAATAAAAACTACATTTAATAAAAGGGTATGGAAACAGATTAAAAGATCATAGACCAGCACACAACCTAATCCTAAAGAATGATAGAGTCAAAGAAAAATCATAGAAACAGGAAATTATTTCATTAAAGAGAATGATAACGATGAGAAAACTTTCCAAAATTTGTGGGATAGAGCCAAAGCAGTACCCAGGGAGTAAAATTATATCAATCAATGCACATCAATAAAAGAGAAATACCAGATCAACTAATTGACACACAACTAAAAATACTGAAAAAAAAAACAAGTTTAAAATCCTGAATTCAACACCAAATAGGAAATACTAAAAATCAAAGAGAGATTAACAGAATTGAAAGTAACAAAGTCATTGAATGAATAAATAAAACTAGGAGTTGGTTTTAAGGGGAAAAAACACCACAAAATAGATAAACCATTGCTTAATTTGATTCTTTTTTCTTCCTTTTTCAACTTTTTAAAAATTTAAAGGAATAATAAGAAAAGAAAAAGAAGCATATTATACACTTAAATATAAAACAAGAAAAGAAAAAACATGTCATGTGCACAGCAGAACATGAGAGGATTCAAAATAGATAACAATAAATTTCTATTTAAAGAAAACCTATGTAATAAATACTGTGTGATATGTTGAGAGCTATCCATCTTTGTTTCTTTGTAAGTTACTTTTGTTCTCTAGTGTGTACTTTTTATTTTCTTCTTTTTTTTCCCCTTCCTCCCTCCCTCACTTCAGAAGTCTACAATTAAGCACGGATATATTTATATATTTATATATACATGTACATATATACATATATATGTATATATATATATGTATACACACACACACACAAATGCATACATATATACACCACATATATAAACATATACTTTCCCTTAAAAATTCTGATCTCTGTTTTATGTTTCTGTGAATCTCTCATTTCCTATACTTCCTGACTCCTCTACTTCACTTCTGCCCACTACCTTGCTTTCCTATGACTTAACCTACCCCCACCTTAGGATTCTCCCTTATCCTCCCATTCCCATTAATCTAAACACCCTTCTATAGCCCTCCTTAACTATCCTTTTGCCCTCCATTCTAGAAATCCGTACCTTATGCTCTCCCCTCTCCCTATTCCCTTAGCATTTAATTTCTTTTTGAATTTATAAGATTTTAATACTCTTCTGAATATGTATGTATTATTCCCTCTTAAACTGACTTCAGATGAAAGTATATTACCAGAACTGACAGCCTGAAAATTACTTTGTATTGGTTCCTCCTCTGTACCTCATTTGTGTAAAATAATTACTCATTTTAGCTGTTCCTAAACAGTTTTATTTTTTAAAGTTGTATCACACTCAGGTCTGCCCCCAATCTTTGTTATGAATACTCAATTACTAGTAACAATCTTAGACATATGTTTTACATTTTACACACATAAAATGTAAACAGTCTGTCCTTATTGAGTCTCTTGCAATTAGTCTTTGATATATGCCTCAAAGAAAAAGATAAAACCAAATCACAATTTTAAAAAATGAAAAGGGTGAATATACCACCAATGAGTAAGAAATTAAAGCAATCATTAGGGGTTATTTTCTCAAATATATGGCAGTAAAATGGATGAATATTTACAAAATAGAAATTACTCAGATGAATAGAAGAGAAAATACAGTACTTAAATAACACTATCTTAGAAAAATTAGTTGAACAAACCATCAATGAATTCTCTAGAAAATATCCCAAGACCAGATGTATTGACAAGTGAATTCTATCAAACCTTTAAACAGAAAATCCCAATACTACATGAACTATTTGGAAAACAGCTAAAGAAGGAGTCCTACCTCATTCCTTTTATGACACAAATATGGTTTTGATACCTAAGCCAGAGAGGTCAAAAACAAAGAATGAAAACTATAGATCAATTTTCTTAATGCATATCAATGCAAAAAAAAATTCAATACTAGCAAAGATATTAGAGATATATCACAAAGTTCATAAACTATCATCTTGTGGAATTCATATAAGAATACAAGACTGGTTCAATATTAGGGAAAATATCAGCATAATTGACCATATCAAAAGTAAAACCACAAAAATCATATGATTATATCAATAGATGAAGAAAAAGTGTTTGACAAAATACAATAGCTATTTCTATTAAAAATACTAGAAAGCATAAGAATCAATGAAGCCTTTCCTCTTTCCTAAAACAAGTGGTATCTATCTAAAACCAAGAGCAAGTATTATTTGTAACAGGGATAAACTTGAAGCCTTCCCAATAAAATCTAGAGTGAAACAAGGATTTCCATTACCACCACTATCATGCAATATTTAACTAGAATTGCAAGCTATAAAAATAAGGCAAGTAAAAGAAGTTGAAGGAATAAAACTAGGCAATGAGGAAACAAAAGCATCACTCTTTGCAGGTGATAGGACAGTATACTTAGTTGAAACTAAGTTGAAACAATTAACGACTTCAGCAAAATTACAGGATATGCAATAAACCCAAAAATAATTATCAGTGTTTCTATATAGTACCAACAAAACCCAGCAGCAAGAGATAGAAAGTGACATTTCATTTAAAATAATTGTAGAGAATATAAAGGGCTTAGAAGCATATCTGTCAAGACAAACCATGGGATTGTATATACATAATTATAAAATACTTTTCACACAAATAAGTACAGATCTAAATAATTGTAGAAATGTTAACTGCTCATGGTTAGGCTGAGTCAATATAATAAACATGACAATTATATCTGTTAATTTATTTCTTCTATGCCATACCTATCAAATTACCAAAGAATTATTTTATAGAGCTAGAAAAAAATAGCTTTCAAATTCTTCTGAAATAACAAAATATCAAGAAAATCAAGCAAATCAATTTTTTGAAAAATCAGGAAGGTCACCTAGTAGTTTGACATCTCAAACTATGTTACAAAATGATAATCATCAAAACAATTTGGTATTGCCTAAGAAACAGAGGAGTGGTTCAGCGCAATAGATTAGGTATACAATTCACAGTAGTAAATGATTACAGTAATCTAGTGTTTGAAAAACTCAAAGATCCAAACTTTTGAGGTAAGAATTCATCATCTGACAAAAATTTTTGGGAAACTGCAAAGCAGATTGGCACAAATTAGGCACAGACCAACATTTCATATGTATGCCAAGAAAAGGTGAAAATACATGTTTAGAGATAAAGGGTGATATTACAAATAAATTAGGGAAGCATAACAAATATGTACCTTTAGGATCTTTGTTTAGGGGAGAGTTTATGGCCAAACAAGAGATAGTGAGGATTATTGGAAGTAAAATATATGATTTTTTCATTTATGTGAAATAAGAAAAAAAAAACCTTTACACAAACAAAACTACTGCATCCAAAAATTAGAAGGAAAACAGGAACTCAGAGAAAAGTAGAGAAAGTTTCTCTGTTAAAGGCCTAATTTCTCAAATATATTGGGAATCAAGCAAAATTTATAAAAATAAAATAAAATTGATTCCCCAGTTGATAAATGGTTAAAAGATATAAACAGGCAGTTTTCAGAATAAAAATGAATAGTCACATAAAAAAGATGCTCAAAATTGCTACTGATTAGATAATTGCAAATTAAAACATCTCTGAGACACCACCTCACACTTATCAGATTGTCTAACATGACATAAAAGGAAAATAACAACTGCTGAAGGGGATGTGGAAAAATCAAGATGCTAATTCACTGTTGGTGCGGTTGTGAATTAGTCCAACCATTCTGGTGAACAATTTGGAACCACACTCAAAGGCCAATAATATTGTACATACTATTTGACTCAGCAATACCACTATTATCTATACCCCCAAAGAGGTCAAAGAAAAGGGAAAAGGACCTATTTACACAAAACAACATTGATAGCACAGATTTTAGTAGTAGTGAAGAATTAGAAATCAAGGAGATGCAAAACAATTGACAAATGGCTGAAAAAGTTGTATTATATGATTGTAATAGAAGACTGTAGTACTATAAAAAATGATGACAGGATGATTTCTGAAAAATCTGGGAAGACTTACATGAACTGATGCAAAGCAAAGTGAGCAGAGCCAGGAAAACATTGTACATAGTAATAGGAATATTTTAAGGATAATCAACTGTGAAAAATTTATCTATTCTGATCAAGACAATGACCCAAGACAATTCCAAAGAATGAATGATGAAAGATCATATTCAACTTCCAACAGAAAACTGATGAACTCTGAATGTGGACAAAGCATACTTGTTTCTACTTTATTTTTATTATTTTGGGAAGGGTTTCTTTAGCAATATGACAAATACGGAAATGTTTTATATGACCTCACAAGTATAATTGCTATCAAACCGTCTTCTCAGAGAGTCAAGGAACAAAAGGGAGGGAGAGAATTTGGAACCCAATTTTTTTTTTAAATATCATGTTACATTTTCATACATGTAATTGGAAAGTATTTGACAAAACAAATGGAAATAGAATACAACGTAGATAATTTTAATTTGTGTTTTTTTAAGTCAATGTGTGGCCCTTAGGGATGTTTTTAATTTGAATTTGATCCTACTCAAAAATTTATAATTCAGGACCCTATTGTCGGTCTAGGCAACACAATTACAGGTTTGCCACTGTGTAGAGCTCCAGTAGACAGGGGCTGACATCAGATACTATGAGCTAGCTGGAATACTCTGCAGGTGCAGAGTGTCAAAACTGTTGATTCCCTTATCCATAGTCACTGCTCTCTGGTAACATGCATTTGGACATTATCCATTGTTCTGCTCTGAAGTCAGAACTACAAACCTCGAAGCCCACTCATATCTCTGACTGACATCCCTCTCGGAGTCAGAGTGAAAGAATAGCATATCCACCACCATTTTATAGTCCCTTTGTTGTCACTTGCTTAATCAGCTGAAACCACTGTCTTTCATGGGGGAAAAATAACCCACTGTAATTTCTTCTTAGACTTTGGGATGACTACTTGGTCTGGTGCTTTTTAGGTCTTTCTTCAAGTACTTTTGGGAAAGTGTTAGGATTAACACCCTCCTCCTCTACTACCAGCTTTGCAGACTTTTAGGTGTGTGTAGTTATTTAATGAAAGAAATTACTCCAGTTTCTTGAAAAATCCATATTTTTTCATTAGGGATTAAATTCAGGTTTTTTTTTTATCATATTCTAACCAAATATTCTTTCCTTTTTTGGATTATTTTATTTCTATTGTTTTTTTTTTATTTTTCATGGATAAGGAGTGTGTTGCTTTCTACAAATTGACTATCTCATAATCAAAGATTTTTTTTCTCTTTATTATTCCAGATTTTTTTGTTTAGCATTAGCATTCTGACATAAAAACTGCACGCTTTGTCTTTTAAAATTCAAGATATTTCTTTGTAATCTGAAGGTTATATGGAATATTCCGTTCTAAATTTTTATTCATTTTTTAAAGTTTTATTTGAATTACTTCTTGTAGTATGATGATCACATTTTTATTCATATTTTTGTTCTAGAAGATTTATTTTTGAAACAACGATCTGCATACTGTCTTCTAAATTAGTTGTTTTGCTTGATTTATAGTTTATGTGACTTTCCAGGGGGGTTTTGTTGTTGTTTGTATTTTTGTGGTTTTTCCATTTTCTTTCGGGTCCTATTTTTAGTTCAAAATCAATTAATTTCTTATGTGAACCTCCAGTATTTTGAAAAATTTCTCCATTATGTGTTCTTAATGTGTATTCTCTTGTTTCTTGTCTTGTTGATTTTTTTTTTTTTATTTGAGCATTCTGGTTACAATCCTAATGGCCGTCTGAATTTCTTATTTTAATACTTTCATTTCTCTTTCACATAATTTTGGAGTTTGGGGTTGTTGTGTATTTCTTCAAAACTTATTGTCTTGCTTTGCTTTTCATTTTGGGTTTTTGGTTTGGTTTGGTTTCTCTTTAATCAATCAATAAAGTAAGATAGGAGGAGGTTAATTTATGAAGAATCATAAATGTGAAGCAGAGGATTTTCTATTTAATCCTGCAGGTGATAGTAAACCCCTGAAGCTGGTTGAGTATGGGGATGACATGGTCAGACCTGTACTTTAGGAAAATAACATTATTTGCTGAATGGAGGATGACTTGGAGTGGGGAAACCTAAAAGCAAGTAGATCTATCAGCAGTATATTGAAATAGTCCAGTTATGAGGTGATGAGGGCCTAAATAAGAGTGTTGGCAGTTAAGAGGAAAGATGAGTCTTTGGGAGATTTTGCAAGTGTGAAATTGGCAAGCCTTGGTAACAAATTGGATATGGAGTGAGGAGAAGTGAGGAGTTGAAAATGACTCCAAGATTGTGAGCCTAAGGACTAGAACAGCAGTTCTCAACCTGCGGGTTATGTTCAATTTGTAACAATGAAAATACATCCTGCATATCAGATATTTACATTATGATTCACAACAGTAGCAAAATTACAGTTATGAAGTAGCAATGAAAATAATTTTATGGTTGGGGGTCCCCATAACGTGAGTTACTGTATTAAAGGGTCGCGGCATTAGGAAGGTTGAGAACCACTGGACTATAAGAATAATAAAGTCCTCTATGATAATATGGAAGATGATATGCTGAGTTTTAAGATGTATACTGGACATCTGGTTTGAGATGTCTGAAAGGCAAATGGAGATATAAGATTGGAGGTCAGCAGAATAGTTGGGCTAGAATGGGTAGGTTTGAGAATTGTAAGCATAGAGACATTAGCAGGGATGAAGGTAGGGGGTTTCTTGTTTTGTTTTTAAGATGGGAAGACGGGCATGTTTGTGGATAGTAAGGGATTCACCAGTCGACAGGGAGTGACTGAAAGAAGACTCTTTTGGAGGAGATGGGAAGGAATGAGGTTGCTTGAGCTGGTAGAGGGATTATCTTTGTAAGGAACAAGGCCACCTCATCCTATCAGACTGAGTTGAAGGAGAAAATAGAAGTTATCTGAAATAAGGAAAATGAGATAAGAGGGAAGTTTTGGCTTTGATTTTAGCACATAAGCTTTTTATATGAGTTTTAATCAATCAAGTTCCCAGTTTATTGAAGTTTGTTTATTGTCATTTCTTGAATTAAATTTTATCAGAGATGGTTCAGTGCAAGGTAATGTTGGTGTATTCATCTCTATTTTTTAAAATTTCTATAATTATTGAATAATTCTCAGTTTATAAGTATATTTATCTGAGTTCATTCTCTCTATGTCTGCAAAACTTTCAGGAACAAGGGAGATTTTTTTAAAAGTCCCCAAAATTTCCTTGGGGTGGATATTTACATTCTGATCATGAAGATGCCCCCATCATATGGGCTTTTCTAGATTTCTGTTGACTATGGATTTGGTATATCTTTGCACCACAAAAAGAAATTTCATCAGAACAAAAAAATTTCCCAGTATTCAGCATTTCTTTCTTCGTAATCTTTGTCCAAAAAAAAGGTTTTCTCCTTTGACTATAGCAGTTAACATCTCTTTTTTGTATTTTGGGTTTTTTTACTGATCTTTTCTCTAATGCTCCAATTTCAAGAAACTTATACGTGCTCTAGAAGAATCAGTAAAAACCCCTCCAGATGACAGGTGCCTATGAAGATCTTGCTTATGTACTGATAAAATGAAAACACAATTCTTCCAGAATTAAAGAATTTTTTTAAAATGGAAATGGAATATAGCAACATTGCCTTATACTATACCACATCTAATAAGTTACTTTTTAACAGCAATAATTATTCATTTCTTGGCATTGAATATTGCTTTTTGTTGAACTTCTGGAAAACTGATCCTATTGTTTGTGGGATTGAATGATCCTTGAAACTCTTGATTCCCCCACACACAAAGAATTACTGAAATATCTAATAGTCATGGAAGTGTGCTCTTTGGATCTACAACTTTTATATATTTATATTTTGTACATATAATATTATTTATATGTAATATATATATAAAATATATAATAAAAATCAATTTAAAAATAGAAAAAAACATTGTTATCGTATGTATATTTGGCACTAGATGTCAAATGACACATAACATAATACTCAATTTACAAACAACTAACTTAAGGTACGAAAATCTGCTTAATTAAGTTTCATCAGGTAAAGGCCAGATGTTCCGAGTCAGTCTAGTATCAAAGGAAGAATATAGTCCTTTCATTATTGTCACAAAATGAAATCATCTTGAAACCATTGCCTTTCCCAAGAAATTTGAACACAATTTAAGTGGCAAAATCTCAGGTTTGAATTTGAACAAAATGCAAGTCCTATATCAGTTATTTATAGTAATATTAATTTTATTATGTTAGATTAGACTTGTTCTGTTTGGTACCACACAGAAAATCAGGAGCAATTGGGTGGAAATGGAAGAGTCAAGTTTAGGAATAATGTCATCAAAAAAATTTCTAACAGTTACAGTTATCCTAAAATAAATGGCTTCCTTTGAGAGGTGATAGGTTTTTCTTCTTTCATTCAGAGGTTGGATGACCAGTTGTCAGACATATTATAGTAAGGATTACTTTAGTTTAGAGGTTGGACTAGATAGACACTAGGTCCCCTCAACTCTCCAATTTTATGTTTCTATTATTTTTGCTTCTGAAATTGACATTGCTTTGACTTGTTTGTTTTTGTTTTTTCTGCCAAATCTTCCTTCATTCATACACTGCCACTAAATGTAAACCTGGAGTGATGAAGAACTGGGTTCAAATCTTATCTGACAAAGTAACTGTGTGATCTTGAGTGAGTTACTTAATTGGTACGAGTCAGTTTCATTAAATTCAAAATAAGGATAATAGTGAGACCTACCTCAAAGAGGGGCCAAGAGCTTATAGTGAAGTAGTTTATGTGAAGTACTTTGCAAACCTTATAGGATTACACAAATGTGAGCTTTGGCAATTGGTGTGAGAATAACAATGATTACAGACAATTCATAACAATGATTTTGGTTCTTCACATCATACACATTATCAGATCCAAGGGAGTATGAAAATGACAATATTTCTGTCAAGCAACTATCAAAACAAATTATGCCAAAATTAAATGATAAAAGAAGAAAGAGAAATTAGAAACATTTATTCACATGAATAAAAAATCACTATCCAATTAAATAGCATGCTAAAGGGAAAAAAGATATGCTTGTTACATGGAAGATAAGTCTTTGAAAGCTATGCTCCCTTTTTCTCAAGGAGGAATGTTTCCATTTTAGCTCTGTTGAATGACTGACCTGGCATTTTACTTTTAAAAGATAGAGCAGAACTCATCTAGCATATAGTATAGGTATAGTATAGGTACCAGAAATTGGAGAGGGGGAAAAAAACAGCTGTAATTCTGCCTTTAGTTATGAAGATGAAAAGTAATTTTCAGTATTATCCTGTTACGTGTTGAAATTAAGGGCAAACAATAAAGCACTCTCTAAGCTGGGGCAGATGAAGAATCCTGACTCATATATTCAACTTCTTAAATAATTGAACTTTTAAAAATCCTATGTCTGCCAACATTCTTCATGGTTTTTTACTTTTCATATAATTTAGAGAAAAAGTAGAGATATCCATTCTGTTCTCCAGAAGAAACAAAGAAATACTTCATCATGACCTTCCTCTACCTCATCTACAAATATGTGAATGAAAGACATCAGTATAATATTTTCAGAAAGTCAACTTTGCTCAGAAGAATGTTTAGAAAGCAATAAGAAGAACCCTACGAATTAGTACTATAAGTATTATTGTACCTATTTTAAAGATTAAAAACTGAGGTCCAGAGAAGTTAGGTGAGCTGACTATAATAACAGCTAATGTGACAATCTAAAGCTCAGAAAGGATATTTTTGGAGTTTAGAAAAGAGTCCTTTTTGTCCAAGAACCTTAAAGCAAAGCAAGACTTTATTAAGCTCATAACCAGCAAAATCAAGCTTGAATTCAGCAACTATCAAGTAATTATGTATCTGGAATTATTGTGGGAAGGAGAACAGAAAGATAAATTTCTGCAAAAAGCTTAGTTCTCCCACAAATAGAATTAAGCTTGGAAAAGAGCAGATTCTATGAAGTCCGACACACTTAGCAAGTTTCCCAAACCCAATCTACAGCTTGGAAATAGGGTAGAGACATTTGGCTCCTACAATCATGTAATGTAGAGCTAGAAGGGATTGTAGAGATCATGTCGTCCTATCTCCATCATTTCACAGATGATAAATAGTGGGCAAGATAGGATGTTTTACATTTAATAAGGAGCAGAGCAGTACATAAAATGGAGGCACTTCAGTTGTAAGAAGGCTACAGTTCTGAAGTAAAGGTCTTTGTCCTATAAACTCCCAACCAAAAGAACTTCAGCAATAAACATATTCTGGTCTAGGAGGAAGGGGACAGAATTGGGAATAATAATTGATGAATGGTATCAAGAGAAATATTTCTGCTCATTTCGTAGAAAATGATCCAGTCATTTAGTAATAGTCAAAATTATAAAATAAAATTGGATAAACAAAACTACAAAATTCTTGAGAACAGAGACTTTTTTTAAAATTTTTATCCCCATATTCTAACATTGTGCCTTGAATCACTGCTTGTTAAACTGAATTTAGTAATAATTTACTCCCTCCACCCAAAAACAGATGTAGGTGGCCTACTATAATCGGATCTTAAACTAATAATCAAAATTATTTGCCATTAATTAAAAATGGAAAAACAGCCTGGTGGAATAGTCTGCATACGTAAGCTCCAGAAGCAAATATATCTAGTAACCCAGTATTCAATGAACCAGAAAGCATAAAAAATGAGCTTCAAAGATGCCAAGGTTACACACACAGAAAGTGACAGAGCTAAGAATAGAACTTGGGTCCTCTGACATCTAGATCTAGCATTTTCCTATTGCACCCTAGCATATTTAATGTTATCTAGTCTGAATATCAGTCCAATCTCTTCCTTTCACCTCCTTTTTTCCTCCAATAGAACTAAATTACTTTTTTTTTCCTTTTCTTTTCTCATAATCTATAAGTCTCTTTGAGTTTTAATGATCTTAGTATTTTTCTTAGAGGGCTATAGCAAGTTTTTTTATTCAGCTTGGTTGAGGATTTTGCTGTGCATTAACATCAGTCACTTCTGACAACTCTACATTTTCTTTCCCATCATAATTATTTGTTTTTGTATCTTCAAAATTTCCTTCTGGAGAGCTTCTTATCACTCCCAAGTCATCTTCTTCTGTAGAGATTTAATCCATAGGATTCTACTTATCCCTTCTCTGAACCCTTTGAAATCTGTTTTTCCCAAATTTAGGGTACAAATGAGATAGACTATGCTGATTTTCTTCTTCTCTATAATAAGTTCTAAAAATAAATTGTCCTTTCCCTTTAGTGTTTTTTTTAAATTTCTGTCTCTGCAAACAGTTTTTTTTTTCTCTTGTTGGTGAGAATCAGATAGTGGATTTAAGTTCCCTTTATTGGTTCTACCACTTTTTGAAGAATGAAGTAATTCTCAAGACAAAACTCTTCTTTCAGCAGAAAGAAAATTTCCAACAGATGTCTATATAATTGAACTTCTCTAACACATAGATCCTGTCCCTAACATTACTATATCATGCCTTCAAGTCAGGTTTGAGAACAGTCTTGAAGGAAATGTTGTCAGTCAACCAATAAACGAATTGGAAGGAAATCAATATGTACAGTAAGATTGTGATTATTATGCAAAGGAGGGAGGGCTCACCAGGAGAGAAGCAATTCAAGTCCTTCTTAAGTCCTTCATCATGGAGGTAATGCAAGAGTGCCAGAGAACTGAGACAGTGAAATTTAAGGGACTAACAGATGGTCTCAGGGGACATGTTTTTAACCTAATATGTTTCTTGAAATAGAGCACTCCATTGCTTGTCATTTCCAAAACCAACTTGCCTGCATCCTGGCCAACCTCCTTATGTATATCCCACTGGAATATGGATTCTGCTCCTAGAACCCTGGGGTCTTGTACATGAACATACTC
This sequence comes from Pseudochirops cupreus, assembly GCA_028627135.1. Taxonomy (NCBI): domain Eukaryota; kingdom Metazoa; phylum Chordata; class Mammalia; order Diprotodontia; family Pseudocheiridae; genus Pseudochirops; species Pseudochirops cupreus. The sequence goes on along the minus strand of CM053580.1, from coordinate 423,883,122 downwards.
TGCCCAGAATCAGGCCTTTACCTCCCTTCACAACTACTTCCAAAATGTCATGCCTCGTCTCCCCTACCTTTTTGGTTTCTCTTTAAAGTGTTACCTTCCCCCATTAGAATGTATGTCCCATGAAGGAAAGGAAGGACTGTCTTCCTTACAATTATATATAGTAAGTGCTTAATAAATAATTTATCATTCATAGTGTAAACCACTTTCATGATGTAGAAGTATTTGGGGCAACTATGTCAAGTTCTTTAATACCCTATTACTAGAGATTTAAAACAATAGGGACTTTAGATTTTAGAGTAAGACTTTAGAAGGCTGCTTCAGGGCTCAACAATCAAAGAGGCAGTAGCTGTGAAGTAAATGAATACTGCCAAGCTAATCCAGTGATTGGGTATTTGGAATATGATCAAACCCTAAGGCTGCATCTCCTCAGGTCTACATCACAGAGATTTTTTTAAAAAAAAGGCTGATTCAGTTCAACCACTTGTATTCAAGGAAGCCTAGGCCATGTCTGTTGGAAGTTATCCCTGCAATATAGGCAAAGAAGGCTTGGACAAGAGATTGAGGTACGGTCTTTCATGAAGATGAACAATAGAGTGTAGACAAATATATCTACATACTTTATGTTGTGAGAACTCATCTAAATAAGGTTAGCATATTGTTCTGTTTATTCTTCCAACTCTTGACATATGATCTGTCTCCAGACAGCAAACATGTATCTACTTTATAATTCCCTAAGCAAGCAGATACTTCCGCCTCAAAACATCTTTCCCCTCTACATAGTAAAAAGTTTCAATTTTTTTTTTTTAGTTCAAATGTTCCATGGTCTTTCTTCCTCTCTTTTGCCTCTAGGGAGCATTTTTCTACCCTTTACCCTCTTTCTATAGGTTGTTATTCCCTACCTATCACTCCAGATCTTCTACTTCTTTCTTTTCACAATGAAACTCTAACATCAGGATTTTTCAAAGTTATCTATTGTCCTGGACAACCTGGAATTTGGACAGGCATCCATCCTCTCTAGAGATAACTGCCTACATAATTACAAGGACTCACAAGGACTCAAAATGACTTAGTTAAATATTTTGACTAAATGACTTTGAACTAAAAAGAGAAGTGAAGAAGGAAAACTGCCAATATAGTTCTGCCAAAGCCTATTATCATAGGTTGCAGTGGGAACTAAACAGGGAGAGGTAAATGCTGAAAAATTAATTTCTCAAAATTTAAGCAATTTCTTTTTTAGTACAGGAAGAAAAGAAGAGCTACCTAAGGAGAACAATATGGATGCAGAGTTAATCCATTTATAAGCTCACAATATATTTACATACATACATAGATATATGCAAACATGTATATGAGATAGGATATATACATATATGTATATATGAGACATATGCATGTGTATATGTAAGATACATACAAATTTGTATGTATGTGGTACATATATATACATGCATAGACATGTGTGTATGTGAGATACACACACATATATGTATATATGAGATAGGAAGCAAGTTTAAGTAGCTATGGATAAATTAAAAATAATTCTTTGGTCTCTTAGATTTGTGTGAGGAGTGCTTAAATCCAAAATGAGTTCATGTTATTTATGAGTGCTAAGGACATAAAATGGGAGATTTTTGTTTTTTATGGTAAAATAAATTGCAGCAAGAGATTAATAAAACACTATTTCTCATGATGGACAGAATGGGGATAAAAAACAATGGAGAAAAGATTCACCTACTCACTTGTTTTTCTTGTTTTCTTTGCTAAAGTGAATGATCTTTGACTTGGGAGAAGAAAGCAAAAATGATTAGCATAAATAAGTGGGGAGCATCAGAAAAATCAAAATGTCATTAATAAGTTCAAATATCTGAATCTAAATGAATCACATTCCAGAATACTAAAAGAAATTACAGAGTTGATTTCAGAGCCACTATCATTGATATTTTAAAGATCCTAGAGAAAAAAAGAAATGTCATAGAGTTGAAAACAGATAAAATTTCCCTAATTTTCAAAAATAGAAAATGGAGAGAGTCTTATATACCACTGGACTTGTCTTAAAATCCTAGTAAAATTCTAGAATATAGCATTAAGAGTATAGTTTGTGAATACTTATTAAGGAAAACAGCAATTTTTAGAATCTGGCACAGCTTTATGAAGAATCACATATATACACTCAAGCTGTGGGCTGGGCCAAAGCTCAAAGCCCATCACATGGGTCTCTTAGGGGGTTGTGAAGATCTTCAAATTCCCTTAACATTAGAGTTGTGGTATGTGATTATGATGGAATACTATTGTACTATGAGAAATGATGAGCAGCTCAGAATTGGCTTAAGGAGGGAATAATATATACACTCAAATGGGCATGGAAATCTATCTTGCCCTACATGAAAGTAGGGGGAAGGGAGTGAGAGGGGGAGAGCAGATTGGGGGAGGGAATAATCAGAAGCAAACACTTTTGAGGAGGAAAAGGGTAAAAGGAGAAAATAGAATAAATGGAGGGGTTGGATGGAATGGAGGGAAATATGGTTAGTCTTTCACAAAATGACTATTATGGAAGTGTTTTGCATGATTACACAAGTAATATAATGAATATAAGTATATTACATAAGTATAATTGCTTGCCCTCTCAATGATGGTGGGTGGGGAGGGAGGAAGGGAGAGAATTTGGAACTCAAAGTTTTAAAAATAAATGTTAAAAATTATTTTTACATGTAACTGGGAAATAAGATACACAGGTAATGGGGTATAGAAATCTATCATACACCAACAGAAATTAGAAGGAGAAGGGGATAAGAGAGGGGAGTGATAAAAAGGAGGGCTGATTGGGGGAAGCGGCAATCAGAAGCAAAGCACTTTTGAGGAGGAACAGGGTAAAAGGAGAGATCATAGAATAAATGGGGGTAGGGGAAATAGGATGGAAGGAAATACAGTTAGTAACAGTAATTGAAAAAATTTTGAAGCAAGTTTCTCTGATAAAGGTCTTATTTCTCTAACATATAGAGAATTGTGTCAAATTTACAAAAAGAAAAGTCATCCTCCAATTGATTAATGATCAAAGGTTATGATCAGTTTTCAGACGAAGTAATTAAAGCTACCTATAGACATATGAAAAAGGAAAGTCTATACATCCAACTGGAACTTGAGATACACAGGCACTGCAGTTGGGAGATCCATTCTGCCCTACCAAAAAGTGACATAGGAAAGAATAGACTGGGGGAGGGGGAAACACTGGGATGGCTGTTTTGGGGTGGTGGGTGGGGGAAAGACGGGGAGAAAATATGTAACTCAAAAAAAATTTAATAAAATAAAAAAATAAAATAAAAATAAAAAAAAGAAAAAGGAAAGTCTAACTCTATGAATTTGAGAAATATAAGTTAAAACAATTCTGAGGTATAACCTAATACCTATTAGATTACATAATTGGACAGAAAAGATAAATGACAAGTGTTGGAGGGGATGTTCAGAAAATGAGATATTAATGTATTGTTAACAGAGTTGTGGATTGATTCAACCATTCTATAGGGCAATTTGGAACTATGCCCGAAGGTCTATAAAACCAAGCAGACTCTTTTGACCAAGCAATATCACCACTAGGTCTGTATCCCAAAAGAGATTAAAAAAAAAAAAAAGGAAATGAACTCATGTGTACAAAAATATTTATAGCAGCTGTTCTCCATGGGTAAAGAATTAGAAGTTGAGGGGATGCCCAACAATTGGGGAATGGCTGAATAAGTTGTGACATGTAATTGTGATGGAATACTATTGTACTAGGAGAAATAATGAGCTGGATGCTGTGAGAAAAACCTAGAAAGACTTACATGTGTTGATTCAAAGTGCAATGTACTGTGCACCAAGTAACAGCAGTATTATAAGATGATCGGCTGTGAACGACCTAACTATTCTCAGTGATACAGCAATCCAAGACAACTCTGAAGGACTTAGGATAGAAAATGCTATATATCCCCAAAGAAAGAACTGATGGTGCCTGAATAGACATTAAAGCAATTTTTGTTTTGTTTTGTTTTTTAATTTTTTTTAATTTTTCTTGAGTATTTTTCTTGTCTATGTTTTCTTTCATAACATGACTATTATGAATATGTTTTGCATGACTACACAAGAATAACCTATATGGAATTGCTTGCCTTCTTAATAGGAGGGAGTGCAGAGAGAGGAAGAGAGAGAATTTAGAATTTAAAGGTTTAAAAACAAATGTAAAAATTATTTTGACATGTAACTGGAATGTAGTAAAATACTAAAATAAAAACTTTAAAAATTTTATCTTTTTAAAAAGAAAAACTACTTTTTATTAAATCAGTGTTTGATTTTTTTAACATCTAATTTTGTTAATTTCTTATTTTATTTTCAGAATTTCTATTTTGATGTTTAATTGTTTGTATTTAATTTAATTAATGCTATTTTCTAGTGGGCTTTTTTAGATCCATGTACAGTTTGTTGTTCTGTTCTGTCTTTAATTTATGAAAGAATTTAGAGATAATAAAATTCTTCAAATTCCTGCTTTAGCAGCATACCATAAATTTTGGTATTTTGTCTATTGTGCCTTTATCTTTAAGGAAGTTATTGGTTGTTTCTGATTTGTTCTTCGACCCGCCCATAATACAGGCTTAAGTTATTTAGTTTTTAGTTTCTTTCATCTTTGTTTCAAAGGTCCTTTATTTAATATAATTTTAATGTATCATTGGTAAAAGATTTGCTTAATATTTCTGCTTATGAGATTTATAATCTCTAATACAGAATAATTTTGGGGAATGTATTATACATGACTGATAATAGGTATATTCTTTTCTGTTTACATTCAATATTCTCCAGAAGTCTAGCACTTTTTTAAAAAATCTATTTAACTCTTTCTAAAATTCTATTCATGTCCTTAACTTCTTCCTTTTAATTTTAATTTTTGGGGGTTTCTATTTCTCAAGATGTGAAGGAGTAAACTGAGCTCTCTCACTATTTTCATTTTCCTGTCTATTTCTTCCTGTAATTCATTCAACTTTTCCATTAAAAGTCTAGATTCTATGCCACTTGGTGCATATAGGTTCAGTATTGATATTGATTGTCTAAATTACTTTTTAGCAAAATGTAGTTTCCCTCCTTACCATTTATCTTCATTGTTTTGTTTAAGAACATGATTACTACCTGTGTTTTTTTGTTTTTTTTTTTACCTCAGCTAAAGTATAATAGAATTTTTCAGCCTTTTATTTTAACTCAGTGTATATCTTTCTGTTTCAACTGTGTTTCCTGTTAACAACATATTATTGGTGGATTCTGGTTTCTAATCCACTCTCCTATCCTCCTTTATTTTATAGGTGAGTTCATTCCATTCAAATTTATGATTGCTAACTGTGTATTTCCCTTCTTTCTATTCTATTATACTTATTTTCCTCTTTTTTCTTTCCTCCTGATCGCTCTTTAAGAGTTTCATTGGCAAGACAGTAGCAAATGACTGTAGTAATCTACTGTCTGATAAACCCACAGACTCAAGCTTCTGGGATAAGAACTCACTATTGGTCAAAACTTCCAGGACAACTGGAAAATAGTATGACAGAAACTAGGCATACACCAACATTTCATACTTTATGCTGGAAAAGGTCTAAATAAGTACATGATTGAGCCATAATGAATGACAGTATAAAGAAATTACGAGAGCAATCTATGGAGAAGGGAAGAATTTATGATGAAACAAGAAAAAGAGAACATTATCAAATGCAAAATGGATAAAATTTATTACATTCAATTAAAAAGTGTTTGCACAAACAAAACTAATGCAACTAAGATTAGAAGGAAATCAGGAAGCTGGGATGAAATTTTTACACCAGTGTTTCTAATAAATGTCTCATATCTAAAATATATAGAAAACTGAGTCAAATTTATAAGAATATAAGTTATTTCCCAATTGATAAATGTTCAAAGGATATGAACAGGCAATTTTCAGATCAATAAATTAAAGCTATTTGTAATCATCTGGAAAAAATGCTCTAAATTGCTATAAATTACAGAAATGCAAATTGAAACATCTCTGATGTACCACCTCAAACCTATCAGATTGGCTAATATGACAGAAAAAGAAAATGATAAAAGTTGGAGAAGATGTGGGGATTGAAAAAACTAACGCATTGTTGGTGGAGTTCTGAGCTGATACCCTTCTGTAGAGATATTTGGAACTATGCCCAAAGGGCAATAAAATTGTCCATACTCTTTAATCCAGCAATACCACTACTAGGTCTGGATTCCAAAGAGATCATAAAGAAGGAGACAGGACCCACATGTACAAAAATACTTAAAGCAGCTCTTTTTGTGGTGACTAAGGATCAGAAATTAAAGGGATGCCCATCAGTTAGGGAATGGCTGAACTGGTATACAAATGTAATGGAATACTATTATTCCATAAGAAATGATGAGCAGGATGATCTAGGTATAAAGGCTGATACTGTAAATAATCTGGGGAAGCAAGGAATAGTTTACTTGTCAGATGTATAGAACAGGAAGGACTTTATGACCAAAGAAGAATTAGAGAGCATTATAAAATGCAAAATGGATAACCTTGAGTACATTAAATTGAAAAGTTTCAGTACAAAGCCAATGTAACCAAGATTAAGAGGGAAGTGGGAAATTGGGAAAGAATATTAACAACCAATGTCTCTGATAAAGGCCTCATTTCCAAAATTTACAGGGAATTAAGTCAAATTTATAAGAATACAAGTCATTCCCCAATTGATAAATGGTCAAAGGATATGAACAGGCAATTTTCTGAGGCAG
>CM053580.1:423843316-423875854 GCA_028627135.1 Pseudochirops cupreus | reverse complement strand
AACACGCTATCGTTCTCTTTCATGTCTGGTTTTGCTCTTTTTTCCCAGTGATCACTCATTGGTTACAACCCTTCTATATAACCAAATTATTGTACAATGTGAAAGTATTTGCAGATCCTATACATGATTGAATGCCACCATGGGGGGGAGGGGGAAGAGAGGGGAGAAAATCTGAACCTCAAATGATTGTGGAACTGAATCTTGTAAACTAAAAGTAAATAAACAATTCATTCAAAATAAAAAAGGAATGATGAGCAGGAAAATTTCAGAAAAACCTGGAATGATTTACATGAACTGATGCTGAGTAAAGTGAGCAGATGCAGGAGGAAATTGTGCACAACAACAGCAACATTGTATGATAATTAACTATGACAGACTTAGCTCTTCTCAACAATACAATGATCCAAGACAACTCCAAAAGACACATGATAAAAAATGCTAACTACATCCAGAGAAAGAACTACGGAGTCTGAATGAAATACTATTTTCATTTTTGTTGTTGTTTTTTTCTTTACCATGATTTTTCTCTTTTGTTCTCATTCTTTTTTCCAATTTATTTACTTATTTTTAATATTCAACATTCATTTCTACAAGATTTTGAGTTACAAATTTTTCTCCAAATCTTTGCCCTACACCCCACCTCAAAATAGCTAGCCTACTGAATACCCCATTCCCCAATCTGTACTCTTTTATATCCTCTCCATATCCCGTCACCTTTCTAGAAAGGCATGATGCATTTCTATATTCCAGTGCCTGTATATCTTATTTCCTAGTTGCATATAAAAAGAAAAACAAACAATTTTTAATACACATTTGTTTTTAAACTTTGAATTCTACATTTTTTCCCTTCTTCCCTCCTCACCCACTCCCACTGGGAAGATAAGCAATTCAGAACAGATTGTACATGTGTAGTTACACAAAACATTTCCATAGTAGGTATATTGTGAAAGACTCCATCCTATCCCACCCTTCATTTATTCTATATTCTCCTTTCACCCTGTCCCTTTTCAAGTGTTTGCTTCTAACTACCCTCTCCCCCAATCTGCCCTTGCTTCTATCATCCCCCCTCTTATCCCCTTCCCCCCATTTTCCTGTAGGGTAAGATACCCAATTGAGTGCATAAGTTATTTCCTCCTTAAGCCAAATTCAATGAGAGTAAAGTTGTCCCATTGTATTGTACCTTCCTGCTCTTCCCCTCTATTCTGACAGTTCTCTCTTGCCTCTTTTATATAAGATAATTTACCCCAATCTATCTCTTCCTTTCTCCTTCTCCCAATAAATTCCTCTCTCACCTCTTAATTTTATTTTTTAGATATCTCCCTTCATATTTGACTTCTCCTGTGCCCTGTCTATGTGTACACATACATACATATGCGCACCATCAAATACATATTTCTACACACCTACACTCTCCTATGCATAGATATATATGTATATATACAAATATATACATATACATATATATATACACACATACATATATATTCCCTTCAACTGTCCTCATACTGAGAAAAGTCTTATGAGTTGGAAGTATCATTTTTTTCCATGTAGGTATGTAAATAGTTCAACTTTAATAATTGACTTATTATTTCTTTTCCCTGTTTACCTTCTCATGCTTCTCTTGCTTCTTGTATTTGAAAGTCAAATTTTCTGTTCAGCTCTAGTTTTTTCATCAAGAATATTTGAAAATCCTCTGTTTCATTGATTGACCACATTTTTTTCCTGAAGCATTATACTCACTTTTGCTTGACAGATGATTCTTTGTTTTAATCCTAGTTCCTTTGATCTTCAGAATATCATATTCCAAGCCCTTCAGTCCCTTGATGTAGAAGCTGCTAGGTCTTGTGTTATCCTGATTGTGTTTCCACAACACTCAAATTGTTTCTTACTGACCGCTTGCAGTATTTTCTCCTAGAGCTGGGAACTCTGGTGTTTGGCTATTATATTCCTAGGAGTTTTCCTTTTGGGATCTTTTTCAAGAGGTGATCAGCGAATTCTTTCAATTTCTATTTTGCCCTTTAGTTCTAGAATATCAGTGCAATTTTGCTTGATAATTTCTTGAAAGATAGTGTCTAGGCTCTTTTTTTGATCATGGCTTTCAGGTAGTCTAATCATTTTTAAATTATCTCTCCTGGATCTATTTTTCCAGGTCAGTGGTTTTTCCAATGATATATTTCATATTGCCTTCTATTTTTTTCATTTGTTTGGATCTTTTTTATAGTATATACATTTCTCATAAAGTCATTAGCTTCCAAATGCTACAATCTAATTTTGAAGAAATTATTCTCTTCAGTGAGCTTTTGAAATTCCTTTCCCATCTGACAAATTTGGCTTTTTAAGACATTCTTCTCCCCATTGGCTATTTGGATCTCTTTTGCCATTTGGCTTAGTCTGTTTTTTAAGGTGTTATTTTCTTCGACCAGGCTGTTGACTCACTTTTCTTGATTTTCTTGCATCATTCTCATTTTTCTTCCCAATTTTTTCTCCACTTCTCTTACTTGGTTTTCAAAATCCTTCTTGAGCTCCTCCATGGCCTATAACCAGTTCATATTTTGGGGGGGAGCTTTTGATGCAGGGGTTCTGACTTTATTGTCTTCATCCCATCCCATGTTTTGATCCTTTTTGTCCCCAAAAAGGAATCTATGGTAGGACTGCATTTCCTATGCCTGCTCATGTTGCCAGCCAATTACTTGACTTTTGAACTCTTTGGCACAGTAGAACTCTGCTTTCAGAATGGAGAGAGCTTTGTCCCAAGTCACTGGAGTTTTCCCAGCTGCCAAACCAATTAGGAGGGCACCCTCACTGTAGCCCCCACAGGCTTTCGCACCTGGCCACACACCCCAGGATTTCCACCCAAGGCAGTGACTCAGATCCAAGCAGGTCAAAGCAAGAGTGATTACCCTCTGAATGGTCGCTCTGTCCCCCTACGACCTGCAGGCCAGGAGCTCCTGAGATAGCCAGGCTGTGCAGCCACCAAGCCTCAGCTATTTTTTGTTCCTGGGGGCAGGGGCTGGACTATGCTCTTCCATCCAACCCTGTTCCAACAGAGTTTAACACTGAATTTTTACTTTGTCTTTGGTGTTTATGGATTGAGAAGTCTGGAGATCACCACAGCTATTGGTGGTTCACTCTCACAAATCTGCTCCAGCCACTGCTTGTCAGGGATGCCCTGGGGCCAAAACTGCATGGCTCGCACAGGGCTGGTCTTGGCTCCCAGCTGGGTGTGACAGCCCCTTCCTGCCAGCCTGCCAGGCTGCCTTCAGGGGGAGATTTGTTTCTGTCACTTTATGTGTTCTGTAGTTCTAAAATTTGTTTAGAGCCATTTTTTACATGTATTGGAGGAGGTGGAAGCTGGAGCCATGGGAAGTCCTGTTTCTACTCTGCCATCTTGGCTCCACCTCCCTTTGTTCTCATTCTTTTATAACATGACTAATGTGGAAATATGTTTAATATGATTGCACATGAATAACCTACATCAGATTGGTTGCTCTCTTCATGAAGTGGGAGGAAGGAACTCAAAATTTTACAAAAATCAATGCTGAAAATTACCTTTACATGTAATTAGAAAAAATAAAATGCTGTTAGGGAGAGGGGGAAAGTTTGGTTTCCTTCTGACTAATATTTCCCTTAATCTATACTCCATCTCCCTTCCCACACACCTTGCCCTTCTCTTTTAATTTCTTTTTTTCCTCTTTGCTTTTGGGTAAGATGTACTTTTGTATCCAACTCTTTGTATGTGTTTTTCCCTCCTTTAATCTGTTCAGATGAGAGTGAGATTGAAGTGTCATCTGATTCAATTTATTGTCCCCTATTTATTGTATAAACTCTTTTTTTGTGCACTTCATTTATGAGATACTTTCCCTCATTCTTCTTTCTCAGCTTCTTTCCATTCCACACATCTTTCTCATCTATTCTATTCTTTGTTAAGATGATTTAATTCAAAGAGAATTATACCCAAGGCCTCTGTCTAATTAGACTTCCACTATCGTCCCTGCTAATGAAAAAGTTCTGATGACTTAAATGTATCCATGTTTAATCCCTTATGATTTTTCACCCTTCTCTTGACACATATTTATATGACAACTTATTTACTTATCTCTGGTCTTTTCATCAAGAATACTTAGAAGGTATTTGACTGTTAGGTTAGATGTTCATTTTTTTCTTCTATAGAATACACTCTATTTTTCTGGGGTGTTATTTTTAGTTGTAAACGTAGATTCTTCTAGTATATCATACTCCAAGCTCTCAGCTTTAAGATGTTGGTGATTATGAAATCATATAAGACTTTAATTGTGGCTCCTTGGCATTGAAAACCTTCTCTCTGGTTGCTTGAAGTATTTTTTCTATAACATGAGATCTCTGGATTTTGCTTATAGTATTTCTGTGAATTTTCATCTGGGCTAGCTTTTAGGAAGTACATTCTTTTAATTTCTACTTTGCCCTGTGGTTCCAAGATATATGGACAATTTTATTATTTCTTAAAATGTGGTGTCTTGGTTCTTGTCTGCTGTTGTTGTTCATGACATTCATGTAGTCCAATAATTCTCAAATTATTTCCCCTTAATCTCTTTTCTAGGTCCTATAAGACATTTTACATTTTCTTCTATTTTTTTTTATCTTGGTGTTATTTATTGATTTCTTATGAAGTCATCAACTTCCATTTGGACAATTCTATTTTTCAAAGAGTTATTTTCAAGTAGTAAGGTTTTATCCTTCTTTTTCCAAACTATTAATTCTTATTTTTCATCTTCCACAGCTCTGCCCTATATGTATCACCTGTCCCTGGGTGGTGGGTGTCAGAGCTGGCAGATGGCACTTGTACTTATACTCAGCCCTTGTTGAAGTATGCCCTGGGATCTCTTTCTGGCATCCTGTATTGGCCATCTCTCAGTCTCTGAGAGCTGGAATGCTCCCCACCATTGCCATCATGCACTTCTGGCCAGACTCCTGCCCCAATTTTGGCAGACCTCTCTGTCTATCTCCCTAAGCTATTCTGGGCTGGAAAAAAATGACACACTATGACTTTTCTTTTTTACTTTCTTAATCAGAACTGACTCTAATTAATTCTCTAATTCTCTGTGGAGGAGGTATGGAGGAGATGTAGATTCTATTGCTTCTCTGACTCTGCTACCTTGACTCTGTCACCTTCCCTCATTAGATTGTTTAGCACAGTGTCTGGCACATATTAGGCATTTAATAAATGTTTACTGAATGACTGTTAAAGAAAAGAAACTATAATATTTTGTATATAAACAAAAGCCATAAAAAATTAAATAGAAGAAGGCACAACACAGAGAATTGTGTACACTCAGGTGCCCTATAAATTAATGTACTGAGATGAAACCTGAGTCGAATAATAAAAAGTCAGGCTACATGATATAATAAATTCTCTGAACCCAATTAAAGGTCTTTTACCTCCATTCATAGCATTATGAATTCTTTCTGTTGTCTTTTTTTTAAATTAATTTATTTATTTTCTTGTTTACATCATTCATTTCCATGAGTTTTGAGTTACAAATTTTCTCCCCATCTTTCCCCCACCCACCACCCCAAAACAGCCCTATCCTACTATATAACCTCCTCCCCCACTCTGCTCTCTCCTATGTCCTCCACCATCGCCCCTCTGACTTTCTGGTAGGGCAAGATGGATCTCCCTACCGCAGTGCCTGTATATCTCAATTCCCAGTTGCATGTAGTTAATAATAATAATAATTATTATTATATACATACATACATACATACATACATACGTATATATTTAACATTTGATTATAGAACTTTAAATTCTAGATTCTTTCCCTTCCTCCCTCGTCACCCACTCCCACTGGAAAGACAAGCAATTCGATACAGGCTGTACATGTGTAGTTATGCAGAACATATCTCCACAATGGACATATGATTATGTGTCCCTCCTTCCTATCCCCCCCTGCCTTGTTCTATTCTCTACCCTGTCCCTGTCTCTTTACAGAAGTGTGTGCTTCCAGCAATCCTCCCCCTTACCCAGCCCTCCCCTTCTTCTATTGTCTTTCATGTGGCTTCTTGGCATATTACTCCTCAAAAACATTAACTTTCTGAAGGAAATAAAATAAAAGTGAAGATGATAAGGCCTGAAGGGATAAAGATATCAAATGTATTAAGAAAGGTCACAATTAACTCTTAACACAATATTTTGAAAGCAAAATATAACAAGAAAAATGTTTAAGAACATTTCTCCTGCAAAAGGTAAATAGATGTAATAAGTTGGAAGAAGAAAATGAAAATGGGGAAGAAAAGATTTAGATTAAATCACTGATTATTTTCTTTTGTTATAGTCTGTCAGACTATTTTTTAAAAGCTTCTTAAGAATGTTCAAAATCTTGCTATACAAATCACTTAAAAGTAAGATGATATAAATAAATGTCTCATGATTAGACTTTTTAGGAAGATGGACTAATAAGTAAAATGGCCAAATACCACATTGTATATATCTCTGAGATGCAATCACTATGACTTTTTTATGTAAGTAAGTACAGTATTATCATAAACCAAAGCTGCTCTAGGAATCTACTTTTCCATGACTTGTAACCTATATAAAATAACTTATCTTTGTTGATATTTATATAAAGGAATGGAAGACATTTATATAAAGTGAAAGTTTGGATAAGTCTAGCCTATTCACCCATGAGGTTAAATAAAAAGAAATTAATTTTAAATTGCAGTCCAATGAGAGTCTTCATAATTATATTTGAAGATAAGGAGTATAAATTCTTTAGGGATATTATTGCTCCTCAAAGAAATCCATGATTTTAATATTCAAAATTAAATACTTTGGAGAGCTAGAGGTTTCAAATCATGGTAGATATGAAGGGTTTTTTTTTTAAATATGTAACTTGTCAGTTCCACAAAAAAGAAAATACAGAAGAAAATGATCAAATGTTCTTTGGACAAAAAATAATTAGTGCTTATATCTCTTCCAAAGGGGAGCCTCTTGTTCAAAGCCACTGTTTAAAGTCTGAAAAATACTCAACTGCTTCTCACACTAATAGGTTTCACTCCATCTTTCAGATAGCCCTGGGCAGTCAGCGTTACCAAGATACAGCTGAAGAAAAAACAATTTTTACTTGACCCTAGAGAAAGGTTAGCTCCACATTACAGGGATTCTAATTCTTATTTTCATTAGAGAATTAAATTAGATTGAAGACCTTACCTCTTCTATTTTGTTTTTCTTTCCTCTCTGAACACAGAGAAAGAATGTTAACCTCACCTAAAACCACTGCTCATCTTCAGTGCTTTGTAACCTTCTCTTCACAATCTGGACAAAGGTCTTGGCATTGATATTCTGAAGGGAATCTGCATGATATTGTTAGGAGGGGGTAAACGATCTGAAAGTCCCTACAAAGCCAATACCCTCCTGATTAAAGCCTGGCATTTGTTGTCCTGCTCTTTGGAACAGACAGCATGCTGCCTAGAATTAGAAATATGAAAGGCAGAGAAACTTCCTGCTGTGCAGAGCATGTTTTCTTTTCCTCTTAGCTTTTCATAAGGTGGATGAGTTGCCAAACTTATCTTAAAAAAATAAAAGAAAACCTTAGAACTTCCCAATGAGATCATTGTCCTCAATGGCTTTCTCTATACTACCAAAAAATAAAAATCTCCATTACCATCCCTTATTCTTTTATGAGTGATAAAGATCTTTTTTTTTCTAATTGTTTCTGTGATACTTTTTACAAACATGTTTTAGAACAAAGGACAAATGAAAATTCCTTAGTCTTTATGCCTACAAGATATAGATATAGATCTAGTTTCCCTGTAATTAAATATTAACAAAGGAAAATTCACTCAGTAAAGTATAAAATTTAGCAAAGCAAATTTGATACCATATCCTTCTGCTGCCAAAAGAGATTTCACAGAATCAAACATAATTGCTTGATCTTTCCCCAAATCATAATCATACAAGGAAATCAGAAAGTTCACATTCCTTTAATATGTGTAATATAAAACAAAACACTAAAAACTTTGTCTCATCTTGATGGGTTTTTTTGCTGATGTTATGATAAGAACAGGTATATTGAATCAAAAAATAATTTTGAAGTCAGAACACTAGTTAGTGTTTGAACCCTCACCTCTGCCACTTACAATCTGGATGGCCTTGGGCAATTCACTTCAATTCCCAAGGTTCCAGTTTGCTCATTTGCAAAATTAAGCTGGTGGACTAGATATTCTCTGGAGGTCTTTCTAAATTCCTATTCTTCAGCAAAAGTATATACACTTACTATTTGCCGATGTGCTAGAAGCTGGAAATACAAAGGGAAAAAAATGAATTGATATTTGCCCTCAAGAAACTTATACTCTACCAGGGAAAACATGCACATATAGTGTATATGCATGTGTGTATATACTGTCTGAGACTGAATTTGAACTAAGGTCTTCTTGACTCCAGGTCCAATACTCTATCTACTACATGACTTGTCTTATAGTTCTCTGTCTCACTCAACACACACCTGCAATATAGAATATAGTTATTATTATTATTATTATGTATAACATATGATCTAATATACATTCAAATATACAATATATTTCATGGGAGGATGCAGGTATTAACAGCTTGGAAAGTTGGGAAAGGCCTTTTGGAGAAGGTTGTATTTGACTGAGTTTTGAATGAACCCAGGGACTCTAAGAGGTAGAGGTGAAGAAAGACTGCATTCCAGATGTGGTGCATAACTACACAAAGGCATGGAGACAGGACATGGAATGTTATATGGAATATTCATCAAGAATCTTAGTTTAGCTAGACGTGAAGAAGAGTAATGTGGAATAAACCTGGAAAATGAAGTTGAACCTAGGTTATGAAAGCTCTAAGTGCCAGAGAAATAGTTCTGAGGTACATAGTTCTGGGCAACTAGGTGGAACAGTGGATAGACTGCCAGGCCTAAAGTCAGGAAAACTCATCTTCCTATGTTTAAATCTAGCCTCAGACACTACTAGCTATGTGATCCTGGACAAGTCACTTAATCCCATTTGATTTAGTTTTCCCAAATGTAAAATGAGCTGGAAAAGGAAATGGCAAAGCATTTTATCATCTTTTGCAAGAAAACCCCAAATGGGATCACAAAGAGTTGGACACAAAAGTAACAACTAAACAACAGGCACTCTGTTCAATGCCTCCCCTCAGATATGATAATACATAAGAACAAACATTTCAAGTTGGAAGCTAATTAGTGATCATCTTAGTTCAACCTCTTAATTTTCTATAAGAAGGTGCTGAGATGACTAGAAATTAAATGACCTGCTCAAGGTCCTACTTCGACCTTACGCAAGCAGTAAAGGGCAGAACTAGGATTAGAACTCAGACATCATGATACCAAGTTCAGCATTCTGAGTTCAGCCATTCTGACATGGTATCATGTGGCTAGGGTTGTTACTTTTCCACAGTTGCTTTGCTGGTTTAAAAAGTAATATTCACATTTCCAGGTCGGCTATTTCAGGAGGAACTTGTAACCACATAGGATGCCAAGACAGGAAATAGCAAAAGCTAATAATAATTGCTAACATTCATATGACACTTAAAGGTTTGCAAAGTGCTTTACAAATATTATCTCAATTTATCCTCACAAAACTCTTGTGAGATAAGTGCTATTATTATCCTCATTTTACACATGAAGAAATAGGGGTAAATAAAGGTTAAGACACTTGGTAGAGCCAGATAGCTAGTGCCTAAGACTTAATATCAACTCAGGTCTTCCTCACACCAGCTTCAATGCTCTATCCACTATATGATCAGTTTTACATCCATCAATTTCCCCACATTGCCATTAACATTAACTCAAACAAATCTAACAAAATCTAGTAGTGTCTCACGCCATTTGTAGTTTATTACTATTACTTTAACACTTCAGTAGATCCACTAGAGTGGAAGGGGTGCATAACTCCTGAAATTCACCATGGGACCAAGAGATGGCAGAAGAATATTGCCATGTAGAGACACATAGAGGTGGCAGTGTCATAGAAGAGCAGCAAGTTTCAACCAAGCAGAAAGAGGAGCTCAACAGTGGACAAAACCACTTTGCAACAAAGAACCCTGCAAATCAGTAGCATCATCAGACACAAATTATATCAATGGCTCTGTGGGAAGTGGCAAAGGAATAGAAGAAGCAGTATTAGAGATAGAGAGGGGTTCTAGAAAAAAACAGTGAATCCCATATATATCAAATTTAAATCTCCCTTCCTAAAACTTGCACCTATTGCTCTTAGTTCTATCCACTGGGGACAAATAGGACAAGTATAATCAATCTTCCATGTGGCAATTCTTTAAATACTTAACAGCAGCTATCACAGCCCCCAAAACATAAATATATCTTCTCCAGTTTAAACATCCCCATTTCTTTCAACCAATCTTTACATGTCATGTGGGAAATAGAAATATAAAAAAGGAGTAACCTTAGCATCATTTTCTGCAAAATTTAACTGATATAAAACTACCACAGTAAGATCAAAGAAATGCAGAAACAGCTTTGGCAAGCACACACTTGATCACAAGCAGAGGAAAATGGCAGCCCAGGGCAATATGAGTACAAAATCTTTGCTAAAACAATATGGGAAAGATGATGTTAGATTACAAACAGTATCCAATCATAAAATAATGCAAAGAAATGCAGGCAAAAGACACAACTAAGCAGTATCATATCAAAGACATTCATGGCTGAAGTTGTTATAAGGACAAATGAACATGGAAAAGATGTGTCAGTATTTCTATGAAAATATAAGGAGATCTCAGAGGCAACAAGGTGATGGAGTGAATAGAGTTCTGGGCCTGGAGTCGGAAAGATCTGAGTTCAAATGCAGTTTCAGACATTTATTAGCTATGTGACCCTGGACAAGTTACTAACCTCTTTTCTCAACTGTAATAAAACAGGGATCATAATGGCACCTAACTCACATGGTTGTCATGAAGATCAAATGAAATAATATTTATATTTATATAAATTTATATATAAAATTTATATAATTTGTTTATATTTATATAAATTTATATATTTATATTTATATAATAATATTTATAAAATGTTTAGTATACTGCCTGGAGCTTAATAAATTATTGTTTCCTTCCTTCTCTCTCCCTACTGTTTATTCTCTACCTGCATTGGTGACTGGTAGAAACAGTATGCCCCGTTCCCTCCTACTTCTTCAAAACATTGTGGCTGGTGAAGGTAGGGGTATAGTCTGTGGTAGCAACCCTGGCAGGAAGACAAAGAAACGGCAGAGGAAGTCTGGGAACACTATTCTCTAATCTACTCTCTGCTAATGGCTATCTTCTTCAGTCAACAATTGTCCCATAAATGATCTTCTGTTCTTCATTTTGCCTTCTCACACACTATACTACCCACACCTAGAAACCTAGTCTTGCTATTCATCCTGTAGCCTTTGATTTATCAGCACTCTTTTGAGGGAATGATGAGAAAAGCCCTTATGACATAGCTTTCTTGAGACATGTAGATCATAGGATTTAGTACTTAAATAGTTTTGGGAAATCTTCCAAACTCTTCATTTTATACATGAGGAATCCAAAGTCCTCAGACTTAAAGTGCTTGGCTTAATATCATACTGATGGTGCTTAAAGAGTTTGGTTTCAAACTCAGGTCCACAATAACAATCAGCAATATGAGATAGCATCTGTTCCATTATGGTTGCTGCATTTTCCTCATCTACTAAGTAACTGTCAAGTAAATGTTGAGCTAATAAAATTTGTTTACATTACCCCATGTTATCATCAAATAATAATAATAGCTCGTATTTATTTAGTGTTTAAAAGTTTGTAAAATCCTACACAAATATTTCATTTTATCCTCACAACAAGCCTGTGAGGTAGTTGCTATGATTATCCCCCTTTTGTAGATAAAGAAACTGAGACGATAGAATAAAAGACTTGCTCAAAGTCAAATAACTAAGCGTCTAAGCCAGAATTTTAATTCAGGGCTTCCTTACTCCAGGTCCAACACACTATCCACTGCATTACATAGTAAATAATATGAATTAGAATTATTCTATAATTAACAACTAGCATATTGGTTTATGATCTTCTAAATCTTCTTTCATTTTCTTTTTTGAAAAATCCAGTTATTTGTCCAGCAACAAAATGTCACACCCACAAGTTCTTTCATTATGCCAAAGAATAATTTATCTGGAACAGATGATCATCTTATGAATCTCATTCTATGCTTTGGTGCACAAACACCTATCATTCAGCAACTCTGTATGATTTTTTTTTCTTTTTTTCCAGGGTCTAACTGGAAAAAAGAGAAGGTAGGTAAAAGAACGTATGAGAGGAATGTTTTTGCTCATTCTCAGTTTCCTTTACTTTAGGGAAAAAAACTAAAAGGAACATTCAGAGGGTTATTATGCATCCTTTGCAAAGGTAAGAACCACCCAAATCAAAAGTAATAGTGTTAGAAAGGGAGGCAGTCAGAAGAAAAAAGAAAATGAAGGTGATGAATGAAAAGGAACTCTTGCCTAGCCAAGAAATGTTCTTTGAGGGCTAAGTAGAAATGGGGTCCTTCTCCTGTACCTTCCTATCTGTCAGTGCTCTAAAATCCATCTCCCCAAGACTCTACTCCATAATATCATCCATCCTCTACACTAGCATAATGGTGGATCCTCTGAGCATAATGACTAGTGATTTACAGGTAGAAAAATTCTTAATTTTGGAGGCATAAGGATAGAGCGTGATTAAGAAACCGTTCTTCTGACTTCCCATGTTGGATTCTGAAAATGACAGAAAATATAACTGCAAAGTAGTAGGTAGTAGTAGTTCAAGTATAATTAGGAGTTAAATAGGCTTCTATGAACTAGCCTGAGAATCTAACTCCCATGAATAATTTTTCTATAGGAAAATAAATAAACTCAGTCTTCTAAACAACAGATTTGGAAATAAAATTTTGGGTTACAAACCTTGTAAATTAGAGACTGCCCCATACCAAAATTTTAAATTATATTTATTAGTGGGATCAGGAGGCCTACTGTGGTATTTAATGAGTTTGAATGAAATTGTAATTCCATTTGAAAAATGGAACAGGGTTCTGACCAAAGGTACCCTGAATTAACATAAAATCAGAAGCTAATTAACAGGTGGGAAAAATGTCAGGAGATTTTCATAGGTCCTAAATTTAGAGGAGATATGAGAACCTTTATTCTAGATATCTATTCCTTAGCCCAAGATGTCTAGCAAGGGATATATAATTTAGACATCTTTAAATTTTTAAACAGACCTCAATTTATATTACAAACAGGTATCTGATTTGCAGTTATTATGGTAAACCCCTTGGAAAGAAAAGAACTCTTTCTCAAAGCCCAGGCAATTGAATTAGTTTCCAACCTCTGCTGAAAACAAATATCTTTTGACAGCTGGGAAGTTGTCCTTCCATTGACTTTGACAGACAACTCTGTACTGCTCTTTATACCACTTTATGTCATTCTATGGGGTACTCTGAATAGTGCCTTTAAAAAATAAAGCATATATTAGCAAGAAATTTTCATAGATTTGTTAGTCCCTTTTATCTACTTCAAATACTAACTATACAAGGTAATCACTGTGTGATTCATCAATGCTAATTGTCAGAAGGTAACATTAATCATAAAAGGTCAATGTGTCTTCAACTTTTGGATAATTAATCTGTATATGCCAATGGATCTGTGAGGTTTCCTTTGCATTCAAGAAAAATTCAGGACACTCTCACTTTGATGAATAGAATATAGTTATGCTAATAAGAGCAACAGATCACCATAAATTTCTCCCACTCACCCACACCTCACTCATTCATCTCATTCAAGTCCATAATCTAAAAAACTGTGTCAAATGTAAACCTTGAAATAAGGACATAAGGACCATTTGACATGTAACTCTGTGCTCTCAATAATGTCAGTACATAATTATCCATAGGCAACCTGGTAGCTATTCCTATGCACTAAAAGAGAAGCATTAGAGGTGTGTCCCATGGCTACAACCACATTGGAATATTTTATATTATTGCCTCATCTGAGGAAACTTGAACCTCATCTAGGAGTTCCTCCTGCTACATTTGTATGAATTTTGGCTCAGGCAGAGATCTTGTCAGAAGAGTGATCTCTCAGTGAGGAATTCTATATATTAATGCAATCATTACCTGACATGCAGCTTATAATTTTGAAGTTACCTGAGGCACCAGAGCGTTAAATAACTATGGCAGAATTATACAGATGGCATGAGTCAAAGGCAGGAGGACTTGAAAACAGGCCTTCTTGACTGTGAGGCCAGTTCTCTACTCATTATTCCATATGATTTCCACTTAATTTATCCCTTTTTATATATCCTACACCTATCTTTTGGACTTTCATAGTGTAAGATTTCTGCATACAGTTCTGATTTAGGCTCCATCTGACAGGTCCTATTTAGGAACAAGGCAGAGTATCCAGCTGAGATATATCAGGACCAAGTGGATTGTCTGTGGTATGAATGATAACAAGGCTTAATGGATGGTCTATCTTGTAGTGAGGAAAGATTGGATTCAAATATTGCCTCTGATACGTAATGACTTTATCATGATGGGTAAGTTATTTAACTTTTCAGGGTTCCAAGCAACTCTCTAAGGTTAAAAGTTACAGAAAAGTTGCTCATCTGCTTCAGTAGAGGGAATACACATGTGTTTCCCCACAAAAACAAAACCATAAATCCGGATCCTGGGGGATCCACATCCCACCAAAATGATATAATAATTATTTCTGGATTCAAGGATAATGTCATAGCTCATGCTTAAAAAAAAACACATCTATCATTATTGATCACTGGATATGGTGAAGATAATATACTTTCTGTGACACTGTCACTCACCACTATTTATCCTCATGTTAGTTTCAGAATGTGCCACAGGAGCTGTCTAGCTCTTCCAAGATTATATACAGACCATGCATGAATGTCCCTATACACTACTCATTCAACTAATTGCCAAACACTTATTAAACACCTACTAGGTACTAGGCTCTGAGAATAAAAATACAAAGAATGGAACAATCCTTTCTCAAAAAATAAAAGCTCATATGCTAATGTACACAAGTCTTCATAAGTATTAGCCATTATTATTTATAAAGACTTGTGCACATTAGAACACAAGATTTTTTTGAGATAACGATGCATATTGTTTCAAAAGTCCTTGTGTGTTTTAAGATATTGAAGTTTAAAACTGCACGAAGACTTTTGGAACAACCTGCATTATTGCATTTTATCCTCACAATACTGCTGGTAGGTGGGGTCTTTTTAACTCTACTTTAAAAATGAGAAAACTGAGGCAGACATATGTTAAAAAGGAACTCCAGCAGGCAGTGGTTAAGTGACTTTTTCAGGGTCACAAACATAATAAGTGGTTAAGGCAGGATTTTAACTCAGGTCTTCCTAAATCCAAGTCTAACACTCTACCCTGAGGTTCCTAGTGGTGCACTAGTATTAGCTAAGAAACCTTGAATGGAACTTGTCAAATGAAGATGAATTCAGGCTCTCTAAGGAAAGTAAAATTATTGGAACTACAAGATTCTCTCAGAGGAAGTACTCCTATAGAGTTTTGGGGCGAGGAGCAGGGGTTATCAAGTTGAGGTTACCAGGAGAAAAATAGCTTTCTAGTATATTGTGTCTCTCTATAGAGAGTAAATAGAGAATTAAATGCAAGGAATATTTCTTAATACTCAAGAGTAAATAAGCTAGTGTGGACCATTTTATAAATGTGACAGTTCTCATTAGAAAAAAACACATGAATTTAAGACTACCAAAAAGAAGTCAAATAAGAATTCACATGAGTGTAGGTATAATTTTGGTACTTGGTCATTGCCCTTTACAGATTCACTGATTAACAGGGCTCTTTCTATAGATATGTTCTCTTATTACCATCCCACCATCCACCTTCTGGTGGAATAGAAGCCATATCTGATCAGCCTATATCAAATATTAATTATCTCCATCATTGTGACAGATCATGGAGATGGTTCTGTCTATAATTTACATCAGCTCCGACTTGAAACCACATTATATTAAATGGGACCTACTTGAAACAGTACCCTTGTTCACATCCAATATCTTTTTAAATTCCCTACTGATTGCCATAAGCAAAACTTAGAATCAGCCTTACTTAAAAGCGTTGCCACAAAATGCCCAAAATGCAACAGCTGCAAGGTTATGACTTCTTGGACTTTCTGTTCCATTCTAACTAGAACTACTCTTTTATGCATGTGCAGTAAACAAGCTGGCAGCAGCCTTATGTCATTGTAACTTTAGAGGACAGAACTAGCAAAGCCTTCATTTAAGCTTGTTCAGAACTTAGCATGGGAAAGTTTCATTTAAAAATCAGGACAATTGTGCCTTCTCTGAAAACTATGATTTGTAGTTTAACATGTTTCACCACAGAGCTCAGGTAAAAAGGCTTATAAAAGTGATTATTATTCACTAAAATCATCAGTAAAACTGAAGGAAATGAGACAATTTTATTTCATTTTCCTCATTGAAGGAAATATAAACTTATGGACAATGGCATTTAAAAATGAAAAAAAAAATCCATGGGGTCTTAATCATCTCAAAAGACATCACAAAGAAACAATGGACATTAAAAATATTTTATTGCTATTTGTTAACCTAGGAAAATATTTGTGAAAACAAATGCATAAATACAGAGACACATTCTACAGTTAAAATAAGTTAGATGGGGATTTTTTTTCATATACTTTCAATCAATCTGTCCATCCATGAGAGTTTGTTTAGTACTTAACTATGTTTCAATCACTGTTAGGATACTCATAGACTCTTCAGCATTCAGCAATGTTCACCAACGTTTTCTTCTGCCTACTCTCTCCTCCCTACACCTCACACACATCACTGAACACTCTAGTTCTCCTCTGACTTCTCTAACTTTTTCTCCCCTCTTTCCACTGATTGCTCATCCACTTCCCAACCCCTTAAAGTAGATAGTCCTCAAGATTCTAGCCTTGGCCCTCTTTCAGTTCCCTCTATATATCCTTCCTATTCTCCCTCCTTAGCATTCTCATTCACTAAAACAGTTTCAACTGATTCTTCTAAGCTTATAAGTGTTTACATTGCCTTTATGAGAATTTCATCTTTCATATTTTGGACCTGGTTCTCACCAAATGGGAGATACTGGTTCTTATGGTAAAAATTACTTAGAGCTTTGTAATGGCAAGCAAAGGAATACTTAGCTCCTTGTTTTACTTATGTAAGTATTTAGCACCTTGTTTCAGCTATTCAAGTGCCTTTGAGCCCTGCCTGTGATTTGGAGGTAGGAGGAACATGCTGATGTGACAGGAAGGGGAGGAACAAGAAGGAGCTGATGATATAAAACCTCAAGTACAGCTGGGACTAAGCAGAACTGAGAGGGAGAACATTTGTGGTGTCCACCTTTATTCATCCTTTCCATCTGTGTTGATTTGTGTTTGTGTTACTTTGTCAGACAGAAGCATTCCATCTGTTGATTGTGTGACTTTTGTCAGATAGAAAGATTCTATCTGTTGATTTGTTACTTTGTCAGATAGAAGGAATCTATCTGTTGAATTGTGTTACTTTGTCAGACAGAAGCATCCTGTCTGTTAATTTGCATTGATTTCACAGGCAGAAAGGGAATTGAGATGAGAATGCCAACAATGTATGTGAATAATGTTGCAACTCTGCTAAGCTTGATGTGTGTAGATATTGTTGTGGCTCTGGTAAACTTTTTCTTCCCAGGAACTGGAACTGGAAGAAGAACAGGAACTAAATGAAACAGGGGCTCAGAGTTGCCTACCTGTGAGTTCAGGTGACAGTTGGGTGAGTTCAGCAAGAGCTGGGAGCATGAAAGAGGGACCATGGAGTTTGGGAGTCAGCCTCCAGTCAAGATGAAAGGACATTTTGTTGGGTATTTAGTGCTTACTGACAAGATCGTAATTTACTGTGAACTAGGGGTGAGAGAACTTTGTACTTTGTACTTAAGGATGATTGCTCCTTAAGAATGATTGAGTTAAAGATGATTGGAAGCCTGTCTCTAATTAAAATGAAAGAAGATTTTAGATGGGTACTTTATACTGATTAATTCAGATTGTGACTTACTGAATGATATCTTTTGTTTAAGACTATGTGGCCACCTTGGTAATAAGTTATGTTATATCATTGTGAATGTTGAACTTTGATTTCTGTGAATGTTTTGCTTTACTTTACTGCTGCCTAAATAGAGTTCACTATACTATGTGATCAGAACCTTGGAGCTATTCACAGCAGCAGTCCTCAGGAGAGCTGCTCATGCTTGGCTTTACAAGCTTATTATAAATAGTAAAAAAGTTAGGGATAGTCTGACATGTACCCTAGATTAACAAAATTCCAATTGTTAATAGTAAAGAATTGGTACTCTCATTTTACAAAACAGAAATGCTACAACCAACTCAATTCACTTTTTAGTGTCAGTACTATCAAAATGTTTATCACATGGTCCATGCAAAAAAGTGATTTTCATATTGTGCCTATATATCATCATTACTCAGAACAAATACACTCCAGCATTGATATAACTGATGCCTCATGTGGCAGGAGCAGCAACAGTCACCACATGATCCCAGAGGAGAAACACTATTTGGTCTTGGTAAAGGAAGTGATGAGTTGTAGACAATCTGACCATATGAAGATCTGGTTATGGCTTTAGGTTTTTTAAGAACCATCCCCACAGTATCAAAAGTTCATTTCAAGAGCATCTTGACTAAGGACCGTCTGCTTTTATGACAATATATTCCTATGCTAGTGAAACCCTTCCTGATATCCCAAGTTTATTTCCATTATCTGTCTTGGGATTCTGTAATTATGTTAATCAAAAAGGAGGAGGAAAACCCCACATTCATATTCATTTGAAGCTGGAGTCTTACTCTCTTCTAGAAGTAGAAATAAATTTGCCTATGGAGGCAGCAGGTAATGCAATGAATAGAATGCTGGGTCGGGTGTCAAGTAGACCCAAGTTTAAATCTGGCCTCAGACATCTTCTAGCTTTGAAACTCTGGGCAAGGAACTTAACCTTTGTATGCCTCAGTTTCTTCAACTGTAAAATTGGATACTATTTTCTACATTCCAGAGGTGTTGTAAGATTCAAATCAAATAATATTTGGTTTAATTTTTTAAGTGCTTAACATAGTGCCTGGCACATAGTAGGCAATATGTTAGTATATTTATGCTTATTCTCTTCCCTCTTCAACTTCTACCCTTCAAAGAAAAAGTCATTAAATTCATGGAAGGATTCTAGTAGAAATCCTTAAAACAGAAATATCCAAAATATCCAAAATATATTTCCTGGGAAGGAAGGCCCTATTGTTTAGGGTGAAATTATTATCATTTTTATTACCCCTCCTGAATAAATATTTCCAATTTTTAATATGAAAACTAAGTTTAAATCAAAGTAAGCAGAAGTAAAGACTAACTCTGAGAAATTCATTCCAAATGAGATTAAATGCAGCCTGATGATTTTTTTAAAATGATACATGCAAATGAGGCCAAATTTGAATCCATCCTCATTGAAACTTGACATGGGAATGCCCCAAAAACATTACTATCATTGGGTGTAATTTATGTCACAGATAAGTTATGTTATTGTACAGTTCATTCATTTGAATATGAAGTATGTAATGTAAAATCAATGTTATATTGTTGCTGTGTGGAACTTCAAAGTATCATAAGGTATTATATTCCTCAACACCATTTATATCACGTAAGTTGGTTTCAAAAACATAATATAATCTGAAAGTGGTTAAAAATTGAAATACTTTGAAAATGGTTATAGAAAACTACTTGAAATTTTCTATAATTAAACACAAAAGAAAAATCATATGCATATATATATACATACACATATATGTATGTATTTAATGTCTCTAAAATTGTTAAAGGAAATAACACCACTTTACAACAGAAAGATAACTGACCAGTTTGAAGAAAAAATTTAATAGAGTTGCTGACACTATCAGAGAAAAAGACAGTATGTACAATTTAAGTATCAATGGAGATATAGAGAAATAAAGTAAAAAGACTAAATCACAGAAAATATAATCTAATATATTTATTATTGGAATTCACTAGTACTGCTGTTGATAGGAAACAAATACTAATACAGTATATTTACTTTATGCAAATGCATTGGCTATAGATAGCAAAAAAATTAATATACTGAAGTGACATTTTACAAGTATACATGCAGAATAAATTGACAAGGTTAACCAGCCAATTAGTCAGTTAGTCACCAAGCATTTATTTGATGTTATGTGCCAAGCATTGTGCTAAGCTCCAGGGATATAAAAAAAAGGCAAGAACTGCACCCAACCTCAATGACCTCACATTCTAATGGAGGAGATAACTAGGTACATAAAAATATCTGAAGAACTGATAGAATATAATCAGAGAAGAAGGAACTAGTAGGTGGAAGAGTGGAAAAGACCTTCTGCAGACATTCAAGCTGAGCTCTGAAGGAATCCAGGGAAACCAAGAGGTACAGGAGAAGGAGTAGAATTTTCCAAGCTCAGGGAATAATCAGAGCTAAAGTACAGAACCTAAACATGGAAAGCTGTCTTTAGAGAACTGAAAGTAGGCCAGCAAAACTGGATCATAGCCTTTGTGATGGAGAGTAAGAATAACATAAAAATAGAAAGTCAGATAAATAAGAGCTTTAAATGCCAAAACAGATTTATTCATATTTAATCCAGGAGTTATTAGGGAGCAACTAGAACTTTACTTTAGAAAAGTCACCTTATGGCAAAGAATTAGAAATTGAGGGGATATCCATCAATTGGGGAGTGACTGAACAATTCGTGGTATCTGAATGTAATGGAAAACTATTGCTCCATAAGAAATGATGGGCAGGCAGGCTTCAGAAAAACCTGGAAAGAATTACATGAATTATGCTAAGTGAAATGAGTAGATCCAGAAGAACATTGTACACAGCAACAGCCAAAGTGTGTAATGACTGACTTTGATAGAGTTAGCTAGCTCTGTCTCTCTCTCTTTCTCTCTGTCTCTCTGTCTCTGACTCTGTCTCTCTCTCTCTCTCTCTCTCTCTCTCTCTCTCTCTCTGTCTCTCTCACTCTCTCTCTCTCTTTCTCTCTCTGTCTCTTCTTCTTCTTCTTCTTCTTCTTCTTCTTCTTCTTCTTCTTCTTCTTCTTTCTCATGATTTTTCTCTTTGGTTCTAGTTCTTCTTTGCAATATTACTAATGTGGAAATATGTCTAATATAATTGTACTTGTATAGCCTATATCAGATTGACTGCTGTCTTGGGGAAGGGGGAGAAGAGAGAGTGAGAGAAAATTTAGAGTAAATAAATAATTTTTTAAAATAAAAAAAGAAAAGTCACTTTAACAAATAATGAGATTGGTGAAGGACCTGAGATAGGGAAACCAAGAAAAAGGTTATTACCATAGTTCAGGTGAGAAATGATGAGAGCCTAACTAGGGCTGCAGCTCTAGAAATCAACTTTTTTTCAGAGAAAATGATATATTTTTCAAAATAATATTTTTTTTCAGTAACCAAGTATGAAATGTCAAATGGAGTGTTTAATGCTTTGTCTGCTTTCAGAATTCCTAAATGCAAAATGTCCCACTCAACAAGAAAAACTTTGGTGTTATCTATAACTATTAACGTTAAAATAACACTCAGAAAATAAAATGCAAGGCAACTTCTAATGATTATACTTGCATATAATATGGTGGAAAGGAGAATTGTCCATAGGTATAAAAACCTTTGGAATCCATAAATTGAGAAACTGAAATCACTCTATTGTATATTGCAAATGGATAATGCAACAAACATAGTTCAAAATGCTCATATAATTGCATCTATATATTTTGTTTAAACTAATGTTAGAGAACCTTTTTTACATGAAAAACTTCTTGAGGGTAATATTATATCAATATAAAATTTCAATACAATTGCTGACTTTCTAATAAAAATGATATAATAGAATTACATAGGAATCTACATTGATAGAGCTAAGTCTATATCAGAACAAAAGGCAGATTTGCAAACACTATTTTGTGTATACTTGTGCATTTGAAAAAGTTGCATTCTTGACCTACAATCAATTTTATTGAGAAATATGAATTAAAAAGAAATATGAATTAATATAAGAATACAGCTATCATAAGAGCAATCATCATTTTAAAATACAATCCTCTTTTTTCCCAATAACATGAGGGCAGAATATAAAGTACTTCTATATTATTAGGAGAAACACTGCATTTCCCAAGCGAAAGTATTATGAATATTTTTTTTGAGCCAAAAGAAGAAATTTCACTTTTTCTTAATAATCATAAAATGAAGAAAATTCATTTTGCTACAAAAATTTCCTCCTAACACTTGAACATTTGGTAGCCACTTTTTAAAAACTAAGTATTCAATTACATGCAAAGTCAGTAAGTCACATATAATTTATTAAGTGCCTAATCTGTACCAGGTACTGTGTTCAGGTCTTAAAATTCATATTGATGTAGAAAGATAAATTAACTATTTAAATCTGGAGCTACAGGTATAAATTTTAAAATAACATATTTGTTATATTTCCTAGTAAAAAAATTCTACCATGAAAAACAAAAGGAAAAACATTTATAAATGCTTAGTATTCATAAACCACTATGCAAAGCACACTGGATACACAAGTAGAGTAATAAGACATTTCTTGCTCTTAAAGAGCTTACGTAGTATTTGGCAGAGAAAACACATATAGGAAATTGGTCACAGGATGAAT
This sequence comes from Pseudochirops cupreus, assembly GCA_028627135.1. Lineage (NCBI taxonomy): Eukaryota > Metazoa > Chordata > Mammalia > Diprotodontia > Pseudocheiridae > Pseudochirops > Pseudochirops cupreus. Next base: position 423,853,109 of record CM053580.1, on the reverse strand, counting down.
GGAAAGGCTCAGGGGATAATAATTCAGGGACTGCACCAGTGCAGATGGCGATGTCTGAGTTCTGATATGTGATGGGGCAGATGATAAAGTCGGGTGGTACTCCATCTTACTAGATGCATTATACTTGCTGACTCTCTACTCATCAAAGAGGTGTGAGTTGCTATGTATGCCTTACATCAAGAGTATAATTTCATTTATAATGAAAACGTCAAGATTGATGTGATTCAGCTCTTTCAAGTGGTTGTCCATTAATTGGACACAGAACAAAGATCTCACATCTAGAGCACCTATAGTAACTAAAATGTGTATGAATCTTTGCCTGCTGATCTGCCACTCTGTTCCCATTACTACAGTAAGGGAATAGGGAGGTAACACATAGGCCTCAGAACAACTTTGCATTTTTCTCTGTTTTATGGATTGCCATGGGTAAAGAATTCATCATTAAGTAATGAGTCAACTGGGGGAAAAGTTTTTCTATACTTAGCTAGGCAAGTCCTCAAGAACAAGACTTACTGAGTTGTTAAAATCACAAGTAAAGGTTTTCCAGCATGGTAGAAACTGTTAAAATTTATATTCCACTGGAATGTCCTTCAAGAATCCAGGGTTACCTTCATTCTACAATGAGGCATTGGAACAAGAGTCATTGAAACAATTTAATTAACAAAATTAAGTGGGAAAATCAATTTAAAGGAATAAACAGTCTAGCATTTAACTCAAGGTGTGCTGAGATTGTAATCACATTGATAGCAAATAGATATAATAGAGAGTATGAGAAGACAGGTCATTTAACCTCTGTCTGTCTCAGTTTTTTCATCTGTAAAATGGAGATAATAATAGCATCTATCTCCCAGGGTTTCTTGCAAAGATAAAATGAGACAATATTTGTAAAAGACTTTACAGACCATAGAGTGCTATAAAACTGTTTGCTGTTATTATTGTTATTATTATGATTCATGCAGAGGAGTAAAAACAAAATGAGTAAAATTAATTTGCATGAAGTGAGATGGAATATCACATGATAGATTCTTAATACATATTTACTGAATTAATACATTAAAACAGTGCTAATATGAAAAATTCAATCAAGACAAGGAAAAAAAAACAGAGTTTGACTATAATGAAGTTCTATCCTATTCATGTCAAATTCAATGTACTGTTAGAATGCAATATAGGACATGGGACTTTTTATGAGACTATTTCCAAAAAAGGGCAAGCCATAAGGAGATACCAGCTCCATTGCAAAAGCAGAATGCAGCATTCTGAAAGATTCCAAGTACCATTTTTGGTCCAAGATAATCAGAGTCAAGCCAGAGACAGCAGGCCTTTTAAATTGTAAAGAAGTATCATAACCCAGTTAGCACTTTGAATTCATAAATCTGGTCTATACAGGCAGAGAGCCCTGTGCCAAGAGCCACATCTGTCTGGAAGCCTTTTATTTTTCCTCATCTAAAGAGAAAAGGCTGGCTTAAAAGCCTTGCCCTCTGGCAGGGAAAAAGGTTCATTTTCCCATTCTCCCCTCAGGCCAGCTATCTCCCTTGGATTCCTAATGACTATCATCTTACTTCTAGAGTGTGATTTCAAAAATCAAAAGCATGTCAAGAACCCTGGTTAACTTGTAAGACTAGGGACTCTGAAATATGCCTGGGCACGTACTACTGGCCACATTGCCAAGCTTTCTATTACAGCAGTCAGGATAGCATAAGGAAGTTACTTAATGCAGTCTGGTTCATTATACCACATATTCCATATGCCCTCTGGTGATCACAAGTCTCCTGGGTGAGAGATGTAGAAAGCATAAGAAAAATTACTACAACATGAAAATTGTTTGGGGCATGAGAGGACAGGGAATACAACCTTATAGAAAATGTGACAATGTATTTTTTTTTCCTCTTTTTACTTTTAAATCCAAGTATTAGAAGTATTCCTGTATTATTACACACAATAAATGATTGAGTTTGTATAAATGAAATAAACCAGGAAAAATAAGGCTGTTCCAAGTGAAATTTCACCCATGTATATTCATTCCTCTCCCCTCCTTGGTTCCAGTATCAAACAGAATCCTATTAAATGTGATTTACTTAAATGCAAAAAGAAGGAATATTTATGATATTTTTCATCATTACTCTTTAATAAAACTTGTAATTATCTGTGAATAAATACAATACAATTTCCCTCCCTGCTATTACCAACTCTTTAGGAGGGGGGGAGAGTTATTTGAAGCAATGTATTAGTCTAATATGTATGAGATACAGGAATGAGATAACACACAAGCAACTGAAAGTGTTCATATTTGAAATTTCTTTTCCATTCATGTTTTAGTGCTGGGATCTAACAACTTTGAGGCAGAATAAGAAGGAACAGGCATCTACAACAGGCTTAGTTACTATTCTAGCCATACCACAGGACTGGAGGCCCATTAGAGTAGAAGTGATCATAGAATGATGACCACATTGACATAGTATTAAAAATACTTAGACTGACTTCACAATAACCTTGTGAAATAAAGAAGCAATGAGGCTGTTGTTATGATTTTGCAGCTGGAAAAAAAACTGAGTCCAGAGAAATAAAATGACTTGGCTGCAGTGTCACAGCTAATAATTGATAAGTAAAACACATTTTGAAAGAGAACTAATAATTATACAAATATAAAGCATATCGATCTCCTCTGACTTCTAATAAAGAATCAAGTGTTTCTTCTATAAAGACAGTAAATTCCCATATAGTTAGAAACTAGTTTATATCTTTTTAAACTTCAAATATAATTCAGTTAAATTCTCAAATCCTGTATTATCAGCTAACATCAAATTCACTTTTTAGTTGTGATTACATACTTTTATCAATTAATTTTGCATGAAATATATAGTGACCTATCTATCAATTACATATATAGACACTGTATCTTCATGGTATAAAACAAATGAAAAGAAATTTTTAAAAGATGGCATAAAGGTGAAATGATATTTGATCCTAGAATCAATAGGGAACCCTAGGAATTTATTGAATAGGAGATCAACAACATCAGTGCTTTACTTTCCAAAAATCACTTGGAAAACTGTAAGAAAAATATATTGGAGAGGGGAGAGACTTGAGACCCATAGTTCAGGCAAGAAGTAATGAAGGCCACAACTAGGGTGGAAGCTGTAAGAATAGATAGGAGATACGTTGAAAAAAAAAAGCTGTTCATGTAGAAATGGCAAGATGTAGAAACTAATTGAATAAGTAAGGTGAGGGAGAATGAGGATAATTGTATAGTTACAAACCTAAGAGACCAGAAAGTGATGCCCCTGACAAAGATGAGGAAGAGTAAGTGGGACCTATGACAAAGATAACAACCCATTCTTTTTTGTTCATTTTGTGTAATACCTGTCCAAAAGGATAAGGCTCTTACTTCACTTTCACTGCCCCATAGAGTACAGTCTTCCCTCTGAGAGGTTTTTGTTAAAGCCTCAAGGACATCTATGGGGCAGAGAATTGGTATGTAGGAGGATGTGGTGGATTTCCCCAAGGATAACTCTACAACTGCTACTATTAGTACCTGAGGGAGTAGTTAAGTAATAACTGCTCCGAGGGGATGACCTCTAGCTCACAAGATATAGTTGGAGAGGAATGGGAAGGGGAGGTAGAGGTGCACTGTGGGATAAGAAAAGCTGTTGCATTTTAGACAAGCTCTATAATTGACTTTTTGGGGAAAAGTGTAATGCAACCAATCTTCCCACCTTCTCAGTGACCCCTTGGGGTCAATCACAGCTCCAACTGTTGAAACCACTGTTTTACTTTATTTTGCTTAGTTCATGTCACAGGTTGCTCAATAATTACATTTGATAGATAGGTCCCTATATATTTCATGCAAAATTGAATCTTAACATATGTTTGTTTAACTTGGGCATCCGTCACTCATGGACAATATGATATATGAAAGTTTTGTTTTACATACACATGGATGGATGCAAATATGTATGTGTGTGTGTATATATATATTAAACATATGTATATTATAAACATTTATTAAGTGTCAATAGTGGGCAGAATATTGTGCTAAGTACTTAAGAGGCTCAAAACTTAATGACACAGATTTTGTTTCAATCTATTAAGAAGATGGCAGGGATATCTCTTGGTCACAATTTTGTGTGAAAAATGCATTAGAAAATAAGTAATATATGGGGGTCTGAGGGAAAAGGTCATTATTTATGGGGAGGTTAGGGAAAGAATCCCTGGAGGCTGTGGAGTTTAAGTTGGATTTTTTTAAAAAGTGAATGGAACTTGAAAAGGGAAAGCAGGAACAGGAAGAACACTCTAGAAACAGGGGAAAAGCAGGATCAAAGGAATGGAGATATAAGAACATAATATGCAGAGGTTCCCAAATTTATTTGGCCTACTGCCCCCTTTGAAAAAAAAATTCAGTGTCCCCCTCAATGAAATCTACTTTCTTTAACCCTTTAACATTTTTAAATTTACATCATTTCAAAAAATATGATTTTAAATTATGCATCTTAAATTTAATAATTTATTGTAAATTTGATAACACAAAATTGTGTCATGTAATTATATAGTATCTCATTGTAAACAAGCCATGCAAATACTTCTGCCCATGCATGTTGGGCTTGCCAACAATGTGCCTGCCAGTACTTGCTTGTTAAGACCTGTTGACAGGCTTGACCTCCAATGGGTTATAACTTTCATTTTATGTGTTTATTTGTAAAAGAATGTAATCACCATGACTTTAACTCTGTTATGCAATAGATGAAATATATACAAATGGTTTTTCAAAATTTTCTTATCTTCTCTTCCTTCCTTATGCCTCCACCACCACCCCTTATTTTTATTTGATACTCCACAATTTCACCAGAGGCTACTACTTTTCCTCCCTTCCCACTTTGGAACCTATGAAAATTTGTTTCCAGCATTTGAAAGGCTATTATGCGGAAGAAAAATAAGACTTGTTCTGATTGTCCCAAGAGGATATAGCCAGGAACAATTTAGGCTTAATTTGAAGTGATCTCTTAAAGCTTTGAGCTCTCTGTAAGTAAGATGAACTTGCTTAGGAAGTTTTGGTTTCTGCCAAAATGGAGATCTTCAAGCAGAGTCAGGATGTCCACTTGCTGGGTTTGGTACATTGGGCATTTCACTTGGATTACAGAAGAAGGGCACTGATATCCCTTTCAAGTCTAAAATTATGTAATTCTGAGCAAGGGCAAAGGTATTTCACTTGTATGACCTATCTCAAAAGGTTTTATGCATAAGGCATTTTGTATAACTTAAATTGTTATGTATTTATCATTATTAATGATATTTCATATACAGATATTGCTTCTATCACATACTAATCAGTATTCAGTCATGTATATATATATATGTATATGATAGTTTTCCCATTTTTAATATGCTCAATATTCTTCTACTCCCAGTGGTTTTCCTCTACCATCCGCTCTCTCAGTTCTCTCTCTTCTTCCTCTCAAAATCAAGGAGACAGAAATTCAAAATTAAGAGGACCTTAAAAAAACTAGTCTTCGAATTTTGGGAGGGAGCCAAGATGGAGGAGTAAAGACAGAGACTAGCCTAAGCTGTCCCCCAAACCCCTCCAAATACCTGTAAAAATGACTCTAAACAAATTCTAGAGCAGCAGAATCCACAAAAAGACAGAGTAAAACAAATTTCCAGTCCAAGACAATATGGAAGATTGACAGCAAAGGTATGTTGAACTGAGCTAGGAGTGATGAGCCAGCTAGTACAAGCCACATCAGGCACAGTCCCGGCCTAGTGAAAACCTGGAGCAGGTCTCAGGGGATTGAATTGCAGGCAGCTGTGGTGGTTTCCAGACTTCTCAACCCACAAACATGAAAGACAACTTAGAAGCTCAGTAGGAAAGGTCTCTTATACCTGGGTGAGAGAGGAGTACAGTCCAGCCTTAGGCCCAGCACAGCCCTGGGGTGACAGCAATGGCAGTGGGTGTTTCTGGAGCTCTCAGCGCACAAATGGTAAGGAAATAAAACAAATGATCAGAAGGAGATTACAGGGGTCTCTTTGCTGGCCCTGAGGTCAGACTCTGTTGCTTTGTACATATTTAGATACATGTCACAGTCCTGGGTGGCAGTCCTGGGGCACAGAGGAGCACTGGAATAACAAAACTTGTGACAACAATAGAGAGGGAACCCTGCTCACAATTCCAAGGCAGAAAAGACTGCTTGCAGTCACTCACAGACCAGAGCACAGGTCAGGAAAAGAGTAATGCCTGTCCTTAGATTGTACCACCTTGGTAGAACTGAAAAATTGCAGGTGCCTAGAACCATCTCTGAAAACAGCTGAATAAAACCCCTGGAGCTTGGCATAGTACACCCTCCACACTGGAAGTGGAACCCATTCTTAACAAAGAGTCTAAAAGTCAAATAATTGGCTGGGAAAATGACCAAACAGTGGGGATAAACTCAGACTATGGAAACTTATGTTGGTTACAAAGAAGATCAAAACATATACTCAGAAGACAACAAAGTCAAAGCTTCTATATCCAAAGTCTCCAAAAAAATATGAATTGGTCTCAGGTCATGGAAGTACCCAAAGAGGATTTTGAAAATCAAATAAGAAAACAAAAGAAAAAAATTGGAAGAGAAACGAGAGTGATGCAAGAAAATCATGAAAAAAGAATCAACAGCTTGGTAAGGAAAACCCCCCCAAAAAAATACATAAGAAAATAATACCTTCCAAAATAGACTAACCCAAATGGTAAAAGAGGTCCTAAAAGCCAACAAGGAGAGGAATGCCTTAAAAAGCAGAATTGGCAAATGGAAAGGAGGGCCAAAGACTCACTAAAGAAAATAATTCCTAAAAAGTTAGAATGGAGCAAATGGAAGCTAATGGCTTTATGAGAAATTATGAAACAATAAAACAAAACCAATCAAATCTTTAAAAATAGAAGAAAATGTGAAATATTTCATTGGAAAAACAACTGGCCTAGAAAATAGATCCAGGAAAAATCATTTAAAAATTATTGCACTACCTGAAAACCATGATAAAAAAAAAATTAGACATCATTTTTCAAGAAATTATCAAGGAAAACTGCCCTGATATTCTAGAACCAGTGGGGAAAATAGAAATTGAAAGAATCCATCAATCATCTCCTGAAAGAGATCCCAAAAGGAAAACTCTTAGGAATATTATGGGCAAATTCTAGAGTTCCCAGGTCAAGAAGAAAATATAGCAAACAGCCAGAAAGAAAGAATTCAACATTGTGGAAATACAATAAGAATAATACAAGTTTTAGCAACTTTTATGTTAAGGGATCTGAGAGTTTAGAATATGATACTATGGGGATCAAAGGAGCTAGGATTAAAACCAAGTATCAACTACCCAGCAAAACTGAGCATAATCAGTGTGGGCAGGGGAAAGGGGAATGGGGAGGAATTGATATTCCATGATGTAGAGGAATTTAATGCATTCTTGAGAAGCCAGAACCAAATAGAAAAATTGACTTTCAAATATAAGACTCAAAGAGAAGCATGAAAAGGTAAACAGGAAAGAAAAATCATAAGGGACTTATTAAAACTGAACTGTTTACATTCCTACATGGAAAGATGATATCTGTAACTCATGAGACCTTTCTCAGTATTAGGGTAGTTGGAAGGAATATATATAGACAAAGGGCACTAGGTGAGTTGAATATGAAGGGATGATATCTAAAAAAAAAATTAAGGGGTGAGAAAGGAATGTAATTGGAGAAGGACAAAGACAGGGTTGAATGTGGCAAATTATCTCACATAAAAAAGTCAAGAAAAAGATTTTACAGTGGAGGGAAAGAAGGAGGAGGTAAGAGGGAATGAGTGAACCTTACTGTCATTGGATTTGGTTTTAGGAGGGAATAACATGCACACTCAATTGGGCATGGAAATCTATCTTACCCTATAGGAAAGTCGATCGTAAAGGGATAAGGGAAGGTATAATAGAAGAGATGGTGGATTAGGGGAGGGGATAATTAGAAACAAAAACTTTCGAGGAGCAACAGAGTCAAAGCAGAGAATGCAATGAATTGGGTTGGGATAGGAGGAGGGAAATATAGTTAGTCTTTCATAAAATGACGATTACAGAAGTGTTTTGCAAGATTATACATGTGTAATCTATATTGGATTGCTTGCCTTCTCAATGAGGATGGGTATGGAGGGAGCAAGGGTGAGAATTTGGAACCCAAAGTTTTAAAAATAAAAGTTAAAAATTGTTTGTATATGCAACTAGGAAATAAGATACACAAGCAATGGGGTATAGAAATCTATCTTTCCCAATAGGAAAATATAAAGGGAAGGAGATAAGAGGAGGGAGTGGGGGAGATAGAATGGAAGGCAAATTGGGGGAAGGGGTAATCAGAATGCATGCCATCATGGCATGGGGAGAGGGGAGAGATGAGGAGAAAATTTGGAACTTAAAATCTTGTGAAAGTAAATGTTGAAAACTAAAAAAATAAATAAATCAAGTTCTTCCTTAAAAAAAAAAATAGTCTCACTCATTCCTGAATAAGAATCCTTTCTATGTTATACCTAACAAAAGGACATCCAGGTTCTAACTGGATAGTTTCAAGGAGTGAGAATTCCTACTTTCCAGGGCAACAATTCCATTACGGAATATCTAATTTTTAGGAAACCATTTCTTATTTGGTCTATATTATCCTTTTCACTTTTATCCATAGTTCTGCCATCTGGGGCAAAGTAGAACAAGATTGCTCCCTAATGTGTGAAAAATGTTTAAATATATGAAGGTAAATATTCAATTATATTCTTAATAAACTATCCCTTCTCAAAAGTAAACACCATCAGTTGTTTCTCCTCACATCATGAAATTAAGGTAACATCATGGTTAGAGTGACAGACTTGTAATCAGGAAATCCTAAATTCAAATTCTGCTTCAGACGCTTGTCCATATGATCCTAGACAAATCATTTAACCTCTCTTCACTTCAGCTTCTGCATCTGTAAAATGGGCGTAATAATGACATCTACCTCAGCAATGTTGTGAATTTCAAACAAGATAATATATGTAAAAAAATTTGCAGTATTCCTTGTAGAACTCCCCCTATAAAAGGTTTTCATGATTAATTCCTTTCCCCATTGGACTTAATCAAAGTATTGTTTCCTTTCCTTATTTTTGTTTTCTTTTGTTTTTGCTCATTTTTAGTGTTATCAGTTCTTCTGCTGCATTTTCCAGGATGCCTTCCTATATTGAAACTTCTTATAATCCTTTTCCCTTTTATTCTAGTTAGGGTCAACATATGACTTGAACTTCTAGTCCACTCCTGAAGTACATTTTTGTGCAAGGCATGGGGCCATATGGAAGGAAAAGTATTGGCTGGTGGATCAAGACACATGAAGTGAGTGATGGTGCAGAGTGATTCTCATAACTGACCCTCACAAAGACACAGAATGTGGATAAGAGGGTGATCATCTCTTAACTACCTTAATACAGATGACCCTGACCTGTGATGACAAATCATTGATTATGACAAAAGCATACTCATCTTCCCTGTAGCCCTTATATTCCTGGTGCTAATTCTGTTCTTTATGTCAGGAAACCTTTACAGACTTCAAAGTTTAGGCATTACATATCAACTCTGATTATTTAGATCACAGACTCACAACAACTCAAGTGGGGAGAAAAATTGTGATGTTTTTGGTCTTCTTTCTCTTCTATTGGTTACCATTTCAGTAGGTCAGTATATTGTTTCTTCTTTTTTTTATTTTATTTTTTTAAATTTTATTATAGTTTGCATCATTCATTTCCACAAGATTTTGAGTTACATATTTTCTCCCCGTCTTTCC
>CM053580.1:423823555-423842816 GCA_028627135.1 Pseudochirops cupreus | reverse complement strand
ATTCATTACTTTTTTCTTTTATATCTCAATATTTATTTATTTTTTATTTTCCTCTGGCACAAATATGTTTGCAAAGTTCAATAAAAGAAAATTTTCATAGAGTTTCTTTTCTGGCTATTATTATTATTTGTTTCATTTCATAATTATTACTGAAAGTAATTTTGTTAGATGAAGGAGGTATTAAAAATTATGCTTCATAGCTGTCAGTCATGCTAGATGCACCACTAAATACCAGAAAACATTCATTAAGCAAGTATTATATGGCAAACACCATGCTAAGAACTGGGGATACAAAGAAAGACAAAAATAGTTTTTGTCTTTGTGATAAGAGAATTTCTCATTCAGGTTTTTTGGCTGCCACTGTGCTAAGAAAAACTCTGCCTTGGTCTCTATCTTAAATTTTCAGGCATTGTTTCTGGAAGCTAGAAGGTCACACTACCTGCTGAAGTCTGCAAAATTCAAGCTTGGGACATAAACTTCAGTTCCAATTTTGACCAGTTAGTTCTCTACCTTCCTGATGCAGATATCCTTATCTTCCTTTTTGGATATTTGTTTCCAGACATGTATACCCTTAACTTTAAAATTTAGTTATTCCCATGTTACTGGCATATTCACATTCCATATAAAGTTGCTAAAATAGATTGTTTGGGCTCACCGACTTTATGTTCAGTGAAGTCTGTGCTCTGAGTGTCATAAAACTTCAGTGACTACATAAACATTTTTGATTCAGTGACTAATAGCAACACTTAATCAATGGACCCTTGGACAATTTTCATCTTACCCTTGAGAAGCTAGTCATCTAACGGAGAAGCAACATGTAAATAAATAGGTACATATAAGATGCGTACAGGGTAAAAGGAAGGAAATGTTATAAAGGAAGGCCCACGTGGCTGGATGAGGAGAGGAGGGCCTAGAAAACCACCCGCAAATGGTGACACCAGACCTGAGTCTTTAAAGAAGCGAGTGATGTTGTGAAGCAGAGCAGGAAGAACATTCCAGACATAAAGGACAGCCTTTACAAAGACAAAGAAATAGATATAGGAGTGTCCCATTTGAGGAACTGAAAGTAGCCTGGTATTGCTGAATGAAAGAGAAATATAAGATGGAAGAAGGTTGTTAAGAGCTTTAAGTGCCAAATAGAAAAAATCATATATGATCCTGGAAACAGTAGGGAGTTAGTCTAAATGTAAAATATTTTGTATTTACATGTTTACATGTTGTATACCTATGTTGCCCCTCCCCCACCAAGATAATGTAAATGCCTGGAGAATAATGAGTATTTTCATTTGCTTATCTTTATCCGTTCTATTGGCCTAGTAGTGTGAGAGGATAAGATGTGAAAGGGTGGTAAGGAAAATGAGTTCCTCCCGCTTTCTGGGTCCCATTTTCCAATGAGAAGCCCCATTTTTCCTCAACTCCTCTTTAAGTCCATGAACCATGACTTTCTCTTTATCTCATTTGCAAGACTTTCCCCCCACTAGGAATACCTCAGGCTCCTTCAGTCTAGGCGCTGCTGAAGAATCATGTTATTTCTGCTTTGGGGAAACTATAAAATTTATTTCAATTTCTTTTGTTGCTCTCAGTACTCAAATTTTTATACCAGTGAAAGCCTCCCAGTAGTAAAAGAATTTAGTGATGTCTCTGCCTGTGTATCTCTCCAAGTATGCCCTCCCAATTTGACTATATTTAATCCTCTCAAAACACACACAACATATAGAGAAAAAAAAAACTTTTCTTTCAAATCAAATGCAAAGATAAAGAAAAATTCTTAAAGAATGAGGATTAGGAAAGAAAGATCCATCTCATCTTTGAAACAGTGGGAGGGACACAATGGAAATAGGCTGAGAATCAAGATTACTAGCCCCATTCCTAGCTCCTGATCAGTTGTTCTCTATTTAGCCCTTCTAAAAGTTTTTTTGGCTGCCACTGTGCTAAGAAAAACTCTGCCTTGGTTTCCCTTCATTTCTCAGGTCTACTGTCCTCCCTGTCCCAGCAGTGACTGTGGTTGTGGCAAGGCCACAGATTTTTACAACTGTGACCTCTTACATCTCATCCATGGTGTTGAAATTGGTAAAGAACAATCATGCCATTTAACGCAATCACTTATTAAAGCTTCTGCTTCATCACCATCACCACCAATACATACACACACATTAGGAATAGAAGGGACTAGCTTTCATTCACAGTCTCATGGCTCTACAGAAACTCAAGTAAATGAATTCTTAGGAACATACATCTACTAGGAAACTCTAGTGGCAAACACCCCAATACATTTTTATTCCAAGGTCTGAACCCAGAGCTTTACACATAAGTGGAGTTTAATTAATTTTTGCTTCGTCAAACTGGATTCAAGACTAGAGTCTAGAGAGGATGGACATGGTGAACACAGAATAGCATTATAGTCAATGGAACTGGTTTAAAAAATACTGTTAAACAGGAAATGACTGTTTACCAAATAGGAGTTATTTCTATGTCAGATTTCTGGGTACAGTCAGATAATTAATCTTATTGGAGGAAAGATTGCAATCAACACCAAATGCAAAGAATAAGCATGAGAAAATATGACAAACAAGAAAACATCTTCAATATGAGCTGTTTAGCCAACCTAATGAAGAGAAAAATAGGAAATGTCTATAGGAATACATATCAACTATTCCTATGGGGGTTGAATTCATATAAACAAAACAAAATGATCAAAAGAACTTAGAAAATGTACATTGCCAAGTAAGTCAATTATTTAGAGCAGTGGTTCTCAATCTTGGGTTATGTTCAATTTGTAACAATGAAAATACATCCTGCATATCAGATAGATTCATAACAGTAGCAAAATTACAGTTATGAAGTAGCAACGGAAATAATTTTATGGTTGGGGGTCACCGCAACATGAGGAACTATATTAAATGATCATGGCATTAGGAAGGTTGAGAACCACTGATTTAGAATATAATCTTTTTGTAAATCTTTCAAACAAGAGTAGTAGAAAAATTGTAATCAGTATTATCAAAAATAACAGTGAGACATGGACGATGGGGAAAAAATTGATCACAAAAAGGTAGAGATTGAATTGAGACCTCCCTTTTCATCTCTCTGCAGATTTTTACAATCTTGAGTACATCCTCCTTGGGTTTTTATACATTACTCACTTAATTCTTCTCCTGCCATTCTGATTACTGTTCAGTCAGTTTTTTCTGGATTATTCATTCTTTGCCCCCTAAAAATAGCTATACCCAAAGGCTCTATACTAGTCGTTCTTCTCTTTTCTCTTTATACTCTCCCAGTGACTTCCTTTTCTCCTACAGGGCAAAATTATCATACATGCGTGTGCACACACATACATATATACATGTCTTATACACACATATGCATATACACATACATATGTATCTGTTTGGTATGTGCACACACACGTGCATGTACACATGCACATTTGTAGTGGAGTAGATAGAGCACTGGCCCTGCAGTCAGGAAGACCTGAGTTCAAATCTATCTTCAAATATTTACTAGCTGTATAATCCTGGGCAAGTCATTTAATCCTGTTTACCTCAGTTTTCTCATCTGTTAAATGAGGTGGAGAAGGAAATAGCAAACCAAATCTTTGTCAAGAAAACTCCAAATAGACTGGTTCTTGTGATGGTGGAGGAAAGACAGAGACTTGCCTAAGTTACCCTCAAATTCCCTCCAAATACCTTTAAATAATGCCTCAAAACAAATTCTAGAGTGGCAGAACCCACAAAATGACAGATTGAAAGAAATTTCCAGCCCAAGAAAATTTTGAAGGTCAGCAAGAAAGGTCTGTTGCATAGTGGGGAAGGATAGTACAGTTCATCATAGGCTGTGCCAATGCAAAACAGGCCCCAGCAAGCCAGGAACAAATCTTGGGGATGACTGAATCAATGGCTACAGTGGTGATTTCTGAGCCTCTCAGTCCATGGATGGTAAGGCAAACTGGAAACTGGTCAGAAAGAGACTACAGTAGTTCTTTTACTGGCTCAAGGGGCATGACTCTGTTGCATTGCTCATATTTGGATCAGGGTCATAGGCCTAAGTCTCAGTTCCAGGGCTAGAAGGAGCACTATCACAGCATAACTTGCATCCACAGGGGAGTAAGGATCCTGGTCACACTTCCAGAGTGGAAAAGATACTTGTGGGCTCTCACAGATGAGTGCACAATTCAGGAGAGTAGTAAATACACCTCTCCCTAGAACATACCACCTGAGAAGAAGTGAAAACTTATAGATCCTTAGAATTACCTCTAAAAACAGCTGCACAAAAAGAACTGAATCTTGGGGTGGTACCTCCTCCAGTTCAGAAGCAGAGTCCCACTTCAGTGGAGTTAAAAGTTAAGAAATAAGTTGGAAAAGTGTGCAAAGAGTACAAAAAGATCCTGACTATAGAAGTTTACTGTGGTGACAGGGAAGATCAAAACACAAACTCAGAAGATAACAAAGTCAAAACTCCTCAGATAAAAAATATGAATTGGCCCCAGATGATGGAAATGCTCAGAAAGGATTTGGAAAATGAAACAAGAGAACAGAAAAATTGGGAAGATAAATGAAAGTAATGCAAGAAAATAATAATTTTTTAAAAGCATCAAGAACTTAGAAAAGGAAGTATTAAAAAAAAAAACCCTGGGAAAAAAACAGCACCTTAAAAAAGTAGAATAGGCCAAATGGTGAAAAGGGGATGAAAATTCAATGAAGAAAAGAACATCCTGAAAAGCAGAATTGGTCAATGGGAAAAAGAGGTAAAAAAAATTCACTAGAGAAAAGACCTTTAAAAGTAGAACTGACCTCAGGAAAAAGCAGGTATAAAAGGTCACTGAAGAAAATAATTTCTTAAAAATTAGAACTAGGCAAGTGAAAGCTAATGACTTATGAGTCACTAAGAAACAATCAAATAAAATCAAAGGAATGAAAAACAAATGTAAACTATCTCATTGGAAAAACAGCAAAACAACTGACCTGGAAAATAGATGCAGGAGTGGTCATTGAAGACTACCCACATGATCAAAAAAACAAAAAACCTAGAAATCATCTTTCAAGAAAGTATCAAGGAAAACTGTCCTGATATTCTCGAATCAGAGGGTAAAATAGAAATTGAAAGAATCCAACAATACTGAAAGAGAAACCAAAATAAATGCTGCAGAGAATATTATAGTCAAATCCCAGAGTTCCGAGGTCAAGGAGAGAATATTGCAAGCAACCCAAAAGAAACAATTCAAATATCATGGATCCACAGCTAGGATAACACAAGATTTAGCAGTTTCTATATTAGAGGACCAGAGGGCTTGGAACATGACATTCCAGAGGGCAAAAGATGACCTAGGATTACAACCAAGAATCACCTACCCAGTAAAATTAAGTATTATCCTTCGGGGGGGGAAAATGGATCTTCAATGAAATGGAGAACTTTTAAGCATTCTTGATGAAAAGACCAGAGCTGAATTGAAATTTTACTTTCAAATACAAGACTCAAAAGAAGCATAAAAAGGTAAAAAGGAAAAAGAAATCATAAGGTATTCAATAAGGCTAAACTATTTACATTCCTACATGTGAAGATGATCATTTAACTCCTAAAAACTTTATCAAGATTAGGGCATTTAGAAGGATTATACACAGACAGAGGGCACAGGTATGAGTTGAATATGAAGGAATGATTGTCTAAAAAAATAAAATTGAAGGGTGAAAAAGAATAATGTCCAGGGAGAAGGGGAAAGGGAAGGGTAGAATGAGGTAAATTATCTGACATAAAAGAGGCCTCAAAGAGATTTTACAGTGGAAGAGGAGAAGAGGGAATGACATAGGAGTGCACAAACCTTACTCTCATCAGAATTGGCTCAAAGAGGAAATAACATACACACTCAGTTGGATGTAGAAATCTACCTTATCATACAGGAAAGTAGGAGAGAAAGTAGAAAAAAGGAGAGTGTTGATAGAAGGTAGAACAGTTTGGGAGAGGTAAAAGAAGGAAAATACTATTGATGATGGATAGTGTGAAAGGAGAAAGATAGAATAGATGAAGGAAATAGAGTGGGGGGAAATATATAGTTGGTACTCATTACTGTGAAAAAAAATTTATAGTAAGTTTCTCTGATAAAGACCTCATTTCACAAATATATTAAAAACTAAGTCAAATTTACAGAAATAAGAGCCATTCCTCAACTTATAAATGGTCAAAGGATATGAACAGGTATTTTTCAGACAAATAATCAATGCTATCTGTAGTCATATGAAAAATGCTCTAAATTACTATTGATTAGAGAAATGCAAATTAAAACAACTCTGATCTACCCCTCCACATTTATCATATTGGCTAATATGACAAATAAGAAAAATGACAAATATTTGAGGGGAAACCAGAAAGTTAAAACACTAATGTATGGTTGGTGAAGTTGTATACTAATTCAACCATTCTGGAGAGCAATTTGGAACTATGCGCAAAGGGGTATATAACCTTGCATACCCTGTGACCAAACAATATCACTACTAAGTATGTATCCTAAGAGATTTTTTTTGTGCTTTTTTGAGGGCAGTTGGGGTTAAGTGACTTGCCCAAGGTCACATGGCTAGTTTTTGTGTTAAGTGTCTAAGGCTGGATTTGAGCTCAGGTCCTCCTGACTCCAGGGCCAGTGTTCTATTCACTGCCCACTAAGAGATTTTTTTTAAAAAAAAGGAAAATTACTTATGTGTACAAAAATATTTATAGCAGCTCTTTTAATAATGGCAAAGATTTGGAAACTGAAGGGATGTCCATCATTTGGGCAATGACTGAACAAGTTGTGGTATATGATTGTGATGGAATGCTATTGAGCTATAAAAAATAAAAAGTAGGATGCTGTCAGAAAAACCTGAAAAAATGTACATGCAGTGTTGCAAAGAGAAGTGGGCAGAACCAGGAGAACACTGTAGACAGTAATTGCAATATTATATGATGATCTATGGTGAATTAACTTAGCTATTCTCTGCAATACGATGATCCAAGACAATTCTGAAGGTTTTATGACAAAAGGTGCTGTCCATTTCTAAAAATAAAGAACTAGTGGAACCCATATGCAGATTGCAGATTTTTTTTCTTTATTTTTCTTAGTTTTTTTCTGTATTTTCTTTCACAGAATGACTTACACAGAAATGTGTTTTTTTCATGACTACACATATATAAACTACATCAGTTTGCTTACCTTCTTGATAATCAGTGGAAGTGAGGGAAGGAGAGAATTTGGAACTCAAAATCTGAAAGAAAAGAATGTTAAAATTGTTTTTAATGTGTAAATGGGGAAAAATATTAAATTAAATTAAGAAAACCCTAAATTGGGTCATAACAAAAAAAAGTTTACATAAAAATACTCTCTAAATAAATATATGTATATGTGTATTCACACATAAGCACAACATTAGTTTCTATTGAGCTCTAACTCCTGAAGAATTAACTGCTCTTTCGTTAATTTCCAAATGGATGTCCTTCAGGCATGGCAACTCAACATGTTAAGAGGCAAAGTGCTACAGTTAAAAGAGTTTTGCCTTTGTAGTTAAAGAACCTCAGTTCAAATCCTGTCTCTATCACTTACCATATGACCATAGGCCAATCAGTTAATTATGTTTACTCATTTTACTCAGTTTACTCATCCACAAAATAAGGGGATTAAACTTAATGGTCTTTCAAGTTTTTTCCAACATTGGATTTATGACCCTATATTTCAAAAGTAAAATATTACCTCTCCTCTACAATTCATCTTTCTACCTACCTTAATAATTTCTCTCTATATCATCATCATTCCAGAAACCTATCTCTCACCCTATATATTTAGTCTGTTGCCAAATCTTGTCAACCCTACTTTCTCAAAATTACTTGTATTCACTTCCCTCTCTCCATTCACATATCTACTCTCATCACATCTTGCCAGGACTATCACAACAAAATCCTAATTGTTCTCCCTATCTCAAATTTTCCCAAGCTCTAATCCATCCTCTACATGGCTGCAAGATTTATACAAAGCTCTAATGTCTTTAGGATCCTATACAAAGTCATTTTCTTGGCATTTAATGGCTTTCAAAGGGGAAAAAAACTGGAGAGACAAGAACTAAGCCATTTCACAAAAAATAAAATTCAATATATCTTAACAGATGTGGAATAAATAGCAATTTAAGAGTCATTTAAGACTCATTTTTTTTGTGTGCAATCACATCTTCTTAAGAGCAGCTAGGTGACCAAATGCATAGAGTGCCTGGACTTTAGTCAGGAAGATTCATCTTCATGAGGTCAAATCTGAAGTTAGACACTTACTATGTGACATCATAAATTTCAGAATTAACATAGGAAAATAAGCATAAGAAAGGTATTACATACAATCACAAAATCTCACAACAGCCTACTTAAATGAGCTACTTCATCCAAAAATTAGGAAATGTATAACACAAAGATAACTTCAGATCATCAAAATATCTTAGAGAAATATAACTAATGCAAAACAAAGACAAAAAAATAGATGTGAAACATATTAAGTCAGCATTTCAGTAATGAAATTTTTTCATCTTCAATGACAGTGAAAATATCACATCTAGTCTCTCTCTGTACCCCATATGACAGTTAATTTGAATGAAAATGGCACTTACAAATAAATTAATCAAAAAAATTTATTAATATTTTCTAGGTTTCAAGTACTGTGCTAAGTGTTATATAAATAAATATACAGCAAATATAGTCCTTCCTTCAAAAAGCTTACATTCTCACTGGGGCAGAAAATACACAAAGGGGCATAGACCAAAGAGTTTCATTTTGGTTCAAAAAAAATGTGGTCATATAAGATTGACACAACCCTTCCAAAAGTTAGGACAGCGTTAAATTGAGTGCTGCTCTAAAAGTAGGAGGGCAGATAGCAGGTTGCTCTCACATAACAATAAGGCAGTTAGCAAGGTTGTTAAGAAGGTGGATAGGGAAGTGCCTAGCACATAGTAGGTGCTTAATAAATGTTTATTGAATTGAATGGAAAGTAAAGAATAACTGAGACTTTTTACCACATAACCATTCCTCTCTTTTTATATTATAGATTTCCAGGTTAACATTCCTTATGTGACTTCTTGGGCATATTCTTTGTTAGTCACAAATAGTTGTATCACCCCCCACAAAAAAAAAAAGGTATTTTAAAAACACCAGTAATTGTTTGTCTATGTGTCTATTTCCCTAACTTCATAAGAATGCTCTGTGAACATATTAAGGGTATCCACAAACATCCAAGGATGCATGGGTGCTGAGAAAATGGTTAAGGAGAGAAGAAAAAAAGTCATGGAGTAGATTGACATTAATGAATAAATGAAGAAGGAAATCAAGTTAGAATTGATACAATTTTAAAGGCATTCAGTGATCAATTTTTCAAGATATCTAAAAGAGGGATGGATTTTCTAAACGAGTGAAGAGAGCACAGATAGCACATCTATCTCCAATATAGTATACATCAGTGGATGTATCATCTCAGCAGTTATAGGCATTGTCAATACAGATTTTAACCCAACTGCACCTTTTCATCTAGGGCAATTCTTATCTACTATAATGTTTCTATAAAACTTGTTCAGGCTTTCGTATATGTCTGTGTATAATATCTCTATGTTTATATCCATATATGTGATTTATGGATATATACATAGGTAGACACAGACGTATATATACATGCACAATGTATATATATATGTATATATGTATACATATGTGTGTATATATGTGTGTATATGTATATACACACATAGATACATAACAGGTACCAAATACAGCAATCCAACTGCCAACAGACAGTGATGAAAATTCTGTTTTCCCTTCCTCTTCCATATAACCAGTCCCCTTCATTTTTTCTATTGTATGTTTCTAGGATATCATTCCTTATGTCACTTCTTGTGTATAATCCACTGTTAGTCACAAATAACTGTATTACCCCCCAAAGAAGACATTTAAGGAATTTATTGACTTCTGTGCCTAACTTGATAAGAAAGTTTTATAAACATGTTAAAGGTATCCATAATAATGATGACAATAACAGTATATACATGTATGTGTATAAATATACCCATATGTACATACATACATATATTCCTATATATGTTTACATAGATGTGGATAGCCAGGCTTTCAGAAATTGTTTTGTACAATAAACAAAAAACGTAGTTCAAATAGTTACCTGATATGTGTAGGGAATTTAAGATCTTGCTCTACTTATTGATTGCTGATTGTCAAAAAAAATATATAACATTTGTATAGTAGAGAAAAATATGACCTCAGAGATCTTCCTTCAATAGGATACCTCCTATAAGATAAGATCATTCAAAATCCCTTTATAGATTCAACCCGGAAGACTACTTGTTTGACAACTTCCCAATTATCAATATCAAACAAGCCAAAATATTATATTCATTCCTCAATGCCTTGAAGGATGTCTCACAAAATCTAATCAATGAGCATTTATTAAATGTAAACCTAGTAACTTACAAAGAAAAAAAGTGAGTGTACAATGAATATTAACTAAATTGGGATATGAAATTAAATGGACAGTCAATCAAATCAATCCACTAACACATCATTTTGGGGCAAATATCACAGATACATAATGAGCTGAGCTCTGAGTATAGAAATGAAGAGGTGGAGCAGATTGTATGATATTTGAGAAACTATATAGCACTTTCAAGGATCCTAAGTTCTTTTCTACAAAACCTTGACTTAACACAAAGACTTTTAGCACTTAAAGTCTTCCAAGAATGCAAATTATTGACTATGATACCCATAGGAATCAAAATTGCAGCTTACTCAGAGTGATGTAAAGATATGTAGTGGGTATAAGCAAGCTACAACATATTATCAGTGATAATTTATGTGCAAGAAGCAACAAAAAAGATTTCTTAAAAGACACGTAGGATCAGAACATAAAGTTAATTGACTATGTAACAAGAGTGAGAGATAATAGATGGATGGCCTATGTGCTGGAGTTTAAAAAAAAAACTGACAAAGGTCTACAGCAAATTGGTTCAAATTCTCTATGAAGATTTTCTAGAAGGACCAGCACAAAAATCACATGGGATTAGAAGTTTCTGATGAGGTATAATCCACACTCATAAAATAAGTCATCAAAACTCTGAGATCATAAATATACGTAAGTATTCATTGAAGCTTGTCCAATAAGCTGGGGAAGGATCAAAGATGCAGATCACATCCTCAAGGATCTTATTATCTATGAAAGGAGTGTTTAGTCTTCTAGAAAAATATAATCAATAAAAATAATGCTTTCACATTTCATCCTCACAGAACCCCTCTGAGTTAGATAGGAATAGTGGGACTCAGAAAGGTGAAGTAACTTGCACTTCCCCACCACTTTCAGATGTATTTTATGTTTTCTTTTCCCCGATTAGAATGTAAGCTTCTTGAGAGCAGACTGTCTTTATATTTGCCTTATATTATTGGTACATAGCACAGTGCCTTGCATATGGCAGGCTCTTAATAAATGCTAGTTGACAGACTGATTGGCTGAATAACTGACTAGATTACAGAATGTGTATGGTAGAAGATCCAGTACTCCAACTCAGGTCTTGTTACTGCAAGTTCAATACTCTTTCCACTCAAACAGACTGCTTATCATAGTACTTAAAATGGTATAGCACTAGAGAGATTTGTTCTTCTACCTTAATCTGTGGGTTCATTCTTCAATCTTCTCAGTCCAACTCTTTGTGATTCCCATTTGGGGTTTTCTTAACAGATACTGGAGCAGTTTGCCATTTCCTTCTCCAGTTCATTTTACAAATGAGGAACTGAGGCAAAAAAAAAAAGATAAGTGATTTGCCCAGGATCACAAAATAAGTAAGGGTCTGAAGCCAAATTTTAACTCATAAAGATGGATAATCTCTTTTAAAATGTAAATGCCCTTGAAGAATGGGCCATTACAAAAGTAAAAAATAAAACAACAAATTTACTAAGCATATTTTATTGTACCAGAACCTACAGAGAGATAAGACTTAGTAGATGCAGAAAATATCTTCAAGGAACCTATACCAGTCATTCACATTTAATGAATATATTCCTCAGGTTTATAATCTTCCTTGACTGGTACATGCAGAGTTTTGAGGAAAGGATAGTTTTGAGTCATAAAAGAAGACAGTGTTTTATTAGGGAATTGGTGATTTCCTGGAACGACACACTTCAATTGGGTGTGATAGTGAAAAGCCTAAGATGTTTAGGAACCAGTGGGAGAACATCAGATTCCTAGGTAGACAGGATGTTGGAAAGAAAGAAAGAATGATTTATTATGGGAAAACGGGATAGTTCTAAAAAAAAAATACTCTCCCATACCTCAAAATGTAACTAGGAAGAAAACAATGAACTCACCTCGTATAATCATCAAAATTTCCTATAGTTAATTTGATTTACATAGCACCCAGAACTAGTAGGCATTTCTATTCATATATTGGTGGCAGTAGTGTCACCATACTTTGAAAGTGGGTGAGCATTACAACCTTTTCTTAGTCATCACTTCTTTCCAATGAGACTTTCCTGACAATGATTCTGCAGCACAACCTTATAACCTAGTTAGAGGTAATAATGAGCTTAAGAAATTCAGCAACGCTCCAGGGGGTCATTTAAGAAGGATTAAAAGAATATAAAGAACCAGTGGGCATTCCAGTTACTCAACTGCCAGGAAAGACAGTTATTAAAAGCAACTATTATCAGGAAAGACAATTTCCTTGACCCATGAGAGCTGGTAAAAGTCACCTGGGCTTCCTTTACATCAATTTAGCTAGCATCTCACCAGAAACTTTTCAGCAATGCCAATTATCCTAGTGAACAATGTAGCTGGAGATAAAGAAATAAGCCTAGTGGAAAATGCTGAGAAACACTTTTCAGTTTCTTAAAGTTACTATGCCCCTTTTCATTTCTAGGACCAACATGTCAGGCTGTCAAGCTCATTAACAAAGAAGTTATTTCATTGGCACCTACAAATGTCTTAGGCATAGGCACAGAGCAAGAGTCCTCTCTTACATTCCCATTGCAACTTTTACCATGTGATCCTTCTTGCAAAGTTCAATTTTAATGTGTTGACATGCTATCAGAAAATAAAATGCCCCAAATGAGAAATTAGAGGGAGGGGGAAAGGGAATATCACAAAATAAAAGAACATTCTTCAAAGGCACCCATTATTGTAGACAAATTTGCTTAAAATGGTACTCAGTTCTCAGTCTCCAATATACCTGCCACTACAGCTGCTAGAAATCACAAGTTCTCCAATCCAATCCAATCAAAATTCTCCTCTTTCTATGACACTGATAACTTGAATTACCAAAACACAAGATTCTTTTGGTTTTTTTTTATCTGATGATTTCAATGAAGCTACAAATAGGAAGCTAGGCAGTATGGGATTTAGAGTGCTAGACATGGAATCAGTAAGTCCTTAGTTCAAATCATTTCCTCAGACACATACTAGTTAACTTCTCCCTCCTCAGTTTCTTCATCTATAAAATGGGGGATAATAATATCACCTATCTCCATAGGTCATTGTGAATATAAGATAATATTTGCAAAGTACTGTGCAAACCTTAAAGTGCTATAGAAATGCTAGCTATTATTAATTACCATACATATTATTAAGAGCTTTACCTTGGGCTACCCTTGATCATGACCCAGTAAACTTAACAAATTGCTTGTTCAGGTGGGTTGAATGAATGAAATAACAGGTTTTCATATGGGTTTTGGTTTTGTGTATCACCTAGTTCTATCAAGGAATTACAATTCAGAGAGTAAAGCAATTTAGCTAAAACCAGGTGGAAGATGGATTTTAGTGTAAATAAGATGGATTTTAGTGTATAAAGTGGATTTTTGTTATTATTTCTTAGAGTTCAGTTCCCCATGTCTGGGGGACCTTCTTCTTTAATGGGTGGGGTTTATAGACCTGGATGAAGACTGAGAAAAGCTCTCAAATTATATTTTTATAAACTAAAATATTGGTCTATTTATTGTTGTTGTTCTGTTTCTTCTAAGGGAAATGAAGGTGACCTGGAGGCAGAGTGGCAGACTTCTGGGATGGC
Organism: Pseudochirops cupreus; assembly: GCA_028627135.1. Lineage (NCBI taxonomy): Eukaryota > Metazoa > Chordata > Mammalia > Diprotodontia > Pseudocheiridae > Pseudochirops > Pseudochirops cupreus. The sequence goes on along the minus strand of CM053580.1, from coordinate 423,828,768 downwards.
TCTATAGTGGTTTTTTTTTTCCCATCTTTGTCTTAAGGTACCTTGGCTTTGATTCCTGACAAAAATACAAGAATATTTTACAAAAGGTATGATTTGTCTAATTGCAGAGAGAAATAAATGACAAAAGAGGAAGAAAGAAATCCTTTTTACAAAATAACAATAAGACACCAATGGTTGAAAACCTAATCCTACCAACCATAACTTTGTGAGTGGATTAAGAAATTAAATAAAATAAAAATACAGTGGCAGAATAGATTTTAAAAAAAGAAACAGAATCTTATGAATATAAGAAACACATCCACGAAGCAAAGGGATGCACAAAATCAAAATGAGAGTCTTGGACAAAATTTATGCTGCATAAAGTAAATACAGAAAAGCAGATGCAAATAGGATTTGCAATCATGTTGCTAAACAAAACAAAAATAAGACTTCATAAAATCAATGGAAATGAACAAGAAAATTATTTATTTTTAAAGAAATAGACAACCATATATGTGTGTGTATATATATATATATATATGTATGTATATATATCAAATAGTGTAGCATCTAAATTTATAAATGAAACATTAACTGAATTGCTAAAAGACATAGATAGTAAAAGAAAAATAGTACAAGATTTTAATATTCTTCTCTCAGAACTGGACAGTTCTAACAAAGAGATAAACAAAAGGAAAAATATACAACTAAACAAATAATTGGGAATTCATAACAGAAAGCCTCCTAGCACCCTCTGAAAATGAATGCTAAATAATATGTATTTCTCAGTACTACATGATCATTTAAAAAAAAAAGTAGTCCGTGTACTAGGACTCAATGAAATTATAAATATGCGTCAGAAAGACAAGAGTACTAAACATGTCCTTTACAAACTATAATACAATAATACAATACAGTTATCAATACAGAGAGTACAAGCAAAAGAAAAAGATATACATAGATATATCATCATCATTGCATTTGTAAATCACTTTAAAATTTCATAAAGGTTAGCTAGGTGGCACAGTAGGTAGAATGCCAGGTCTGGAGTCAGGAAGACTCACATTTCTGAGGTCAAACCTGGTCTCATTTACTTACTGTGTGATCCTGAGCAAGTCACTTAACCCTGTATGCCTTAGTTCCTCATCTGTAAAATGAGCTAGAGAATGAAATGGCAAATCATTCCAGTATCTTTGTCAAGATAACCCTTTTTGGGTTTTTATTCCTGACAAAAATTCATGAAAAGCTCAATATAAATAAATGAAGAACAACCATTTAAATCTTTTAAAGTATTGTACAAATATTCTCTCATTTCATCATCACAACAATCTGGAGAAAGAGGTGTTACTATTATCTCTAATTTGCAGATGAAACTAAAGCTAAAAGGAGTTGAGATTTGTCTATAGTCATAGCATTAGAAATGTCTGAAGCAGGATTTTAGTTCATGTTTTTCTGTACAGCACTCTGTCCACTGTACCACCTAGATACCTCTAATGATACCTTGAACTATTAATGAGCCAAAGAGAAAGGTACAGAAACAATTAAAAACTCTGAAAAACAATGACAATGATGGGACTTTATGCCAAAATGTCTAAAGCAGTCCTCAGAGGAAAATAATATCTCTAAGAAGATGCATTAGCAAAACTTAGGAAATAAAGGAACAATGAAATGAATATACAATTGAAACTAAAAAAAATAAATAAAACCCAATATAAGCCAAAAAAGGAAAAATTTTAAAGTTGGAATAGAAGTAAATTATTAAAACCCTAAAGACAATAGACTTGATAAAAATTAAATATTGGTTCTTTGAAAATAATAACAAAATTGATAACCCTTTAGCCAAATTGATGAATGGCATCTGTTAACAGTATGAAAAATGAAGATCACCTAAGATGAGAAAATGTATATCAGAAGAACGCTGAGGTTTCTTCTCATTCCCAGGAATTCAGCAAAGGTGACAAAAGATGAAAATTGTCCATTTTTAGAGATTTTTGGAAAGATCAACACAGTAGAAACAACACTTTTGATGGAATTATACATTGGTTCTACCATCTTGGCGAACAATTCAAAATTATGCTAAGGAAATGAATAAAATGTTAATGCCCTATAAACCAGAGAATCTTCTTTCGAGCATCTCTCCTGAAGAGGTCTGTGAAAAAAAAGACAGACACCAGACATACACCTGTATATTTATAGCAATATTTTCTGTAGTCATAAATCAGATGAGAAAGTGTATCTCCTTATCAATTATAGTATAATCAAATAAGTAGCAATTATGTATTAGAAATATTATATAAGAAAGGATGAAGATGGTGACCACAGAATGTTATAAGAAGATAAATAAATTGAAGGTAAATGAACTATGCAGAACCAGAAAAACAGTATAATCAAGGACTACAACAATGCACAGTGTGAATTGAACAAAAAAGAACTGAACTTAATTCTGTCCATTAAAAAATCAAGCTTGGTTACAAAGAAGATAAGTGAAAAATAATCTCCCCTCCACTTCTTTGCAAAGATAGGAGAGATTATGTGTGTGGGACACTACATCTAATGTCATACTTCTTCAAGGTGTTGGTTGGTTTTCTGGGACAGTATTTTCCCCCTGTTTTCTATTCATTGTTATAGGAAAAAGAATACACTAGGAAATTGAAGTGATTTTTTAAAAAATTAATAAAAAATGTATATTAGAAGGCATGATTGTGAATATTTAGTAAAGGAAACAGTTTTAATTGAGATTGAATGGATTAATAAAGAACAGTTAGTGCCAGACAAATATCATTTACATTATTAAAAGGATTACTACACTGGTAGAGGCAGAAGCTCCAATATCTTTATGTACACAATTGAGAGATAAACCATAAGCTAACTGATAGAACTGCTAGATTAATTTGGAGCTAGTTGAATAACAGACGTTAGACAAAAGGTTGGAGTGAAAAAATGGATTGATGTAAATTTGGAGGAAGTTGGCTCAGGAACCTATCTCATGTTGTACAGTATTCTATTAATAGCTTGAATGTAGCCATAACAGCAGAGAACATAAATTTAGAATAGCAAATGGAAACAGAAATAGCAAAAGAAATACCAAACATGTTGGATTACAGAATAAAAATACTAAAATATTTCAATAAGCTATAATTTTTTGTGGGTAAAATCTAATACTAGGAAACTTAATGGCTGTAAATTCCAAGATGTGGGTTTAAAAAATGAACTTCATAATTATAGGACATGCTAATAGTTCATATGAAAAAGAACTTGAGGCTTTAGTGTATGGTAACATTAATAAAAGTTAACAAAGTACAGACAAAACTGCTCATTTGAGTTTTGGTTTATAGTCAGAGGAGATAAGAATTCTAGTGTACTCTTCACTCATGGCTGGAACATTATTTTTTTTCATTTCAGGATGCCACATTTTAACATGACCCACTGTAGCAGATTCGAAAGAGGCTAGCCAGAATTGCATAAGTTCATAGCCTAAGGCATATAAGCATCAGGTAGAGAATCTAGGAATGGATGTGATGGGGTACCTCTGAATATTTTGGGGTGATCTTTGTGGCACAGTTGTAACTTCAGTCTTGTGTATACACCATCACTTGTGAGATCAGTTTGGCTCTGTTCCCTCCCTCCCCCCAGCTGTGAAGCATTAACTGTCTCTCCCCTGCCCCCACCCACAAAGCATTAATTCTGACCCCTCCCTCCCCCCAGCTGTATTGTGCCTTCCCTGCCCCCAGCCCAGAGGTGTTTCCTCTGAAACCATTTACTCTATAGAACCGGCCAAAATGAGACTCATCCATTCCCAAACTGGATAAGGTACTTCTCCTTAGGAATTTGACCTCAAATCTGACCACTGGTTGACTTTATGGTGTTTCAGGGCTAAAACCACGCCTTTTGCTTGCCTTCCCCTTGGAATCTCCCAGTGAATTATGGGCGGGGCACATGCACAGTTAGGATGAAGGGTGTGTGTTCCTTTAAGCATTGGCCACTCCCTGGCTCCTCCCTAACTCTACCTTTGTACACCTCATTAGCCTAATGAACTTATGACTGACAGTTTTGTATCTTTAAAAATGCCTCTCTGGCCCTTAGAACTTTGCAGGTAGGCTTTTTCTAGCAGACCCCTGCCCACTGAAGAGCATCACACTTTCAGGCTTTCTCTGACCCACCCACCAACCCCCCCCTTGCACCTTGCGAGCTTTTTCTAGCCAAGTTTCCTTACCCTATCCCTCTTGCCCTGGGTATGAATAAATTTTTATAAATCTGCCAAAGGACAGCTGAGCCTGTAATTATTTTTCAGACACTGAACCTAGAAAGGATTTCTCATTAGATATCCCCCAAAACCTATACCTCACCAGATAGTCTAGAAAAAAGAAACTTGGGCAAGATGAGATATGGTCTCCAAGTATTTAAAGGGATGTCATGTTGAAGAGTGATTAGATCTGTTGATCCCCAGAGAGATGAACTAGGTAAAATCTGTGTTAGAATTTCTATGCTTTGGTGGATCTTTGATCTCATAACCATTGATACCTCCTACAGCAAAGCAGATCACATCTTGTCAATGACCTCTCACACTCTATAACTCTTGTTTATATGTTCCTATAAATCTTCAACAGGTAACCTACCGCAGATGATGGGATTCTTTCTCGGGTTCTCTAGGCATCAACTAGATACCAGTAGGTTACACGGTATCTTTCATTCTCATCATGTTATCCTTTGATTTCTCAACATAACTGATGCATCTTTTTTTCTGTCACAAATATCTCATTGATATCCTTTACGCTATTTCTATTGAACAGTTCTTTATTGGAAACATTTTAGTATATATGTATTTCACAACTGGCCTCTCCTTTGCCCTATAAGTGACCCTCAACTGTTATTTTCTGTGAATTAAAGCCATCATTAGAAAATTATTGTTGGGGCGGAGCCAAGATGGCGGCGTAGCAGCAGCAACACATCGCAGCTCTCACATAGCCACCCCAAAATACCCATAAAATAGGACTCTAAACCAATCCTGGAACTCCAAAATGCACACAAAGATACTTCCCACTAAAGTCAGCTCGGCTACGAGGAACCATAGCAGGGCTGCGAACCGAAACCACCCTAGCCCGAAGCCTCGGCTGTGCCCTGGGGGCAGCTGGACGGGAAGAGCTGAGGAGCTTCAGGTGAGCAGATTAGCAGCACCTGTGAATGGGATTTGTGAAAGGGGGAGATAAGCAGTCTGGCCAGAAGGCCTCCAGAGC
>CM053580.1:423789412-423823055 GCA_028627135.1 Pseudochirops cupreus | reverse complement strand
AACCCTGTAAAAATTCTTGAAAGAGCAGAAAAGGATTTTTAAAACCAGATTGGTAGATGGAAAATTGGAAGGGGAAAAGGAAGCAACGTAAAAAATTATGGAAGGACTGGAGCTTTATAAAAAGAGGCACAAAAAATACTGAAGAAAATAACACTTTAAAAAATCAACTTGACAAAATGGAGAAAGAGGTAAAAAAAAAAGTTCACTGAAGAAAATAATGCCTTAAAATATTAGTACTGGGCAAGTGGAAACTAATCACTCCATGAGGTATAAAAAACAATAAAGCAAAGTAAAAATAATGGGGAAAATAGGAGAAAAGGTGAAATATCTTATTTGAAAAACAACTGGCCTGAAACATAGATCAAAGAAAGACAATTTAAGAATTATTGAACTGACTGAAAGTCTTGATAAAAGAAAGAGTCTAGACATCTTATTTCAAGAAATCATAAAGGAAAACTTCCCCCATGTCCTAGAACAAGAGTGTAAAAATAGAAATTTAAATCATCTCATATAAGACATCCCACAATGAAAACTACAGAAAATATTATTGCTAAATTAAAGTCCTCCCAGCTCAAAGAGAAAATACTTCAAACAGCTAGAAAGAAACCACTCAAATACCAGGGAATCACAGTTTAGATCACAAAATATTTAGTAGCTACCATGTGAAAGATGTAGAGATCATGGAGTATTATAGTCCAGAAGGCAGAGCTGGGATTAGAACCAAGAATAACCTACTGAGCAATATTGAGTATAATCCTTCATAGGGAAAAACAGGTATTTAATGAAATAGAGGGCTTTCAAGCATTCCTGATTAAAAGACCAAAGGTGGATAGAAAATCTGACTTTCAAACACAAGACTCAAGAGAAGTATAAATAGGTAAACATGAAAGAGCAGTCATTACGTAAGTTTAAACATATTACATTCCTATATGGGACAATGATAAATGTAACTGCTAAGAACTTTTTCAATATTAGGGTAGTTAAAGGACTCTACATAGACAGAGGACAAAATAATGAGTCAATTATTATGGGATGATCTCTAAAATAAATTATATGGGTGAGAAAGAGGAATGTCCTTGAAGAAAAGGGAAGGGAGAAGAAAAATGGGGAAAATCATCTCACTTTAAAAAGGTATGCAAGGAAGAGCTTTTAGAGCTCACACACACATATGCATATATACACAAAGTTTGTTCTGCAACTACTGATATAATCATTATGAAAGTCAAAGGAGAGGTTAATAAAATTTAACTTAAAAATTAAACTAAACAAAACTGGAACTGATTTTATGCAAAAAAAAATGATAAAATGGATAAACCATTAGTTAATTTGTTTTAAAAATAAGGAAGAAAATCAATCACTAGTAGCAAAAATGAAGAGGATAAATACACCACAAGTGAAGATGAAATTAAAGCAATTAATAGTTTTTTGTCCAACTATATGTGAGGAAAATTTACAATCTAAGGGAAATGGATGACTGTTTGCAAAAAATATTAATAGCCCAGATTAGCAGAAGAGGAAATTAAATAATTCTATTTTAGAAAAAGAAATTAAATGAGCCATAAAGGTTCTAAGAAAAAATACCCAGAGGCAGAGCCATAATGTCAGAGTAAAGGCAGGAACTCACCTGAGATCTCCCCCAAACCACTTCAAATACCTTTAAATAATGACTCTAAACAAATTCTACAGCAGCATAACCCACAAAAAGACAGTGAAACAATTTTCCAGCCCAAGACACCTTAGAAGATTAGCAGGAAAAGTCTGTTGCTCCAGGGTGAGAGAGGAACACAGTACAAGCAGCCCCAGCACAGACCTGGCCCTACAAACCAGAAGCAGACTGTTTGGGTGAATGAATCATGGCAACAGTGGTTGTTTCCAGTCTTCTCAGACCACAGATGGTAAGGGGATTGAACAATGAGTCAGAAGGAGATTTAAAGGGGTCTCTTTGCTGGCACCAGGGTCAGGATTTTGTTGCATTGCTATTAGATCTGGTTCACAGTCCTGGGTCTCAGTCCCAGTGACAGGAGGAATACTAGCACAACAGAGCTTGTAGTTATAGGGATCAGGAACCTTGGTCACAGTTCCAAGGTTGCAAAGAGTGTTTGTGGTTGCTCGAAAACTAGTGTAGAGTGTAGGAGAGTCATAAACATACCTCCCTCTTGATCATACCACCTTTAAAAAAAGCCGAAAACTTACAGGTCCCCAGAATTACCTCTGAAAACAGTTGTGCAAAAAACTGAAGTTTGGGACAGTCTCCTCTCTACTTGGGAAGCAGAGCCCCACTTTAGCATATAGTTAAAAGTCAAGTAATAGTCTGAAAAATGAGCAAGGAACCAAAAACATTCTGACCATAGAAAATATTCTGTCACCATAATGGTGACAAAGAAGATGAAAACACACACTCAAAAGTTAAAATCCCTGTATCCAAAGCCCCAAAGAAAAATTGAATTGATCTCAGACCATGGAAGTTCTCAAAAAGATTTTAAAAATCAAGTAAGAAAGGAAGATGGGGAAAATGGAAAGAGAAATGAGAATGATACAAGAAATTCATGAAAAAAGAGTTTAACAGCTTGGAAAAAGAGGCACAAAAAATAGTAGAAAATAACACTTTAAAAAACAGAATTGACCAAATGGAAAAAGACGTGCAAAAATAAACTGAAGAGAACTAAAAAAAAAAATAGAATTGGCCAAATGGAAAAGGAGGTATAAAAGCAAATTAAAGAAAATAGTTCCTTAAAAGTGAGAACTGAGCAAGTGGAAGCTAATGACTTTATGAGACATGAGTTTGGGGGAGGTAAAAGTCAGAAGCAAAATACTTTTGATAATGGACAGGGTAATAGGAGAGAAGGAATAGGATAAATAGAGGGAAAATAAGATGAAGGGAAATACACAGTAGGTAACCATTACTGTGAGAAAAAAAATTACAGTGAGTTTCTATGATAAAGACTTCATTTCTCAAAAGATAGAAAACTGAGTCAGATTTATAGAAATAAGAACCATTCCTCAATTGACAGATGGTCAAAGGATATGAACAAGTAGTTTTCAAAATAATTAAAGCTATCTATAGTCAAATGAAAAAATGTTCTAAATTACTATTGATTAGAAAAATGCAAATTAAAACAATTCTAAGCTACTATCTCCTACCTGTCAGAATGGCTAATGTGACAGAGGAAAATGACAATTGTTTGAGGGAATGTGGGGAAAAAAAGTAAAACATGAATGTACTGTTGGTAAAGTTGTATACTGATTCAATTCTAGAGAGCAATTTGGAACTATGCCCAAAAGGTTATAACCATACATATTCTTTGACTAAGCAATACCACTACTAGATCTGAATCCCAAAGAAATAAAAAAGGAGGAAAAGGACCTGTGTATACAAAAAATATTTTTAGCAGCCTTTTAGTGGTGGCAAAGAATTGGAAATTGAGGGGATATCCATCAACTGGAGAATAACTAAACAAGTTGTTATATATGATTGTGATAGAATACTATTGTGCTTTACGAAATTATGAACAGGATGCTCTCAAAAAAAAAAACTTGGAAAGACTTACATGAACTGAGGCAAAGTGAAATGAGCAGAACCAAGAGAACGTTGCATACAGTAGTGGCAATATTGTGTAGTTATCTATTATGAATATCTTAGCTGTTTTCAACAATACAATGATCCAAGATAATTATGTAGGGTGTATGATAAAAAGACTTATGGTTCTATCCATCCCCAAAGAAAGAACTGATAGAACCTGAATGCAGACAAAAAATATTTTTTCCTTTATTTCTCTTATACTTTTTTTGTTTGGTCTGAGTTTTCTTTCACTGAATAATTTACATGGAAATATGTTTTGCATGACTAAACATGTGTAACTATGACAAATTGTTTGTCTTCCCAATTAGGCAGGGAAGAGGGGAGAGGAAAAATTTGGAATTCAAAATCTGGGGAAAAAAGAATGTTAAAATTATTTTTACATGTAATTGTGAAAAAATAAAATATTAAATAAAACTTTGAAAAAAAAAACTTTGAAAAAACTTTTGAAAAATCGCCAGGACTACATAAATTTATAAGTGAATTCTACCAAACATTTAAAGAACAAACAATTCAAATACCATACAAATTATTTGAAAAAAAAATAGGCAAAGAAAGAGTCCTACCAAATTCTTTTTGCCACTCAAATATGATTTTGATACCTAAACCGGAGAGTGCAAAAACAGAGAAAGAAAACTATAGACCAATTTCCCTAATGAAAATCATTGCAAAAAAAAAAAAACTTTAAATCCAGGAGATTAAAGAAATATATTACAAAGATCATACACTATGGCCATGTGGCACTTATATCAGAAATTCAGAGCTAGTTCAATATTAGGAAAACTATAAGTATAATTGACTATATCAATAACAAAACATCAAAGGTCGTATTACATCAATACAGAAAAGGCTTTTTAACAAAATACAACATACATACATTCATATTCTTTTAAAAATACTAGAAAGCATAGGAATCAATGGAGCCTTTGTTAATATGTTAAGTAATGTCTTCTGAAAACCAACAGCAAGCATCATCTGTAATGACAACAATCTAGATTAGAAGCTTTTCCAGTAAGATGTTAAACATTTACCAGCATAACACTGCTTATACTGATTAAGTTACAGGTTCAAATCAAAAATTAATCTATGGCATCTTGGATTTCACTAAAATATTTGATGAATGGGTTAGACTGGAGGCCATGTAATATATGGAATAATTGATGGAACTGAGACTATTTAGCTTGAAGAGATTGCTAAAAAAAAAAGTTACATGAAATCATTCTTCATGTATCTGAATATTTCGTCATGGAAAACTGTGACCAACTTTTTACTTCTTAGTCACAGAAGGCAGAATGAGCTGGGTCAGAAGGGATCTAAAAAGATAAAAGGAAGCAAACTTCAGCTTTATTTGGGATGGGGGTGGGTGGATGTTCTAATAATTAAATAATTTAGACATGAAAAGTGCTGCCCCCTTACGTGAGGTCTTAAGTCAGATACTGAATGGCTTACTTGGCATTGATAATTTTAAGTGATTCTTGTTCTAGCATGGGTTGGACTATGTGGATTTTATGTCCTTCCAAAACAATTATTCTGTCACTGATCCTCTGAAATTAGCATTCTCTCTTTATGATTGGGGGAGAAAACTCTTATGACATTTTCTCCCTGGATCTCTTGTCTGGGTCCTTCTGGGTCCTCTGACTTTTTTCTTCTCTTCCCCTGCTACAGAACTAGAAATCTATCTTCTTATTTATGGTCTCTCATCCGTCCCTGAAGTCCTATATTCTTGCTTCTTCTTCCTTAGTTTTTCCCCATGGGAAATCTTGCCCAACATTTCTTGGGAAATTTATATGTTTTTCCAAATCTAAAATCCAGAGGAAAAAATCAATTGAAAAATTGAAAAATGTATTCCGATTCACCTATGAGATTTAAAAATGAACAATTAGAGATTTTACTGGTTTGGTGGAATCCACTAACATAAAATCAAAAGCAAAAACAGGAATCAATGACTTTTAGAGTTGTTTAACATTTCTGTGAACTGAGATATTAACATGTAGAAGTGAAGAGATCACAATTTAATCAATTACTCTTGATTGTAATTGCTGCCATGTTATAAGAGAGTGTTGTGACCTCTGATGCTAGTGGTAAGTTATTCATATAAAGAAATAAATATGAATAAGCTTATATAAATAACATATTTTACATAAATGGCATGAAAGAAATCTCAAGAAATAACAAGTTTTAGAAACAAACTATGTCCTTATATTGCCAATTTTGATATGATTTTGTACAGTGCTGTTAATCTGCCTAGGCCATCTGAGCATTAAGCTATCTGAATACTAACCAATAATGTTTGCTGACATTTTCAAGTATTCCACTATTTGCTACAAGCTACAGTTATTTTTAAATTCTACTAAATTTAATATTTATTTATTAAACGTTTTTAGAACTCTAGTAATGAGTAAAGAAATTGAAGCTTGTATTTCAAGAAAGATAAAGGATATTAGCTCATTGCTATGGATGTTTTAAACCTTATCACAGTATAATGATTCATAAATCAACTATTCATTACTTTTTTAACAGAAAACCTTTGAAACATTTAGCAAACTATACCAAAGAAAATTATTCGCAATTTATGATGTTCGCTCACTATTTAAAAGCACATAAAATGTTATGAAAAACACAGTATTGATGATTTCCAGAGGTTGGTTTCTTATTCTCAGATACCAAAGATTATCTGTCAGGAATTTGGAACTACATCTCAGTCTTTAATAATCCCAGTACAGGTGTCTTAATTCACTTGGGCAAATGTTATCAATTCTATTATTTCTTTCTCCTTTTTAATTCAGTGACTCTTGCATAGGGCCTTCCTTTTACTGACACATAATAATTCTGTTTCTATAAATGTATTCTTTTCCCCCACAAAGTTTATACATTTCTTTTTTAAAATTCTTTTTTGCAGATATAGAACACCTTTTCCTCATTGAAAATTACACTGAGCTAACTTCTTGAGGTATGTGATTTTGCTTTCTTTCTTACCATTTACAATCATTGTGTATTCCTTTTAAGAAAAAATAAAAGTACTTGGTAGGTGATTAACCCTATACTCTCTTTGCTATATTTCTTCTTCATATTTGTTTCATTTAGTTCAAACCCTAAAACCCCTCTCTGTCACTTTCATTGAAACTGTTAATACATCAAAGAATCTTTTAAACAAGATCACAGGATCTCTTTGATCCATGACTTCCTACCCTGAAGAGAAAGAACAGAGTCTTTAGCTCACGCCTGCTCAGTGGAATCACCACAAAGTTCTTAATGCATGGCTGTTTCTTTTTCTCCTGTTATGTTCAAAATCAGTCTGAATTCTCTGATGATCAGAAGATTACCTTAAACTCTTTACTTCCCAGGTTTAAAATATTGCAAATACATTCCCTAGGTTCACCCCAATTTCATTAATAATTAGAGCCCCCATCATATCGTCTCTGTCTGGGTGCACTTTCATCTCTTCTGAGGTGAATCATTACAACAAATCTTCCCTTGAAGGAATTTTTCTCCTGCCCTCTTCTCATAGAAGCCTCATAGTTTTATTCTGGCTTGTTTTTAATATTTTATTTCTTCCCTCTGCTTCTTCTGCAGCCCTTAAAAAAATGACCAAACAAAATGAAACAACAGGACCTACTCTCTTTTCCTTTCCTTTATCCTCTATATTCTTCTTTGTCCTTTTTCCTTTTATTTCTTTAGTGTTTTATACTTCCCAAGACCCATTTACTAATTATTTCCCTGATTTGTGGGGAGGAGGAAAAAGAGTAAGTAGAGCATAGTAAATCTTCCTCAATTATTCTCTTCCTGCTGTTGGTCTAGTCATATTTCCTTTTCCCCTATTTATTTCTTCTAAAAAATCAGGGGAATAGAAAATATAATCTCTGAGAAAGTACTCTCCTAAACTCCAGGCCTTCTCCAATTGTCCTTTGGCCATCTCAAACTCAACATGTCCAAAATAAAACTAATTTTTATAACCAAACCTTCCTATATTCTGAATTTCCTCTTATTATTGAAAGCAATGCCCTACTCCTAGTCACCCAAGCTCACAACCTCAGTGTCATCTCTGGTTCCTTACATTCTCTCACCCCACATAGCTAATCTAAGAGCTATTATAAAACTTTATCATCTCAGTTTTCATAATATATCCTTGTTTATGTTCCTTCTCTTCACTCACTCAGCTGCCACTATAGCTCAGGCTCTCATTACCTGAACTATTTCAATAGTTGTCTAAATGATGTATTTGCTTTGTGTCCACCCAATCCAATCTAATCTTCACTAAGCTGCAAAGATAATTTTCACAAAGGACAGCTCAGACTATGTCACCCCTTTATTCAGTGAACTCCAGTGGCTCCCTATTGACTCCAAGATCAAATATAAAGTCCTAAGTTTGGCATTTAAATTGTGAGCTCCTTGAGAACAAGAACTGTCTTCTACCCTTTTTTATATCCCAAGTTCTTACCACAGTGCCTGGCACATGGTGCTTAATGTTTGTTGACTAACCCACTGATTTATTTAATGCCATTCGCAACCTGGCTCCATCCTACTATCTCAATCTTCTGTGTTTTATTTCCATCCAGGTACTCCTCATTCTCTAAGTTACAGCTCTACAAATTTCACACTTCCTGTTCCTCAAAGACAAATCTCTATATTCCAATCCCATTCCTTTGAATTGGCTGCAACCATGTCTGAGGCAGTTATATACAGTTTCTTGATACATGCCTTACTCCTATAGAGTTCTCCCAAATAATATTCTTTTAAAAGAACAAAACCTTGTCTGTGCCATATGTATTCCATCTACTACTTACTACATGGTATATATACATATGTGTGTGTGTGTATGATATATCCTAAAATATGAATGGCACCTTTCTCATTCATGTGCATTGCCCATATCTACAGAAAAGGTCGTAAACTTCAGTTAAAACACAGAAAATAACTGAAAACTGATGTCAGAAAACTTTGTTACTGCCAGGAAAATAATGACAACAGTGGGTTTCCTTAGTTCTAGATTTTGTTTCTTGGGACTCACACTATTACAATAGCCTTGTCCATGGTCTCTCTGACTCTAAGCTCTCCTCCTCTAGCTCTAGCTCATACATTATGACTATATTAGTCTCCCTAAAGAACTACTGCCCTTGCATCATTCATTTTCTTGTTAGAAAGACTTCAATGGCTATCACATCAAGTTCAAATTCCTCAGCCTAGAATTCAAGGTCTTTGAATGTTTCAACCTGCTTTTCTAATATTGTCTTCCATTATTCCCTTGAATAAATTATAATGAGCTTGTGCCAAATGCCATTCCCTACATGATGCATGTCATCTCCTACTTCTACAATGTTATTCTCCACTGTCACTATCTGGAATATCTTCATAATCTCACATTCTTTGCCTACAAAAATGTGAGCTCCTCCACAAAGTTTTCTTTGATTGTCTCAGTAAGTTAAAAAAGATCTCTCCTCTCCTTTTAAATCCTGTAGCACTTTATGATGACCATAAGACATCTAATGGGTTTATTTGTATACAAATCATACACCTTCCCTTATTAGGATGTAAGATGCTTGAGGTAGGGATTTTATAACATATATCTTGGTATCCCTTGCATTATCTATTAGATTTCCTTTACTTTAAGCAAGTCAGCTTAGCTGAATCAGCAAGATACCCTAAGGAGGGAGCGTGTGTCTATGCAGTCAAATCACTGTCACCAATTTAACTACTTCCTTTCCTGATACCCCAATGGGAACAGCCTGGGGGAGGGGAGGCCAGAGGATGGCAGAGGAAATTTTGCCTTCTTCCATCCTTGACCCTCCAGCTATTATTGAGGGAAGAAATCACTATTAAATAAAAGTTCATCTTCTTTACCACCATCAGCACCAATTGATGACTGTTCACCAGTGATGAATGATTGTATAAAGTCTTTATTAAATACTAAATGTGGAGGGTGAAAGATGAAATGACACAGTAAAACAAAGGTTTGAGCTTCTGAGCATATTGATTTATTAATCAATGCATGACAATTGTATAACAAATAGAGACCAAGCCTTTTTCAGCTTTGATACTAGACCCTGAATACAGTGGGGGAGAGATTTGTATGGGTTAAAAATAATCACATAAGATCAATTAATTAAAAGAAAACAATTAACAGGGTATAAACCAAGATTCAAAATTAGGTAATCTTATTTCTAATTGGAGAAAAGATTAGAGACTTTCAAAATTGGGAGGTTCAGTGTCCTGAAATAAGAAAAAAAGTGGGGGGTGGTCCCACTCCCTTCAGATGTCTGTATGCAATCAAAGCAACATAGAAATGATAACTGATTAATTAGTACAGGGTCAGCTTTCAGATAAGACAAGTAAGTTGCTTGAGATGTATAATTGTGAGAAAACTTTTTTTTTTTAATAATCTTCAGATCCGATTGGGTTTCTGGTCAGCATAACCTAGGTCCTTACTTAGCTAAGGGTCTCTAAGCATCAGGTAGAGGTGATCCAGCTTCCCAGTCACACAGGGGGTAGGTTCAAACAGTATAATAAAGTTTTCTCACAATTGCCATAGTTGAACAAACTTTTCTCAGGAGACAGAAATTGAACCAGACCCATAATTGAATAAAAAAGAAAGTGAATAAGCTCCAGAATTGAGTCACAAGATTAAGTCAGTATGGCTCTCTGAATTCCCACTATCACTTGCTGTTTTAATTCCATCATTAGTACATCAAAGCACTAAGAGCTAGAGTTACAAACAGAAAAGTAAGAAAGTCCCTGTTTGCAAAGAAGTCCCATTCTAATGGGGGAGACAACATATATGTAAGGTTTCAGCTGCAATTCAGATGCAAAAGTTTCATGGTTCTCAGTGTGCAGTAGCAAAGCAGATGACAATTCTTTGTCATTACACTGAAAAAATTATCTGTTTCTGATACTGAATAATTTGAGTGTCAAGGACTTTGTTAGTGAGAACTTTCTTTTGTCTTCAATATATATGGCTATGGTACCTGTAAGAGCAGTTTCAAGGCTATATATTCACAGGAATTGGTTTCCAAGATGATGACTATGCACGCAAGGATGGAAGCATTGCTAGGCACTTGAGTTTGGTGTCCTGAGCTGTCTCCATCAGGGTCTGAGGAGTCATAGTAGTCAAGGTGGTGGTGGTAATGGTTCAACTTGCCTGACACATGTTATCTCCCATCTCTCTTTCTAAGTTCTCTACTGCTTCAGCTAAGCTGATCCATCTGGCATGTAAATGGCAGCTGACTGGCAAACAGTAGAGTTGGCTGGCCCAGTCTTCATAAGTGTTACTTCCCTGGATGATAACTATGAGTACTAGTCTGGAAGCAGGACCAGTGTTATAAGGGCTGTGTTGCCCCTCCCAGGGCTTGTGGGTTCATCTGCCTATTAGTGGCAGGTTAGCATTTGTTGCCAGTTATGATGAGGAAAATTCTGTACAATGATTTCTCTCTTCAATGATGGCTTCAGTGGCTGGGCTGAAAGCAGATTTGCTTCAAGACTCTGGGTCCTGGGATGTCTCTGTCAGTGTCTGAGGGGAAATGATAGTTAAAGCAATGGTGGCGATAATTATGGTATTTCAATTTCCTTGGCACATACTGCCTTCCATCTGCCCCTTTGGGGTGTTCCAGCAAGGCTGCTTGCCTTCCCCATGAGTAAAAAACTGAAAAGAAGGTAAGACCAAGAGGTTTGAGAAAGCGAAACTCTCCCACCTCCCAGATCATCAGTGCAGCTTCCAGGATAGCTCTTGCAGCCATTATTCCAGGAAACAAACCTTGGAGAGATTCAACCTAACACATGTTTCTAGCAGTGCTACATCACGTTCCCGTTTAGCAGTTACAGCTCTTGATGACCTATAAAAGAAAGTTCTTGCCACCTTGGCACTGTCAAATGGTTCAATGTAAGAGGTGATTTTCTCAGCAGAAATGCCATTAAGGAAGATGCATTACATCTGCTTTTTTTGCTGTACCCTAAGGATCACAAATCTACATCTAGCTTATAGCTGAAGCCGCCTATTTGAGTGGTCTCCCCCAGAGAATATGAACTCCTTAAGATCAGAGACTGTTGTACTTTTCTACTTGTCTGCCTCATGATCTGCATTTTCATTCATTCATGTATTCATTCATCTGTATACTGTAGTAGGAGCTCAATAATTATTTATTGAATGAAAAGTTTTCTTCATCAGTAAACCATTTATAATATTATGTTTTATTATTATATTTTCAAAACAAGTAAAATTGAAACCACAGATGCAATCTGACTGCATAGAGAAGGAAGACTTTTTTCCTCAAAATTTGAGAACTGAAGTTTTTAGAAGTGATTTCCAGCATCAGGTGTCTTTTATGATTTGTTCTGATTTATTTGTGTTTTGACTTTGGGGTTGCTATTATTTGTTCATTTCTAACACTAAAAAGAAGTCCCCTGGCTACTGCATGAATTGACTTAGGAATATGTTTTTGAAAAAAAAATTTTTCTACTTGTATCCCCAACATATTTTCTGAATCTACTCATATTTCAACTCTTTCTGCATCTGTTTCTGGCATTATAATCTAGCATTGTATTTATAAATATGTATAAACATGAATACTATTCTCCAGGAGAATTTGTTCATTCGTAAAGAATTATTTGAGGGACTTAGAAATAGATGTTGTTTATTGAAAAATAAACTTTTCCCCAAGTGCAGTTAGAAAGTGACACCAATAGAAAATGACTGTGTCCTTTCATTTTTGTTGACATTTAAAGGACTATTTTTCTTTTGGTGACCCCCTAAGGGCTTCCATCCTGCAGATTCATGAACCTTCATCAAAAGGCCTTATCACTTAGTGTCTACCACCAAGAATAGCATTATCACATATAAAATCAGGCTGAACAAAGCTAGCAAGGACCCAAAGGCGTGATAAATTCAGAGCATTCTTAAATATTTAAAGTTCAAAACAATGTTTTCATTCTTGGCTTTAAGCGTGCATTTTTATAGTTTCCAATTTAGTACTCCCTTTTACAGCTGGTCCAAACAGGAGTCTATGCAGAAATTCCCACAGGTGCAATTGAGGTAAAAAAAAATGTTACCCAGAGCTATAGTGGTTAATTCTTTATGTCTGACCAAAATGTTCTGGGCTCCAGGCTGAGTGTTTAGATTTAACCACGGAAAAGATCTACAAAAAGAAGTGGTAAATGGGAGGCAAAAAAGACACTGTAATAACATAAATAAATAAACAAAAGAACTGTTTCACTTTTTTGAAATTTAGAATCCCAGAGTTAGATTGGAGTGAGAAGGGACTATAGAGATCACTAGATCATAGGAACCCAAGACCAAAAATTAGAAGGAATCTTAGAGATCATCCAATCACAAGTACACAAAACTAAAAGCTAGCAGGGGTCTTAGAGATTACCAAAACGAGTACGCTCATCTTACAAATGAGAAAAGAGAGTCCCACAAGGGTTAAATGATTTGCTCCTTTATCTCACATTGAGTTAAGAGTCAGAGCCTCGACTACCACCTGAGTCCCTTGACTTTAAGTCAAGTGCCCTTTCTATCCTATGATACTGCTTCTGATTTGGTGTGTATAAGAAAGGTATAAGATGTGGAGATGTCAATATTTCTATACTGACTACAATTTAAACTTCATGGGGCAATAAACATTTTATCTAAAATAAATTAATGTGATAACAGTAGAAGACTGCAGCAGGGATATCTGAAGTGAACATGAAAAGAAAATAATTTCTAGTGGAAAAAAATCCACAAGGAGAAACTAATTCATGTATAACACCAGTCAATTAAAGAACTTCAGTGTCCCCTGTTGAAGAATAGATAAAACATGGAATAGCAGAAGCATTGCAAGATGTTATCGTTTGGCAGTAATGAAAAAATAAGAAAATTCATTCAAATTCAGTGAAATATTTTAAACTCATTCTAATATTGTGTTTTGTATATCTTGACTCTAATATACTGATTCCATGCTATGTATCATAGGCAATATGTTGAATTCCCATCATCCTGGAAAATGCCAAATATAAGAATAAAGAAGTGACCTGAAGAATAAGGATGCAATCCCACTGCCAACTTTGTAATGGAATACCACTCAAAGTTTACTCAGTTTTTAAGAAGTTAGATTATTTATAAATGTTCCCATCAAGAGAGACTTTTCTTTAACTTGTTCATTTCAGAATATGTTTTGCAATGAAATATGAAAAATGAGGGACCCTGAAGTAATAAATGAACAGTTTTCAAATGTGCAAAACACTTCCATTATGAAAATGAAATTCCTAAATGAAATCCAATGAAGCTCTGAGTTTAATAAAAATCCAACAATAGCTTCAGCTTAACAATAAAGGAATCATATGGAATGATGAATAGACAGCATACAACGGTTTTCATCTACATATCATACATAATATCAATCCTTTGGTGGGTTAACATATTCCGTTTCTTAACAATAATGATTTTTTTTAAATAGCCAAACCTTTTGTGTGCATAAAACCTTCTTTCCATGTTGATGAAAGCACTTAAAGTATACTTTCTCATTTTCTCCATAGCACCCACAGGATTAGATAGGAGTCAGGTACAATATTGTTATCTCTTCTTCCCCTCCCACCCTATTTTTCAGAAAGGAAAATTTTGTCATAGAAAAGTTAAGTGACTGAGCAGAGGTCTTACAGTTTGCCATTGCCATGGTAAGGACTAGAATCCAAGATTTTGAACCCTCTTCTTCCTTTTCTAACATACATATTGAGACAGCAGAAATTCCAAGGTACTAAAATAATGTTAACAGAAATAATAACAGTTCCAATATATTGAATAGGAATTATCCTGCCTCTTTCAGTAAATACCTAACACTACTGCATCATCATAATTGCAATGATTTTAGATGTTGCTCCTGTGATCTTCCTGTCAGATTCCTTACCCCAAATGCTGTTTAAAATAAGAGAAACAAAGGAACAGTTTGAAATGGGGAGTAGTAAAATAGGTAAGATGTGCAAATCTTTAACATGACAGTTCATTTATTGCTACAACACTATTCTGGACAAAGTCTATCCCACAAATCATTCTTGCATATAGCTGTGGGAACTCGAAAGGAACACAACTTTAGCAGCAACTCAAAAGGAATAAAAATTCTTTCAGGATTCCATAGCTCACCTTGACCTACATATCTAACATTAGGACTATAGCTAGCAATTTATGGATCTGGGATATTTGGCAAAGGAATAGTGTTATTTGAGGTGTACCCACCGGGGGAAAAGGAATCTTGTAATGTTACTCCTCCCATGGCAATCTGTCAGGAACAAAACGATTAAAAGCAGCCCCTCCAGAATTAGCTGGCACATATGTTTCATCCACACACAAGTTTTAGCACAATGCTTGGCATATAATAGGCACTTAATAAATGTTTACTGACTGACTGACTTAATCAGTGTCAATAGAAACACACACACACACACACACACACACACACACACACACACTCCTGTTGCTGCCACAAAACGAATCCAAATCAAGATTATTCCTTGTCTCTGGTAATTCACGTGCCAATAGTCTACAAATGGGAAAGGATATCATACAGAAAGCAATGGAGAGCCGCATAATGAGTATGAGCAGACAACAACATATAACAAATAAGGAATTTCAAAGAAGAAGCAAGAGTAAAAAGTTCCATCTGGAAATATAGGAAGGATAAAGACAATAGCCTAGTCAGGTGGTGAGGACAATAGACGACAGGGGGAACAGGTCTAGCGATCCAGTGTCATCCTCATGAAGTCAGAAAGGCCTACAGTATGGTGGGTAGACACCTGGTCACAAACTTATAAAGAACAAGAAACAGAACCATCTCCTAGGATGATAAGGCATGGATGAATATCAATTTGCATTATGAGAAGATATATGAAAATCAATGAGATCACAGTTCCATTCAAGCAATGAGGATTGAGAATTTCTACAAAACGAAACACAGAATGTTAGGTGTAGGGGAAATTTCATCAGTCAACTATTCTAATTCAGAATTGAAAAAGGAGTCAGGAGTTCAAGAGAAGGAGACCTCCAGAGAGGAAGAGCCTGCTGCTACCCAGTTACACTGGGATAACTCTATATGGGGCATGTTATCTGTGGGGCAGCTAAGTGAAACTAGGCCTAACATGAGGAAGACGAGTTCAAATCAAATCAAATTTTTTAAAAAGTCCTTGCCATCAAGAAATTTACATTCTTATAGGGGAGACACCATGTATATAAATAATAGATGAGAGATGACCACATGGCTATAACAGAAGTTTAGCCCTTACTCAAACCACTTAGCATGGAGGTACCCACATAGGATATATCAGGAACCTGCTTCTGTAAGGGAAGAGATCTGGTGCACATGCAGACATTCTATATCGACCTATCATGTGGTTGGGAGCACTCTGTTTTCATTAGCTGTGCCATTGGAACTGCCTGAGTCTTTAAATCTACCTGACTGAGGCATAGTTCCTTTCTCTTCCTGCAGCATCTTAGCATGAAGAAATTATTAACTCACAGCAGCTACTAAATGAGTACTGCATAGGAAAGATGAAGGGCCTGAGAATCTTCCACCTTTTCCCTATGGCCCTGATAAATGAGCTTGGAATCTTGTTCTTGTTTTGTTCGTCCTTTTCAGTTCTAGAGAAAGTGAATAAAGTACTGGATACAGGAGCTCAATCCATGAAGTCCAGAATTTCAGGCCAGATGTTGCAAGTTCAGAAAGGAAGACATAAGAAGCTGGGCTCCTAGGATGCAAATCTGGGGTGATCTTTGAACTTGGAACTTGGTGTTATTGATGGTATATAGCAACTGAGTTAAGCTGTGGATCTAATCCTTCTCCCCTTCCCAGAAACTGAAGTGGTATAGGGAGGAATTTGTACCTTAAGTACTGGGTGAAAAGTTTGTATGCTTGCCCTTGTTATACCTTTCAAATAAATATTTATTTGTAAAAGCTAATCTGACTGTGAAGTGCTCAAATGTAACTGGAATGCTTGTAACCCTAAAATTTGGAGAATACAATCAGTAGGGGCTTGTGCCAAGGGCAGCAATAAGAGATGCCCCAATCCCTTAAAGTACAGAACAACCCTGTGAGAGGGTTGAAATGTAACACACCTGATCTTCAGGCAGTGGGAACCAGAGAATTACTATTATGTGGGGAAAGGCACTAGCAGTTGAAATAAGCAAGAAAGGGTTTAGAAGGCTAGAGAAGGTGATTTTTGAGCTGAGTTAGACAGAAGTCAAGGATTCTAAGAAATGGAGGGGAAGGGAAGAGCATTATAGGCATGAGTGACAGTCAGTGCTGTGCTCCTGACGCTCCAGACCTTTTCAGTGTTACTCGGATACTGTCCCTAGAACTTCTCTTAATACCTGTGGCTTTCTCATACTAGAACATTCCTCCCACCTGCCGCTTTTTCCCATCAATAAATTTCTTTCTTATTTTGTAGAGAGGCCCAAGAAACTGTGCCAATTTTCCCTCCTGACTATGCTTCTGACTCTCAAGACTTTGCAAATTTGCCTCCCATGTACGTAACTTTCCTCCTTTTCTCCAATTGTTTAACTCCATTTATATGCTGTCTTCCCCCATTAAGTTCCTTGAAGGAAGGGAACATATTTCTTTTTCTCTGTATTTCTATTCCCAGGACTTAGTAAAGTGCCTGGAACATTGTAAGAGCTTAATAAATGCTTGTTACTTGCCTGCCTGCCGAAGGCACAGAGAAGAGTCATTGAGTGTTATAAGAACAGTACATGGGCCAGCATGTCTGAACCACGGAATACTTGGAGACGTGTGATGTGTCAGAAGATCAGAAAGTTAGGAAGGTGTCAGTCATGAAGGGAATTAAATATTTTAGTAGGAGTTTATATCCTAGAGGTACTATGGAGTCCTTGAAGTTTATTGAGTAGGTGGAAAACATGTCAGACTGGTAGATTAGGAAAATCACTTTGGTTTCTGTGTGGAGTATGGATTGCAAGGGCAGATTGCAATTAAGGGGTTATTGTAGATATCTACATGAGAGGTGACAAGAGACTGAACAAGCAGTGTCTGTGTAAGTGAAAAGATGGATATGTATTTGAAAGATGTTGTGGAAAAATAAATGACAAGATATGGCAACACAGTGGCTATGTGAGATGAAAAAGAGTGAGCAATTGTAGATATGTTTGTGAACCTGGATAACAGGAAGGCTAAAGGCACCCTTTGCCAGAGTAGAGAATTTTGAAATGGAGAGAGATTTTGAGGGAAGGGAGGAAATAATGGGTTCTGGTTCAGACATATTGGGATATCAATAAGACAGAATTAATCTTGCAAAAAGAGAGGTTTGGATTCTTAATGCAGTCCAAGCTCTCATTAGTGTTTTGAGCTACCATATCACACTGTTGACTCATACTGAGTTTATAGTCCACTAAAAACTTTAGATATATTTCCAACAAAATACTGGCTAGCTATTCCCTATATTCCCCACCCAATCTTGACTTGTGACAATTAAGCTCTTGAACATGAATGTGACTTACATTGATCATTTTTGGATTTATTTTATTGTATATAAGACAATATTATAGCCCATTAACATTGCTTTGGCTCCTGATTGTAATCTAATATATTGGCTATCCTTTCTATCATCACATCATCTGCAATTTTTTTAAGAATAATATTTGTGTCTTTATCCATTCATTGATCAAAAGAGTAACTTTTCACCATTTGTCTGGTATCTTCCACCATTTCAGGTATCTTGATAATTAATGCTGTCAAAATCGTGTTACCTTTAGAAAGGCTTCCTCTATGTAAGTTTGGTGTGGTCCTGTGTCTTCCTCTCTTTTTTCCTTCTAAGTAATTTCTGCCTCCCTATGGAGGATACTAAGAACTGTGATATTAAAGTATAAACGTGGTGACTTCACTGTCATGGAAGGAAAAAGTAGTTCATGTTGGAAATCTTAACTAATTTTTCCCATTATTCATCTGTTTATTGCTGCCCTTCCAGTTTCAGCCTTAAATATTCTTGTGATGGCTTTATTTCAAATGCATGCCATGCTTTCTGAAATCTCATTTTCCCTTACATTAATTCCTTCTGTTTTAAAAGATACTATTCATAATCATTCATCAACTTGACTAGATTTAGAACATAATTTCGTATTCTGAATCACTGTTTTCCTTGGATTCCATAACTCCTTGATTCAGAGAAATATTGAGGGAAAAAATCAGCCCTTTTTGACCTCCTCATTAGGGTGAAAACAACTTTAAAAATATTATTATTGCATGCCATATCTTCTGCTATTATTTTTTTTCCTTTTATACTGATTTAGATTTGGGGTTAAATTTCTATAAGATGTGGTCATAGCTCATGCCTATATCTGTTTCATTATCTACTTCCCATTTTTGCATCAAGAGCTTATTCAAATAGGTTATTCTAAAATGATTTCAGGGCAGCTAAGTGGTATGGTGGATAGAGTGTTTGGATTCAGAAAGGCCTGGATTCAGGAAGATTCATCTTCTTGAGTTCAAATCTGGGCTCCAGACACTTACTAGCTGTCTAAAACTGGGCAAATCACTTAAATTTGTTTGCCTTAGTTACCTCATCTGTAAAATGAGCTGGGAAAGGAAATGGCCAACCACTCTAGTATCTTTGCCAAGAAAACCTCAAATGGGATTATGACGAATTAGACACGACTGAAAACAATTGAAAAAATATATATTGTCATTGCATACTGTACCTTCTGCTACTATTTTTTTCCCTTTTTATACTGGTTTAGATTTGGGATCTGACAAGTTTATGTTTTATTTAACTATATTCTGAAAACTAATTGAGCCAGGAATCCTGGAAGAACAGGAATCAGGCACACCAGGTAGAAGGCAATTGCAATAGCCTAATTGAGAGGTAATGAGGGCCTCCATGGCAGCTAGAGGCACAGTGGATAAAGCACAAGGGTCTGAAGTCAGGAAAAGTTGCATTTAAATCCAACCTTCAACACTTTCTAGCTGTGTGTTTCTGGGCAAGTCACTTAACCTCTGTCTGCTTCATTATTTTCAACTGCAAAATAAGGATAATAATCCTACCTGGTGTTTGTCAGAATCAAATGAGATAACATTTGGAAAACATTCATCATAGTACATGGCATAGAGTAAGCAGTAAATAAATACTTATTCCTTTCTTGCTGTCTCTAGAATTATAAAATAATTAACTTGAATTGACTAGTTCATCAGAGGTCATTCCCTCAGCTTTCACCACACATGACATTTCCTTGTTCATTTCCTTGCTCTTTATCTGGAGATTATGAAAGGCAAGCTTTTCTCTATATCCCCTGAAATTGCTTGAGTCCCAAGTGAACACACAAATTACCCATAAATTGTCCCTCCCCATAGAAGCCCACCTTCCGTTCTTGCCATACATCTCTAAAGATATCCTTTATTCTGCTACTCCCATGTAATTCTTTTCTAATAATGCTGATGTTTAAATGCCCAATGTTTTTCTTCCTCATCTTTTGACTTTCTCACAATTTCCTTTCTTTAGATGCTACAATTTTTCATGACTTCATGTATTAAGGTTCATTTGAAGAATATTAGCATGAAATGTTTATAAATGTTCTATACATTTTAATCTTCTTGGTAAATTCTGTCCTCTAGGTGGTATAGTGGATAGAGTACTGAGCATGGAGTCAGAAAGATCTGTATTCAAATCCTGTCACAGGATCACACTTAAAAACTATGTGACCTAAGGCAAGTCATTTAATCTCTATCTCCCTTAATTTTTTCAATGATAAAATGGGGATGAAAATAATACCTACATCCCAGGTTTGTTGTGAGGTTCAAATTAGATAATATTTGTAAATGCTTAACATACTGCCTGTCACATTTTAAATGCTTAGTAATGATTGTTCCTTCCCTTCTTGTTCCCTCTGTTATTCACATTGGTCATAAATCCTACAGAAATAGCTATGCCACATAGGACTAGGTGTCATTTTGTATGTTTCTGTGTCTAATGGGTACCATCACCAAATAATTCATCCCCTAATGGCTAGCCTGCTTATGAAAAGTCTTCATATTGGGTTAGGTTTGCAAATGAACTACAGACAGTCCATCACAAATTCTGTTAGAAAAGTATTCATTAACCTTTATTGATTTTGTCCTTTTTTTCATCTCCTTTTTTCTATATTTAGTATTTTATTTTTCTCTAGTTACATGTAAAAATTTTTTTTAATTTTTTTTAAACTTTGAGTTCCAAGTTCTCTCTCTTCCTTCCTCCCTACTCCCACCCCCACCTCCACTGAGAATATCCACTTGGATAATTTATTAGTTACTTGACATGAAGAGAATGTTTATCAAATTTTCTGATGCCATAAAGATTATAGTGATAAAAAAAAAAGAGAGTGATGACTAGTCAACAAGACAAATCAGGATCACAAGAGGTCTCAACCAGTCAGAAGAATAGGCCAAATTGAATAATATGGAATTGATTTATGATGATTGTAAAGAACTATGGTTTTTAAAAATCAACTTCACATTAGGGAAAATATCTTGAAGGGTTTTAAACAAACTACACATTTAACATAGAATCAATATTGTGTTATATTTGACAACAAAGCTGTTAGCAGATCACAGGTAGAAATAAAATGAGTAGTCTCCAAAATGAAGCTAGTACTAATCCTGCAATACTCTACCTTATTAAGACTACATCTGGAGTATTGTGTTCAGTTCTAGACACTCAATAGAGAAATAAAGATGGAATTCCTAATCAAATATGTGTTAGTAGTTAACATACTGATGATGATCTCTGACAAATATTCCAACCCTGACAATCTGATTCTCTGACCTATGTATGATTTATCTTTTTGAGTAATTTTAAAAGTTTAGGTTATTAATCACGTATAGTTCACAGACAATACTGATTTATTCATTATCATTATACAAGTATGTGGTCCCAAATTTGACTTAACTTTAGATAAGAAAAACTAAGTGGGTAATGAATGCCTATTGTTTAGATTTTGATATGCAGTTGAAATTACACAATGCAGCTGGTTCATGAGTACATATATCTTCTATGATGGACAGTCAACTGGTCTCAGAAGGGAATAGGAGTAGGAGAGGGGGTTGGATTAATATTTGAAATTATTCTTTACTTTTTATGACCCTACAGTTCTCCTGAAATAAAGCATTATGATAATACCTTCTTTGATCTCTCATCCTTGGTAACATAATGGTTAACAACTCACACAATCTAGCTATTTGAAAGGAGGAAAAGTTATGGAAGAAGCTACCCCTCCCAGCTTAGTTCTAACCAGGACAGGAATATTTTCCAGAGGGTCATAGATTAAAGGGAAAACTTTCAATGAATAAGGAAGGCCTAACATTCAAAGTTGTATTCCCAAATGAGATGTGAACTGGACTGAAGACCAAGCTTTCTGTTCATTAATGAGGTAAGATTCTATTTATCAATGCTTTCATTGATAGAGCTTGGAATATAAATATAATAAA
The DNA here is from genome assembly GCA_028627135.1 of Pseudochirops cupreus. NCBI lineage: Eukaryota > Metazoa > Chordata > Mammalia > Diprotodontia > Pseudocheiridae > Pseudochirops > Pseudochirops cupreus. The sequence continues at coordinate 423,801,059 of CM053580.1, read as the reverse complement.
ATACAGCTATGATATAAGATTGCTTTATCCTTAGTGGTATAGTGGTATTGGATCCTAATAAGAAGAAACATGATGAGAGATGATTTAATTTGTCCATTACTAATAAGTAGGCCTCATTGAGGCCTTCTATGATTCTTTCTTCAGATCATATTTTTTCACTCCCAATTGTCCATAAGAGTATAGCTGTGCTTCAACCTGGCTCTCTATTCAAACTTTCTCTTCTTTGGAGAATGGAACAACTGGGAATCTGGACATTTAACTTTTTTTCTTGATGGGCAGAGATGAATAGAAGGTTCTTCAGTCAGGCAACAGAGTGAACAGCAACCTTATTCCTTTCCTTTTTTTTTTTCTTTTTCTGACTATTAGGAGTTAGGAATTTCTAGTAATTTTTTTCCCAGCCAGAATACCTAAGATCCACATAAATTGCTAATCTCCAGCAATCTTACTTCTAGGAGTAATTATATATCATATATTTAATGATCAGTGCTATAGATTCTAATTTTTATTGTATAGAAACTATTTGCCATAATTTATTATTGATATCACAGATTTCAAATAATAATCCTTGCACTTGATGGATTTAAACTTATATATTCATAATTGAGCTAATAATTTCCATTATAGTTCATGTACCCAATATTTCATGTATGTTTGAATATATACATATATTTTCTTTCAAAATTATTATTATTTTGTTGTTTTCAGTGTTTTATGTCATCTTGTAGGAGGCTTAGTAACAGATATATCTTTTTCACACCAACATTCTTCCATTAATAGTATCTAACACAAATCATGGAAAAACAGGGTCCCCAGTAAATAAGGTAGTATCACCCAAAGGGTGGTGCATGGCAGGCATGACTAGGCTGCAGCACATTGACCAAAAAGACAGTTCTCAAAGTGTGGTCCAGAGAAGCACTTCCCTAAGGGTCCCTGTCATCCTTTCAGTGTCAAAACTGTTTTCATAATACTGTTATTTTATCCTAAGAGGGAAAATTTAGATGAAAACTCATAAACAGAAGCTCTTTGGACACTTCTCAATAATTTTGAAGAAAATTAAGTGGTCCTGAGAGCAAAAAGTTTGAGAATTGATGATTATATAAATGATTATATCAGTAGCATGTAGAACCATTAAAAAAAAAATGAATCACTTGTGTTGTGAGTGAAGGTGCAATTGATAGCCTATGCAGTATCAAGAGATTTAGGGGATGTCTCCCAGCATAGGCAGACCAGAATAGAAAATGTTTGAAAACATGTGTCAACCCTAGTGAAGAGAACATTCAATTAACAAGCTCATAGATCCAGCAAATTTTCATTCACAATGTCCCCAAATCCTTTTTAGTACTGGCTTCAATATGAGTTTACATACACCTGTGACAACAAAGATTATTCTTTCCTTTATTTACAAAAGTTTACTAGCCTGAACTTCAGTGAGCTACTATAAATTCTGGCCATGAGTTTCATAGAAAGAGATTGCCTTCAGCAGAGAACCACTAACTTCTTACAAAGGTCTTAGAAACAGATATATACCTTTCTTGAGGACATCACTCTACATCATTTCAACAGTTTGTGTTCATTCCTTGGCTTGATAAACAAGAGAAATTAATACTTTGTCAAGTAACAGTAGGCAGTGTCCATAAGGCAAAGGTCAATTCAGTCAATTCAATCAAATCAAGTGACCCCATATAGCAGAAAAATCAATTAAGTTAGCTTGGCATCATATAAACAAAACAGAGTTAATTGTGTAAACATTATTTTTCTACCTGCTGGTACAATCATTTCAATACAACCCAGATGAAATAAATCGCTAAATATAAATCACCATTATTGATGTACATAATCTTTAAAATAAGTACTAGTACCAAGAAGGAATATTATCTTAAATTACTATATTTAGGTGTAAAGAAAGCTTCTTGATGTTTTATTAGTATTCTGTAGTGACAAAGATGTTGATATTCAAGCATCTTCTAAAAATAAAGATGTTCCATGTGCTTGAAGAAATTAATCTCTGTTTTAACAGTAGAAGAAAAGTACAATAAATGGTAGAAAAACATAAAAGTAAGCTTGTGAGAGCATAGGTTGTCAACATGAAAATAACAGCCAATTTGGGGAAAAGAAGGGAGGAGAAAAACATATCATTATTGGTCAAACAAGAAAGAAAAATTGTAAAATAGTGGAAATCATTTTAAAAACCTACGTGGAAAAATCCAATAGACTACTATGTAATAACAAACATGAGTTGGAAATCTTTGAATGAATAGAAGAGAAAAACCTTATTTTCTTCTTTCTGGATCTATATCTACCTATGCGTCATTTCATTTTTGACAGATAAGTGAACGCTATGTAGTACCCTGGATTAACTTACAGATTCATAAATAGTTCTTATGAAAATATGAAAGAACCATTGAAATATATGTGCATGTATTATTCAACTTGACATTGAACTCTACCAATAACTGGAGGAGTAGAATTTGGGGTTTTCAGTGAAATTAGATCCCTTGGTATCAGCAAATCTTGATACGGAATATTATGATTTTATAAAATATATCATCTCTCTCAACAAAGAAGGACACATGTATTTGCTTTGAATTCAGGCCACCCAGGATTATTCAGACTTTTATTTAGGGATATGATCTTACTGGAATTGAGAAACAACCTTAGGACCTAATAGAAAAATATCTCTGGCAAGAGAATACACATAGATGAACACTGATGATTTTAAAATAACTGACTGACTGACTGATATAGGGAAACTGAAACTACTAGACTGATTACCATCCCCTGTGGCATAAAAATATAAACTATACCTTGGAGAATTTGTAGTAAAGCAGGTGTAGTTGGGGGGAAATGACTTTGGATCAGCAGGCTCAGATATGAATCCTGGCTCTAGTACTTATTAGCTATGTGACCCTCAGGGAAGTCACTTCAACTCTTTCAGCCTATTTCCTCATCTGTAAAGTGAGAATGACAGATTTATCAGTATAAAGTGATCTATTACCTCTTACTGTGTGTGATATATCCATCACAGGTATTTCTATAAAAGTATCATCCTGTATCATGAATCAAACTTCACATTCTGCAGAAAGCTTTTCCCCATTCCTCTTAATTCAAGTACCTTCCTTCTGTTAATGATTTCCTTTTTATCCTGTATATAGCTTGTTTGTACATATTTGTTTGATTACTGTCGCTCCATTAGCTTGTGAGTCCTTTTGAGGGTCAGGACTGTCTTTTGCCTTCCTTTGTATCCCCAGTACATAGCACACAAAACCTGGCTCATAGTGGGTGTTTAATAAGTGTTTACTGACTGATTTGATTTCAACAAGTCTCTAGTCATGTAACCTGTACTGAACATAGTGTTAATCATTGGGTCAGATATTTAGTTTAGATTAGGCATGTTACTCCTATGATAGAAACAGGGGATAAGGATTAGACCTACATTATAAAGGTACAAAACTCTAGGCCATTGGTAGTCCAGGAGGAAAGGGAAAGACTTCATGGAGAAGATGGCATTTGAGGTGGGCCTCAACTTATTGTGATCTCATTTTGTACAAGATGTATGGCTGTGAAATGAATGGCATGTTCTATATGCTACTGATATTAACCATGTCATTTTTAGGTCATATGTGATTGAAAGGATACCTAGCAAAGTAAATGATCTCCACTGCAACTCCATTCTTAATTGCTGATGGTCAATTCAGGAAAACAATGATACTTTAGTCAGCAACATACCTTTTTTTCTACACTTCCATTGAACAAAATGTTCAAGGATAAAACCTTCTACAGAGATAATAAGAACTAAGAGCTTTGCAGCAGGTGTTATACATACAGAAGCATGACAGCGTTACCCAGGCTGTCCAATTTTTGAGGGACCGTTTTTCTGCGTGGTTAAGCAGGAAAGTAAAGGGTAAGGATGAAAGGATACGTTTTGCCAAAGTTTTAAACTCCTCAGAATATATTTCTTCAGAATTTTGAACAGAGTTCAAAACAGTGTCTCCATTATTTTCTGTTGAAAATTGTTCCATTTGAAAGAAAATGAATGAAAGAACACTAAAACTTTTTTGTTGGCAATATTTTTTACAGAACTACATTTTTCTGTGCAAATTAATCAGAAATATGTATGCTTCTAGATGTATATAATTTCCTTTATATAAGACAAATAGCACTTGGGGAAATTTTATTAAGGATTATTTTCTTGCCAAAAAGATTTTAATGGAAAAGGAATTTACAGGATACTATAGATTCTTTAAATAGATACATATAGAAAATAAAGCTACAAAGGATCTTAAAGATCATTCAGGCAAAAACATCCTCCTCATTATACAGATAGGAAACTGATTTTCGGAAAAGTGATTTGTCCAAAGTTAAGCAGACAGTAAAAAGCAGAATCAAGATTTGAGCGTAGGTCTCTAATGTCAAACTGATTACGCTCTTTCCTACAGAATCACCCAGATGTACCTAAGAACCAGAAATAAGAGCCTGCAGTTTCATCTGGGTATCTCTTTCAAGTTAGTACTCTCTAATAATTTTCTAAGTACAATGCTTTTTTTATTGCTCACACACTCAGTAAAAGAAAATCAAGTACTATTGGTTTTTTCAAGCTCAGAGAGGTTTTAAATGATTTGACAAAAGTCATGCAGCTCTCCATCCATGGAACATTTTTGCTAGTACCTATGTTAGCTGGATATATAACAAAGAAAGTGTATTGTATTATATTTAGCGAAATGGATCTGTGTCATTTTTCTTAGTCACCCTGTTCAACAACAATATCATTCAAAGAGGCAAGATAAAAAATCGTCTAACTCGAAAATATTAAGGGTACAGGAAATTGGTCACAGGATTAGGACTTTCTAATTAAAGGTCGTCCACAAGAAAATAGTGCATGGAGGAAAATATAATTATGCCTCAGTACATAAACTAGGGATTCTTTAAAAGATGCAGAAAGGGGATTCTAGGTTTAAACTCTTTCCCCAAGCATTTGTTTTCCTAGACCCTAACAAAATGCAATGTTGTTCAGGGAAACACTATTTCCAGAGCTTCAGAACTCCAGGAATGACATAATTAAGTAATAACTGACAATGTGTTACCACACTTTTAGTGAGACTTGGCATTGGCAGTAAATTACCAGGGCCCCTGCGGGTTACAGATGTGCGCTTATGAATGTGTTGCCGGAAACCATGATAGAAATGCATTTAAATATATTTGAGTATTGATGGGAAATACACAATACCTTTCTAGTTTTCAAAATTGAAGGATGTGCAGTATTTCTACATATTAGAAATCATGAGCACAGAGTAGAAATTAAATCACATGGAGATTTAGGCGTCTGGTCTCCTGTCATAATGAAAAATAAATAGCACTACAGGATTTCACATATCTACTTCTTTCCACTTCATGCAGAAGGCACTTTGGCCTATAATTAAATTTGTTCTCTTTCTTGCTATGAGAATTGAAATATCCCACAGTGTTTTTATAAGAAGTCTCCACATTATCTCTCCAATTGAAGCTGTGCTACATACTCTCACTATCTTTCTTCCCAGAGGATGTTTATATATACATATCTATGTATATCGATAGATAGACAGACAGACAGACAGACATAGATACGTATATATGAACATGTATATATGTGTGCATGTGTATAATCAGACAAAAAATCATAGTTTTCCCTATCAGATCATAGATCCTGCTAGCTCAAGGACACACACATGAACTAACATGATGCCCATACTCCTTTGGGCACAATCAAAAGACACATTGCACTCTGTCCCACTGAGAATGCTTGCCTTATTGTTGAAATCACCAAGCTCCAAAAAATATAGGCCATCCCTGAAAATAGGCATCCCTTGAAAGGAGACTTCTTTGAAAAGAAAAGAAAAAATTCATAGTTAAATCATGAAAATTAGCAGTCAAGTTTTATATAAATCACTTGTGGGAAATAAGCATGAGCATAATATTCAGACGAATATGTAATTTCAACAATGAGAAAAACATTTTCAGAGGAATAGGATGGCAACAACTCACTGTCTTATTCCTGAGATAAGCTTAAATTTAGCTCAGATCAGAAGGTTATAGAATGCCAAGGTTCAAAAGAACCTTAGATATCTATAGCCCAGGTGCTTCATTTTATAGATAAGAAATCTTTGACCTAAAGTAGTGACATGATTTTCTCAGAGTAACAGCAAACAAGAGTCTGAGTTAGGTTCAGACCCTAAATCATGTGGTTCCCTATCTAAGCCTCCTTCCAATTATACAGCCATGTCTTCATCATGTATGTGTCCTAAAGGTACTACAAGTTAAAATATTATTGATACTTTCGCTGCTTTCAAAATTAAGTAAAAAATAGACCAGGTATGTGAAATCTAAACCATTTGGAACAAAGTGATGGTCCTGGCAAAGTAATGAAAGCTCAGTCATTTGAGAGTATTTACAAATATGTGTAGGCAGAATGGTGACTTTCCAGTAGAGACATGGTCCATCCTATAATGGGCTAAATAGAGGGGAGTCCTCTGTATTCTATCTTTAATTTGTAATTCCTCATCTATAAGTTATCATTGTCATTTATTGAGTTTGATTATATAAATTAATACATGACTTATTTTCTCTCTAGAACCTGCCCACAATTTTCTTCTCCCTGACTACCTTCTTGTCACCTCTCATGAAGTGTGAAGGTCAACGAAGAGGCAGCAGGATGAGAAAAAGAGAATGAAACCTGATAGTGGGGCTTTTGCAGCCACCTCTCTCTTTTTACACTTTTGCCCTCCAAGTTGATCCACAGAATCTCCTTGGCTCTTTCTCGTCCTTCTCAAGAAAATTACTATAATGGCAATGGGAATTTGAAGATCCTCCTTGCCCCTTAATAGACCTAGGGGGGGAATTTGAAGGCTTCAGACCTCCCCAGCTTTGAAAGTAAACTCTGCCCCCAATAGGCTAAAGGTAGTCACATGGAGCCTGTGTGGTGGGAGGAGTTTGCTGAAGGGGAGCAAAGCCACAGGAAGGTGGGAGTCAGAGTCAGAAAGACAGTGGGAGAAAGAGGAGATTCAGGCAAGGAGTCAGATGGGTTCATGAGTAGATATTGATCTAATATTGGTTTGTGGGAAGGCTAAAGGGTGCTGTGGCTCTCAGGGTTATTATAGCTTCTTAATATCTTTGGAACTATGATGGAATTGGCTTATTGGTTTTGGTATTCAATTTTCTGGTGTCTAAGTAAATGCTTCAGTTCTGTCCTCTACCTTGAGAATGTGGTATATTTTGTGATCCAATATCAGGCGATATTTATAGTCACGATCTTTATCGTGATTGTGGGTGCTGTAAATATTGCATTGGTGCTACAATTACACATATGATAGAAAAGTTGTAAGAAGAGAACACTCTTCTCTGTTTAGCACAATGACCCTACAGGATAGTCAACGTTTTGCCCACATACATTGTAAATGCCCTCAAATCACTGAACTTTCAATACTTTAGGATATGTTTGTTTTGGATTTTTTTTGAAGAAGCTTCAAATTTTTAGTCAGCAAAATATGGCTGAATACTTCTGACTGGACTCATGCTAAGGGTTGGGGGTAGAGAAACAAACATTTATTTCTTAAGTGTATACTGTGTGCTATGCACTTTATAAATATTATTTCATTTGAACTCCTCAATAACCCTGGGAAGTGGATGATATTATTATCCTTGAGGAGAGTGAGACAGAGAAAGGTTAAGTGACTTGTCCAGGATCATACACCTCGTAAGCATCTGAGGCTGGATTTGTATCCAGGTTTTCCTGACTTGAAGCTTTATGCCACAGCTACCACAGAAGTTGATCTGTTAGTTGATTGATTACTTAGTTTTGGGAGGGGATTGAGATCTCCACTGCAACCATTATTAAAATAGAAGAATATACATATCTTATCACAGAGATACTAGCACAAACACTGAAAAAGTGATGATATTGCTTAATGTGATAACATAGGATTCATAAAATAGCCTTGAATGAAAACATAATTTCATTCATACTGATCTTTTGGTTTGTTGGTCTCTTAAGAGCACCAATGCCTGCTGGCTTAGCACCTCTGAAAACAGTGGTTCACATTTCAGCCACTGCTAGGAAGTATTTGTATCCTATTGGGCACCCCAACAATCAACTTTGTTTTTAGCTCTCCAACTCTATTGACGTGGTCGTTATTAAGCACGTACAGGAATATATGTTTAAACTATGGTTTCTCAAATGATACACGGGATTTTTTTTTTGTTTTTATTGATGTCTTTTGTTTATATTACCTTCACAAGAGAGAAGAGAAGTAAATTTTCTCAACTTATCTTCAGATAACTACTGATCATTATAACTGTACAGCAACCATTTTGAAGTATTTTTGAAGGGCTGGGATGGTTTCCCAAACAATATTTTCCAAGAAGAATTTCTCCAACCTCTAGAACCCAGAAATTATCTTATCATGCACTTTGGGGTGTAGAGAGGAAGAAATATGCATATTGAACATCCTTAAGCATTTGTGGAACTACATATGTCTATGTCTATATCAGAAGCAAAGTGTAAATGGAAATAGAAAGAGGACATTAAGACTTTATCTGTATAAGACAACTAACTAATCACTATAATTAAATAACCCATTAAGATCATTTTTTTCACTGAATTCACTAGTTATTTCATTGGTTGTCATTATAGCCTATGGAGATAATCGATGTTGTACTATTTGCCAGCTTCCAATATAATTCAACTTATTCAGGGTAGAAATGCATCAATCACAACCCCTGACGAGAGGGAAAAGAAAGCAACTTATAAAGGTGGAGAACTATAGCATTTTTAACTTTCCATGCTCACCTGGACATATATGAACAGATCATTTGAGCTATGGAATATCATATTCATTTTTTAAAATAAGCATAAACTCCCCCACATAAAGCACTATTCTTATATCTGGGATGGAAGTTATCCTGAATCCTCTGGGGCTACACCAGGAGAATTCAAGCTCTGACAGCCTGAGGAAGAAAAGGACTAATTAAATACTTACTTCATACCCAGTGCAAAGCACTGGGGACAGAAATACAAGCAAAAAACAAAAACAGCTCTTATCCTCAAGGAGTGTACATTCTAAAGGGGGAGGCAACATATAAAAGGCAGCTGAAAAGCAGCAGAGCAGGGAATGGAAAAGGCCCAGTGGAGGCCTCAGAAGGAACTCCCCAATGACAGAAGGTGGAAGGCCATGCAAAGAAACAAAATTTGAGTATTGGCACAGTGAAAGTTAATTTGTCTTTTGTCTACGGGCCGGCCAAATTAACTTTAGAAAGGTTCATAAAAAACAGGACTGGGAACAAAGAAAAAAAATTTGGAAGGGGTCACAGAAATTCATTAAACTATCTTGTAAAGCTTGCATGGCCTACATCTGTGGAGAGAGCACCCAAATGGATGAAATCACAGATTCTCAAAGTAAGCATAAATGAATTGTGATGAATAATGTGAGGTTCTAAACATTGAGTCAAGTTCCTTTACTATTTGGTTTAATGTTAACAGAGGTCTTTGTTTTTTAAACATTCCCCTGTATTGTATCGGTTATAATTCTTCTGTTCTCTAAGAATTACATATTTAAAACTGGATAGTCTTGTTTGAGAAGAGTGTTATATGTATTACTAAACTTATACAGGTATAATATGAATGCATGTCAATTCATAATTTCCATTGATTTCCATTATAATTCAGAGTGTTTTTGTCCCCCAGCAAACCTTTTGGTCAGAATTTTTAATAAAAAGGCCACTAAGGAATCCCAACTCTTATGGCAAAGAACATCCTGTATTTGTCAGTTTATTGTCTGCCTATGGTTAGTTCTCATATATAACTCCTACAAAAATCTGATCAAGAGGAAATCAACTCATTTTGACTTACAAAACCATTTAACAGAAAGCATTGAAAACAGTCCAGACAAGGCATCCCATTGTCTCTGGGAAATTTCATAGGCTCCATGGGCAGTGTGTGTTTAAGCTGTTATAATGGTTATGTTAATACTCTAACCAATAAACAAGCATTTATTAAACACCTACAATATATCAGTCACTGTGCAAGCTCTGAGTATACAATGACAAAAAGTTTAACAGTCCTTGTCCTTAAGAAACTTACAATATCCCTAGGTATATAGCACAACTGGTTACCTAGAAAAACCACTAATATAGGCTATTAAACAACAAATGTGGTTCTCTAGGGTCAGCATCACAATGAGTACTTCAAATATCAACTGAAAATGAATGAAATCATGAATAACTCTCAGAATGGAAAGGTTTCCCCTCTCTATCACTGTATGAACTTCAAGGTTCTGAGTGAAACTAGATTCACAAAAACATGTGCAGCAAGCTTTTCTTGAAAGCCAATACTGCTATCAATTCTCTAGTTGCCTTTGCCTCTGACTGGTACCTAAAACCACCCAGCAACAGTAACAGTATCAGTAAATAATCATCAAGGGCCTCCCATATACCAAATACTGTGAAAGACACAAGGAAATACTAAACATGGTCTGTATTTCCAGATCTTATACTCTAATTAGAAAGATAAGACATATACATCAGAAAAATATTATAATACAAAGCAATGCATGAGAAATGCTGTGAACAATAAGAGATTTCAGAGGAAGAAGCAAGTGCTTCTAGCTTGTACGATCATGGAAGAATTCTCAGTGGAGTTAGGACTTGAAGGATGGCTAAGGTTTTAGTAACTTGCCTTTCGCTGTAATGTCTTTAAAGATTATGTGTCAGGTGTTATGCTAATCAATTAGGGAGATCAGTTCTATTATTGTTCTCATTCTGGAGATGAGAATACTGAAGCAAACAGGGGTTAAATGACTTGCCCAGAGTCACATTGCTAGTAAGTATCTGAGGTTAGATTTGGACTCAGGTCTTTCTGACTCCAGGACTAGCACTCTGTCTATTGTACCACCTAACTACCCATTAGAATATAAGACCCTTGGGGCAATTGAAAGCCTTTGCTTTTTCATTTGTACCCTCAGTGCTTAGCACCACACTTGGCTCATAACATTTAATAAAATTGGTTATTCATTCATTCACTGATGTAATAGATTATATTGATTTATAACAAAGTCTTGTGTGCTTTTTTTCTCATGAAAACATTTGACATATTGATAATATAAGTAAACATTTAAGTCAGTGGTTCTCAACCTGTGGGTCATGACCCCTTTGGGGGTCGAACGACCCTTTCACAGGGGTCACCTAAGACCATCGGAAAACACATATTTTCGATGGTCTTAGGAACCGAGACACTGCTCCTCTATCCATCTCCACATGCAGATATGCCCACAAGTATTAAAGAGTTGCAGCATTAGGAAGGTTGAAAACCACTGATTTAAGTGATTAGAGGCATTGCTACCATTCTTGATGTTAGCCATCTAGTATATTGCTCTACTTTGTCAGTTACAGAAATGTGAAATTAAGCATAATTTTTGTAAGGTTAGGATGTACTAGATTAAGCTTGTATTAGGTTAGGTCAAAGCAAGAATCAAGTCAGCCACTATCTTGTTGAATACTCCGCTATATTATATTATGTTATATTATATTATATCATATTACATTGTATTACATTACATTGTATTGTATTATATCATATCATATTATATTCATATTCTATTATATCATATCTATTATATGTCTC